>VWZI01021436.1:182346-312377 GCA_013396835.1 Psilopogon haemacephalus | reverse complement strand
AAAAAAACCACAAAATAAAGAAACCATTACACCACAAATAAACCAAAAACCCCACCCATAACAAAACCAAACTCTGCAAAAAGCACAAACTGAAAGTTTACACAGTACACAGTGCCAAATCATGAAAGAAATTTAGAGTACAACTGAAATTGCACTGCATGAGCATAAAACAAAGCAAAAATTCTGTAGATCTTTGGGTCACTTAAGTCATTATGTGACCCACCTTGCTCTTTGTGGATCAAGCTCAGCAGGAAAGAATGTCCCTATGGCATCTGCTTAAGCAAAACTATCAGAGGGCATGCACAGACTCAGATATTAAGGTAACCCAAAATCCCCAAGGGCAACCAAACCACAAGAAAAAAAAAAAACATAAAAAAAAAAAATTAATACAAGGCAAGAAGAAAGACCTTGCCCAAAGCCTAGCTAAACAAAGAAATAAAAGAACAAAAATCCACAGTTCTCCATCTACTTCTATACAAAAGGGCTGAATGAATGATGAGTAGGAAATGGGATAATCAAAGGCAAAGCAATCAAAATTATGTTTGACTCAAGTCTCATTATTCCCTTAATTTATGAGGCCCTGGAGCTTCCTGAAACAGCCATGCCTTCCCCCTTGCTAAAGATTAAAAGCATACACCAATAAGAAATCTAATTCCATGTCATTATCTTTGTTGTTTTAAAACAGTTTATTTTGTCTCAGCAGTATCAGTAAAACCCTCACTTTAAATTATGATCCTATGGTCCTGTTCTCTACAGCATCTTTCCCCAGATATTAAAAAAAAAAGATTTTTTATTTTCACTTTATGTGTTAATCCTATTTTCTTGTGTATTTTGCTCACTTCATATGTTTTTAAAGATCTTGTAAACAACAGTTTGGATGGATGCATTAGTTTAGATGTGGAATGCTCTTGATGCTCTTCTCCACTTCAACATGTTAGCTACAGCAAAAGACCTGCCTTGCAGAAATACACTATAGTCACTGAAGAGAGTTGACATGAGCAAAAATTCAGCTTATAAATTCAACTTGTACTTGGAGGCATCCACAATAGCTGCATTGTTTGACCATTCAGTGTTTAAAAAAATTGAACCTTTGACTGTATAAAGGATGTTTATCCACCAAATTGGCTCAAAAGGAAGCCATTGAGATGGACAGGATGTAGAATGCTGCAGATGAGAAACACAAAGAGCATCCTGAACTACAAGGAAACAAGAGTCAGAAGACCAGCACTCAGTTCCACTCATGGAGCTGCAGTAGCAGCCTGGAAAACAAGCACAAGCAGCACACTCTGCTGCCAAGAAAACATTCACAACAAATCACAAGGGGGTTTCTAGAAATCACATGAAACGCATTCACTTTGTAACAGCAGCACAAGTAGTCGCTGCTGCCTTGCAGTGTCTGGTCACAGTGGATCTGTACATTATAAGCTCTCAGTGGCACAGGCTTACTTAACACATTGCTTGCTTTTAGAATACTTGCTCAGAAATTAATAAGGAGAGACACTCTGGCACAGAACAGTTAAATGACTCAGGCAAGCTTAATTATTGCAGTATATCAAAATTGGGCTGAACAAGCTTGATTCCTCCACATGCAGAGCTTCTGGTGTGCACAGCTTGATTTTTAAGTATCATTATGAATAGAAAGCCCGCCTGCAAGATGAGCAGTCTCCCAGGGCTACGGTTGTTTGGGTTGCACTCTTGTTTCTTCCCCATCTGTCTTGGCAAGGCCACATAAATTTTGAAAATTGAGCCCAGTGTTCTCTTTCCCACAGGCACCAAATTCTCCCTTAGGCTATACAAACTCTTTTCCCAGGAAAAATAATAATAAGGTCTGATCTTCATTGTTTAAGAATTTATTTTTTCAAAACAAATTCTCAGCTAAGGCCAACATACAGTGCACATATTTGGCATTCCCAATTTTTAATGCTGTCTTGCAGACCACTGTTTCCCATCACTCACCATTGTAAGTCCAGTTTCCATTATAAACTATACAAACACCTAAAATAAAATACTTCATTCAGCATGCAAGGAAATTTTTACTACTCAAGATTTTTTGAATGCAGTGCTGCTTTTGTCTACTATCCTCTGTGTTCATTCAACTTTCTAGATCTTCGTTATTTGCTAAAACATGAGAACAAAAAACATAAATGTATGTATTCCCTTCAAGAACTACAGCTAGGGCTTTCAGTCTGCCTGTGCTTTTTGGGGGTGGCTTGGATTTGAGTTTTGGTTTTTTATTTTCATTCTTGGTTGCCTGTTCTTGAAGCTCTATTACAATATGAACAGCATTTTAAAATTACAGTGCTTAAAAACAATACTTTCTACAATCACCCTGTCAGACTACATCTTAAATAATACACAATCACACAAATGTTAACACAAAATAGTCAGAGACAAAGTCACTCAGCAATAAATTTATTTCAGATTAAGTGACCAAAACTACTCAAAGCAGGAAGTGAAGACAGACCCACACTCATGGCAAGCCTCACTAATGGGTTAAGACTTACTAGTATATTAGTGTTCGTATGTGTCTTAGTAGAAGTAATACGGAAAATGCTTAAACATTTTAATTGAGATTGCGGCCACTTTTAAAGCCTGTTACTTAATTTTCCATCATGTGAATGAAGTGTTCAAATTTCTTATGCAAACAAAAAACCCCTCCCATTTCTCCAAGAAGAATGGATGGAAAAGGGCTCATAGATCTATTTAATAAAATAAATCAAATAACACTTTTTAAAAGTTTTTAATGTCATCATTCAAAAGCCACTGATAACCTAAAAATAAACTTCTCATTTTTACCTTGTTCCAAACATCTCTATTTTCTCTGTGAATTGCAGAGCCTCATATAGACTTGGTATCACCCATTATCAAAGTCTGAATAGTATAAGAAACTTAGATGAAATAAAACTATAAAAAGCAGTCTATGCTACTCAGAAAGATGCTTCCTTACATGTCATTTTCAACAGTGCAGTAGCAGCTGGTTCACGCAAGAAAATAGTTTTGCCTATTAAAAAAAAAAAACTATACATGCACTTAAGACTGACATTGGAAAAGGTATCTACTTTACCTATTGAAGAGTGCAAGAGAAAAAGACTAGCCTAGTTAGTGTCTGTATTGTGAAAAACTGTAGTGTAACTAAACTCCTCCATCAATTTTGTCAGGTGTAGAGATGTGCAATAGATCCTAAGAAATGTCTAGGCTTTTTTTGTCTAAAATAACCTTCCATCACTATGCAAAACACTCCAGACAAATTCAATACCTTTCATTCATGAAACAACATTAGGACTGGTCTTACATTTACAGATTTGCACTGACACCAATCTCAGTCTCATTACAAAACCAAGATAGTTATTTTGAGTAAGAATTTAGATTAAGAAAAAATAACAACCTTTGAGAGGGCTAAGAGGTAGACTTAGGTCTAAGCCATAACTATCAATTTACTACTCAGTAATAATTATTTTGACCATTGCTAGATATTAGCCATTCAGAAATTACGTATTTGCCTCCTAAAGTGTTAGAGACATGAAGTTTGTAACTAGTTTCCTGCTTTTTAGTTGGCTTCTGTGCAAGCCACTACCAAATAACTTACCCCATCAAGCAATAAACACTGTTAACTGATTTATTACAGTCACAGGTCCAAAACCAGCTGACTCACTACCTCCTCTTTCCTCCCATTTCACTCCTCTGTCTCTTCTCTTTTGAGGCCAAAGTGTACATATACACTCCAACACGTCTGGAGAAGGAGGAACAGAGGGGCAAGGAACTGAGGAAACAATGAGAATGGGGAACTGAAAGGTGATGAGGATCATTTTCTATTAGTTCAGGAACTTGAAGAGATTCTCAGGATAGCTCATAAAATGCCAAACCTGGCATTAGGAAGCAGGAGGAGCACAAGCCTCTTGAACACAATCAGTTTCATAGCACTACTTGTCTCAGGGGTATACAGCCTTATTGTTACAAACGTACTCATTCCTTTTCTGCTGAGTGACTAAAAAATGGATAGCACCAAGGTTCAATTCAGCCAGCTGAAAGGTTTCCTTGGACTTCAGATAGCTGGTAGGTGGGACTGCAGGCTTTTTTGCCTCATCACCTTAAAGAATACAATGTTCAAATGTTGTAAGTACCTAACCTTCCCACCTAAGAAAGCCTCCCTTATTTTGGTCTCCCCTTCAGGATCTATTCAGTTGCTACTTTCAGTCTCCAAAGACTCCTTACACACACCAACTTCAATCCATCCTCCCAAGATCTGAAAGTTCATCAGTCTAGGAGAAGCTTAAATATACCCCATGGTATGTGTCATTATACTATCATTTATATTTCATGCACTATAACTGTTACAGCTTCCTCCTTTTGTTTCCCCCATCTGTTTCCAATACTGGAAGAAACTAATTTTAATAGAGGGAAAAAAATGCAGTATGAAATCAAAGCAGCAAAGGAACACTAGAAAGAAAAAAGAGCTACTTCTTAAGTGGGTGAACCAGCACCTAAGAAGGCAAATCAAAGTAACTAAAAAGGGTCTGTAAGACAGCCGTGAAAAGCTGAAGCGGCTCAGTAGGATAGGTACAGGGTGAAAAGGAATAAATTTTTAAAAGTTCAAGGAGAAAGAAAAACTGTTTTCTTTAATAGAGAAAGCAGTGAGAAGGTTGTTCCACTGTAGCATCATAGATGCCATTCTCCCGCAATACCACAAAAAAAAAAAAAATCTCCAGGAAGGACTTCAGTAAAGGCATTCAAGGTCCTTTAAAAGGTCATACATCTAGAGCAGCCAATGGAAATTTAATTCAGTAATAATTTGAGCTTGTGTAAGAGCTCACTTTATAGGACCCATAAGCCTGATTATTTCCTATGAATCATGACTGTTCTAGCAGATATCTTTCCTTATATATTCAAAACAAAAGTTTAGCTATCAGTTGGTGTGAGCTACTTGCAGAGGCCAGGAGAGAGCCCAAAGAGCTTGGCTTGCCAAGAAAAATATAAAAGCCTTCAAGAGATTTTTTAATTACTGTCTAGTGTGCAAAGGTAAAAGAACTTCCTCATTCAATGATTTTATCTAAGCAGTTTCACAACTACTCATAACACTGCCACCATCTGAAGGATCAATCATTTTTTAAAAAAATAAAAATAAGAAAATATCCCCACCAAAAAAATCAAAGATAATTAAAGAGTAAAAGCTGCTTATTTTCAGCATCACAAAATGTCTCCTGCATAAACCAGCTTATTTATAAAATAAGTTCTTCTCATGTAGTCAGTTGTAAGTAACTCTTCACCTGTTCAGTCATCTACATCCTATCCAAGTAGGCATGGCCTGTTGCCTCAGTAGGCATTAGATATCTTTGATGAGGACAGAAATTTCTCGCCAGCATGTCCTCACTCCTGTCCCACCTCATCCCAACACAGGGATGGAATCAGACAAACTGCTGCTCTGTGCCTGCCAGCAGGAATACAAAAGGCAGCTCTCTGAAAAGGTCACAGCAGGACAGAGAAAAAGGGCAAAGCCTTCAAATTTAACAATGACTGCTTTATTGTCCCCTCTGTAATCCCCTGTGATTGACAGCTACACAGAAAGCATTTTGCAATATGTTCCTATTTTCAATATTTCCAGCTAACATATTTAGCCTGGAAAAATAGACTGCTACATGCATTTACACTACCTCAAAATAAAATCATATAATAAATCTATTCATTCCACTCAAATCCATCCATAAATCCCTTGGCTTCTTTTGAATGCAATACTAAACCTTTTGCCTTCAAATAAAAGAGTCGGTGGATAAATTTGGATTGTAAACTATTCCGACCAGAAGGGCTACAGAGGCCATTTAACCTTCAGTTCCTTAATACAGATGTAACCTTAGACTGACAGGCCTTCTGCTGCGTGATGCTTTCTAACAATCCTCCCTATAAAGCTGCAGACTAAGACCATTCTAGCAGCACCCCATTATCAACTATAGGACAACTATAAGCCTCAACAGTTCTCAGGGTAAATAATAGTTTGTCAAGGAAGGGTCAAAATAGCTTTTGTCCACACATGTGCTGACCCTTCCCAAGTACTCCAAGTGAGTTTGCAAAGATTTCTCTACAGAAGTCAGAAAAATCATTACAAATTTTCATGAAACTGTGAACACATGGAGTAGGTAACAGTGTAGTCTTTAAGTAAGATTATAGGAAGAAGAAGAACACAACAAAGATTAATAAAGCCAGAAGTGGCACAGAAAAACAGAAAGATCAGCAATTATACACTGTCTCTTGCAATTATGGAAACTAGGGAGAAGAAATGAAGCTAGCATGTAACAGGTCCAAACAAGCAATACAAAAGTGATTCTTCACACAGCAGTATGAAACGAACGTTCAACATCCATACAGGCTGAGAGAACAAGGAACAGGTTTATGAAAGAAAATGCCACAGAAGTCTCATATGACTCTCAGTAACTCTAAAATGGTAGAAGGCTTTAAGAAACCTATAGAAGGAAGCACACAATGTATCATCTTCCCTACAAGCCTCCTTAACATACATTCCCCAGACATTTAGTGAGACTCTAAGCCCCAAGACTTCCCCAGCCGTCTCATACACAGCATCAAAATGTACAGAAAATTCTTATCTCTGCACTAGAGAAAGCTACTATTGGTGTTAGTATTTACTGTACTAGTTGACACGTTTCTACCCAAAATGCAAAAACTCTATGCAGCGAAAAAGAAAACAGGGAGAGGGGTGATGAGAGTCGAGTATAGAGGAGCAAAAGGCTAAGCACTAATACTGAATTGTGATATGAATTTAAGCCAAAGATACAATCGAAGTTTTTCTAAACTGGTTTAAAAACAAACAAATAGACCCTAGCAATACCATAAACTAGATCAATGAGACACACAGCTGCTTTGTGGGTTGTAATCCAGCTTAAGACATTACCAGCAAGTGGGAAATTGCAAGAGTGAATTAATTGATTAATTGGCCCCATCAGCTGACAATGAATGAACTTGCATCAGCATTGAAATATATATATATAACATGACTGAATAACAGTATGCAAAAAATCAAGATAAAGGTAATTTATTCCCAAAGTGTTTCAGCTAAAACTCAAGTTTGACCTTCTTTTTAGTTTGTTTTTTTCCACTGAACTTATGAAACAAAAATGGGGTGAGGGAGGAGAACATGGCATTTCATATTTCTAACAAAGAGAGGGGAAAACCAAAACACCACACACAAACAGCAAGACTCAGTATGACATACAAGTTTAATCAGAATGCTCTCTCTTCACAAAAGTAATACAACCATAAAGTCACAGGCCAATCACAGTTCACCATACTGAAAAATAGATCACAATGCCACAATCACAGAGATAAAAATTCAAGCCTTCTTCAGTTTGAGAGGGCATTCCCACTAGACATTAAAAAGCAGAGTAGACCAGGAAACAAACCACAATTTCAAAATCTGTTGTATTACATTCTCACCACATTGAAGGCAGATGGGTCAGAACACATATGCAGTCATATTTTCTACCAGCAGAGCTGGACTGGACATTTGTGCACAGCTGCACAAACTAAGCCATAAGGCAGCAGGACTTAGCTGCCAACATGCTCGCTAACATCACCCACTTCCCCAAGAGAACACCTCTGAATATTAGATCATTAAATATAATTGGGATAATAGAGTTGAAATTTTGACTCACCTGGAAGGAAGAGGGAAGAGATGAGACACACCCTCATTCAGGACACACCACTCACCCCCAGGCAGCCAGACTCTGCAGTGTCACCCCAAACACTCATCTTGGGAAAACAAGTTTCCAACAAGAAACAATAGGAACCATAAACAAAAGTTCATATTCAAGATCTCAAACACCTGCCACTGTGATATCTTGCTGGCAGCATTTCAGCTGTAACTTTTTGCTAATCCCTGCCAACACCAGAAGAGGACTCCTGACCAGAGAAAGAATGATAGAAAAAGAAAATTGATCTGATGCACATAATTTTTTCATGATGACTTGGAAATACATCCTCTATATGGATCAAGGATTAAGTTCCAGGTGATGAAGTGGCCTCACATAATGTAACACTCATATTTTGGTGTTCTCTTTTAAGAACCAACTGCATCGCTCTCTGACCAGCTATATTTGGCCAAAACAATCTTTCTGCATTTTAACAGATATTGTTTGGCAAACTAAGTAAACGAGATTGAAGCAGAGTGTATCCATATGTTCTCTGCAGATAGACCTGGCACCCTACATTTCAACAGAACACACCATGAAAGCAAATATTCAGCAAACGCATAAAAACCACACTGAAATAAAGAACATACCTGCCCGGGGCAGACAAGCCCAAACAACTTCCTAGCCAATACCACAAGATGTCTCCTGGGACACTGCTGACGACATCCTCCCAAACTTCACAGTAAAAATGATATCCTACTTCTAGCAAGATGCAATTCACACTCATCCCCTGGGCTTACTGCAGCATGAACCAAATATAATGACAGTATAATACAGCCATAATGAGGTACATTCATATAATCAGTGTTTATTGCTCAAGTAACACCTAAGGACAACTATAAACTCTGAATTGGATCAAGGACACATCTCTTTGCTCAATCTACTAATACATGCAATGTTGTGCCTATTTGTCTGTACATTTCATTTAAAATAGCTGTAATTAAATGGGTTTACAATGGCTCTCCACTGATACAAAAGCACTTACAGCAAATACGACCCAGATCTTGTTATTCATTTTCACTCCAATTTTTTACCACTACATTTAGCTACCAATCAACTTGTTGCCAACAATCCCCCCAAATCTTAACCCAGCACCATGTACTGTAGTAGACTACTGCAATGGCAGAAAAAAAATTTGCTTGTTACCGAAAAGGATTATTCTTGAACTAATTCATTCAAACTCTTCTGACAGCCATCACATTCAATGAACATGCCCCAGTGTCTGTCACAGCCTAATGAAACCATTTTGCAAGTGAAGACCTGACTGACAGTGTCAGCAAATATAGAAAAAATAATCACTCATTGTGACTTAAGTCACACACACACATCAGAAGAGGCAAGAAAGATGACTAAATAGTTGTGGTGAAATAGACCTTTTATATCCTGTTGTACAGTGCCAGCTCCTTCATATATCCTAGAATTTTGTTGTTGTTGCTTGCAGCTTATGTCCATTACTAATTAAAAGGTGTTGTCTAAACAGGGCAGCAATAAAAGCTACTTCATTACACTATCATAAAGTGGCTTCATCAATTCCATTCAAGCAATGAGTGTAGAATTGTTCCACATACATCAAGTTCAATGAATGTTTAGCATCCTCAAAACTGACAAAGAAAATTTGAGGACATTTTAAAGACAGGGACCCTTTTCCACCCTGGGTTTGAAAATCTCCCTCCTCTTGGACACCCAAAACTTGTTTTACAAGGTATATGGGCTCAAAGAATCAGAAGGAAACAAAAACAAGTAATAAAACCAAAAGTAAAGAGCACAGAAAAAAAGATGATTGCAATATTCTTTTTCTCACCCCAAATGCCTTTTCTCCATACTAAGTACACTTTTAAGCATGCTAGACAGTACATTTTAAATTATACTCAAACAGGAATTTGTAGTTTCTGTAGCCAAGGTAGGTCTGGTTTTCTCTCTCATAGAAAAGTTAATTGTTCATTCCACTGAAGTTTTGCACAATAGGCTTTTGGCTGGACTAAAAGCAGACTGGTACCTGGCACTGAAAGTTGTGCTTGAGAAGAATTTACAGATAAGGCCTTTTGTCCTTCCCTAAAGTGCCTTTCTCCTTCCATTTCATGTGCCCTCTGTACAAAGCATACAGGATAACTAGCTCAAAAGCTAACTGCCCATGGACATACTATGTAGCATGTCTCTTCTACAGCTAGGTGGCAACAAGAATTGAAGTAGGCACAAATTGCCATTTCTTCCTCAGGTTCACTTTTATCCAAACTTCAGGTAAAGCTTCCTCTCACCATCAGAGTCAGATTTGTCCCAGCCGCTTAACATCAACATCTTGACAGAAAAAGTTAAGTTGCACAGATGCCTGTGCCTCAACTATTGCAATATCACATTTCAATACCAGCAGCAGCTTCAACTAGTACAATAGGCTGCACATTGGAAGAAGATATAGAACACAGTCTGCAGAGGATAAGGTCATAAAGTCACAAGAGTATAGGGGATAAACATCAATTAAGTGGCAGCACAACTATGTCCAGTAGAGGTCATCTGTCAGAGACTTGACTTGTTTCTTTTGAGCCCACTCACACTGCTTCTCACTGGACCAGCTATGGACCCCACTTATAGAGGTACAGTTCCTCACACTCCAAAGAGAAGCCCCAAATCAATCTTATTTCTGCTACTAAAAAGATACATATGTTCTCACTAAATCAATTTAACCACAGAGAAACAGATTGTGCAGAATTTTCCAATTCACACAAACATACTGAATTTGCCAGGTGTTTTTTCTTCTATACCACTATTCTGACACACATTTTTTACAGGAGAACCTTTACTGAAAACAAGCCTTTAAACCATTTTACTACTTATGGAAGTATAATAGCTAAACCTAAGCTGAAGCTAAAGTAGTCTCAATGCTGTACTCCACATGATTACAGGAACCAGACTTGAACTTTTTTTTTTTTATTTGTATAATGGAAACAATTGGACTTCATTTTACTGTTCTAGTAAGATACATACTACACTTTAATCCATAGCATTCATTTAAAGTCCAGAGACAAAAACTCCAGAAGCTGTGGAAATCACAGGATTAGAACACAGTCTGCAAGTCATATTACATGCCCAAAGTCCACCTCTTTGTCTCATTCTTTCCATCATCTAGCCCACCACTCTCTCCAGCCTGCCTGAATCCTCTTCTTTTTCACCTGTACCATAACACCACCTCCTTCCCAGAAAACTTTCCAGATCCTATATGTAAATGGTGACAGAGAGCCAAATGAGAGGTGACGAAGGGTCCAACAGGGTGCTCTGCCTTCTGGGAGGCATGCCAGTGTACCAAAGAAACAGTACAAATAGCAGGTTGAGCCAGCTCTGTCCTGTGGACCAATATACACCATCCCCTAGTTACTAGTGCACAGCCTGGCAGCAAATGACTCCATACAAGCAACAGGTTTGGGAAATATACTATGTAGGTGCCATACAGGAGAAACCAGAGAGATGCTGCAAGACTGTTTTTGGCACCACAAGCTTACAAAAGAAGACATTTTAATGACTGACGGAATGTTAGACATCAGGCAATGAACATCACAAAACATGTAGGACAGTGAAAAATAATGGTGTAGTGTGGGATAAGAATTGAACAACTAGCATGCTAATATAGGGTCCTGTCAGGTAAAGCTAACAATCCTATTTGCCCCTCTAAGTATTTGCTAGGGCAGGGGATGTTGGCGGTGGAGGGACAGAGAAGATGGAACATAGGTGGAGGTGTGTCCACACTATGAGTACTTGACTTAAAAAGTATCGAGTCCCTTCTGCATGACATCGCTCTCACCATATCCTGAGATACAAAATATTCAAAACAAGTGCATTTACTGCCTAAGTGTTCAAAAGTCATGTCAACTCTTATTCTTTAGGATTGGCTCCTATACAAAAATTAAACAATAATCAGCTTTTTACCAAAATTTGTCTCAGTTAATCACAACTTGAACAGCTGTGTAGTGGGTTTGCAGTGACCTGCCCCCCCACCTTTTAGAACCCCGGCTAAAACTCAGAAAAACACACTGGAAATTAATAAATGAAGCTTATATTTACAGCAATGCAAATATACAAGCAAATATTTACAAGATATAACAGATATTTACAGAAATATACAGTAAAATAGAAATACAGACACCACACCCCTCCTGGAGACCAAAATCCCCAAGAGAGGGAAACCAAACCCCCCTGTACCACCTCTCCCTCCTTCCCCCAGCTTTATCTCACCACTTGATGATGCTGCAGATAAGCTGAAGATCGGTCAGAAAGATTAGTGGCAGGAAGGAATGAATGGTTTTAGTAATTTTACTCTGAATTAGTTCAAAGGCAGAGAGACAAAGGAAAGAAGCTGGTGAAGTCTGCTCGACCCAGAGCCGACTGAACTGCGCAAGCACACTGGCTTATCTGGATGTTTTGGGAACATTCTAAAACAACCTTCTTTCTTCTCTCTCATTCAAAACTGGGTGAAGGGACATAGTGTTTAATTTCTCACTCTCAGGCAGCAGTCTAATTTTTCACACAAATTCTCCAATTAGCTCAAACCAACACAAGCTGAAAGGACAGAAACTGGTAGAGAAAGCCACCCTCACAAGAGGCAAAACCAGGCATCCTCAAAACCAACAAGCCACACAAGGATAAAAAGTCTGTTATAAAATCAATGGTTGATCCACCTTGTATGAACCATATTCCACATCTCAAGTACTACTACTCTCAATTTCAGTTATAACAAATTTTATATCACACACATCTCCAGCTGTACAGGAACCAAAGGGGGCAATTCTCTGGACTGTATTTTAAATAAGGCTAAGTAGTTAACATTTGAAGTAAAAAATCTAGTCATTTAACAAAATTACTTTTAAGACAGTATTAACTGGACAATCTCTCCTTAAGGCTTTGAGTTCTGTATTTGAAATATAGATGTGAAGGGATTAAAAACCTGTAAATGGTTTGCATTCTTAACATATGACACAATTCATCACAGTCTTCAGTGTAATATTCCTAGTCTGACTTACAAAGATGTGCAAGAGAAACTACAAGAGCAGGTGAAGGATGACTGAACTTCTTTTTAAGACAGTAGTTAATCACAAAGAACTAACTTGATCTAGAACTCTCTGAAATGGGTGAAAAGCAGGCTATAAACAAATAGATGCAGTAACTTCTACACCTGTTTCTTACATCAAGTATACTTCCCTCCCCAATTTCTATGTCTAGACTCACACAGAGATTAATTTCTTTTTTTTTCCTTCTACTTACTGTTCCTCCATTTACCTTTCAAATAGCATTTTTTTTTAAATATCAAGTGTCCTCTCAGTGCTCTGAGGTTTCATGCTGTCCACTACCAGTTACTACAAATTCAGTATTACTTTGGAAATCATGTAGAAATAATGAGAAGCTGTAAATGAAAGCTTTCATGTGAAACCAAGTGTGCCTTATGTAGCTCTATGACTAACATTATGCTTTGAAAAGAACAATGAGTACAAAGAAAAACTATGTTAAATTTCATGAGCACTGTAAAAGTCTCAAAGCTTTGTTAGTCCTTGAAATACAGATTTGAAAAAAGCCTAGTCACTTTATTCCAACAAATATTTACCTTGTCTTCCACATAACTTTCCAGAGTGAAACTGAAATATGATATGCTCTCCTTTTGATCTTTCAAAGCAGGTATAATCAACTTAATCACAGAATAACATTACTAGAACCATTACTTCAAAATACGTAAAGAAAAATATTAAAGTTCCTTGCTTCATTTTTGTAGAAGTGTCATATGATGGGCATAAAGTCTGTGTGAAACTCAGAAGTATGGATACTTATTAGAAGCAGTTTGCTCACTAATAAATTACAGTCCATCCAGAAATATCCTAAGTTTTATTCACATACAGTTATTTGCTTTGACCAATTTAATGCTGCCTGAGCAGTGTCTCTCCTGGATGAATACTTAAATTACAGAGCCTTATTTCAATACTAAAGAGATCATGCACAGCTTGAACTTCCAGACATTATCTGCTGCACAGTTGGCACTGTGTAGCCATCTCCAGCTAGTGGTCAAATTTTCAAAATTCCAAATCATGAGAAATTCCTCACTGTGCCCAAAGATGTATTTGGAAACAAATTCAAAAGTAGTATTTTGGTGTTATGTTTTGTAAGTGTAGACAGAACATGCAAGAAGGCTGATCCAGTTCAATGCCTGACAGTATTCCTCTTTGTTAAGCTAAACAACAACAGACTTTTAAGATGGTGATTTATGGAAGCCCGTTTGATCCCTGTTCATCTTTGTTCTTCACATACAGGCATAGCAGTGGCCTTATTTACACCCAAGTTAATCATTAGATCTTACAGAGTGTGGGGAGCAGAGAGGGAAGTGGTGGGGAGGGAGAGGGAGAGGAGAGTCTCTTTTCTAAATTAGAGGCACTAGTGATTTTCAGAAGCAGCAAAACAAGTCTCATACAGATATTCTCTATGCAGACTTGGCTTCACATCCCCAAACCAAAGCTGCTACTGAGTAACACATTCTTCCGTGCTCTCTCCCAAAAATTCCATAAAACCCACCAGCTCCAGTGCTACCCTCTGTGCTAGTAATGGTCAGCAGAAAGCTGTGAAGTACCAACTTACTGCCAAATTGTTATCACAGAGGCTACCAGGCACTGATTCTCTTCCAGCTAATGGTAAGCAGAAAACAGGGCTCCCCACCTAAGGGCATTGAAACATCTGTCGGTCTTCATTACTTCTATAAGCCACTTCTTCACTGAGAAAAAACTCCAAAATTGTTTTAAACAAACCAGAAGACAGTGAGAGTGCTCCTATTTGGGCCTACTAGCTGAAAAAGAAGATCACATAACATGAAAACACTGGGAATAAAGGCAAAAACACCCATAAGAAGAAGAATGAGGAGAGATTACTACTGAAAGTTTCCATCATTCACCCAGCAGAGACCATTTAATGACCCAACAGTCACACTGCTTCAACAACAGTAAGCACAGTTATGTTTTGTGGGTTTTTTTAATATTTGTCTGATGTTACTGTTTATTTCAAATTGCCAGAACTCACAATACCTAGCTTTATGGGCATATCATAAATAGAGTAACATAGAAGTCTTATCCCAGAGTTTCTCTAGACACCACATCCTGCTAACATGAAGTAAGACAGACACCTTTTACCCCCATTTTCAGTTCTAATAGATATAAAACTATTATTAACCTCTTGGTCTGCAGATATTACATTTCAACTTCTGTTTCCCCCTCTTACAAACAGGATCCATACTGATCCTGGAATGGGAATCACTGAAACAAAAGACATGTACTTGCTTGCAGACCAGAACTGACAGTAGGAGTTCACACCCTCCTCCTAGAGGGATAACTGTCTGAGCTCAGAAAGGTTTGGGACAGAGAAGACAGGCCAGACTGCTCTCCATCTGCAAGCCAAAACCTCCAGCAAGGGAAGCCTTTAGAGACAACTGCATAACAAAACTCCCTGGCAAAGCAACAACTGAAAAAAAAAAAAAACAAAAAAACAAACCATTTTGCTCAGAGTAAAAAAAACAAAACCTCAGTCCACTTTATGCAGAGCTGGACTTCCATCAGCCCATACATTACACCATCAAGCCTCAGCCCATCTGGTTTACTGTTACTAACAACTTCCTCACAACAGCACAGATAAGTACTCTTCCAAAGGAATAAGAGAAGCAACTATGAGCACAGAATCACAGGAATTATACATTGACCATATGCAGCAGAAAAAGCAGTATTCCCTTTGAAGCATACTTTCCTAATGAGGCTGCCTCCACGGCTTATCAACTGGAACAGGTTAGTCCACTTCCCATGGGGAAAACAGGTCAATATTGTTGCTGTAAGAGTAATTTTTATACTCCTTACCAGATTGAAAAAAAAAAAAAATCCTTTGCTGGCCTTAAAAATAAATATTACCCTTCAACGGGTCAAAGTCATTTTCTAAAGGCAGTAGCAGCACACTCTACATGATTTCCTTGTGTCTCTAGCACATGAAGCCCATGTGCCTGATAACTTTATGTGGTTAATACACAGCAACAACCTCCTGCCCTAGGGCTTTCATCTCAAACATGCAATTAAGAGCCTGCCTTTTAGAAGTTTCAAGGTTTTTGTGGTTGAAGAAGTAGATCATTAGTCACAAGAGCTCCTTTTCTTGAGCTCTGGTAATTAACACTCTGATGCCTGTTCCCACAGTGGAAACAAGAAGGAACATTGCAAAACTGCCTGCCTCTTGGCTTCCCCAAAAAAAAAAAAAAAAATGGGGTGATCCTTTTAATTTGGTTTGGCTGCCTTCTCACACCACCATGTGGAATTGTTTTGGCTGATTGCAGCAAAGTCCATTACTCACATTTGCCTGTCCTTTGTGTATGCACCCTTGCCATCACTGTGATTACTGTTACACCCATGAGCTAGTCAAGGAGCAGTTTGCTGCAAAGCAACAGCTGATGTAGTCGCCAGATAACCAGCCTTTTAGATGGCAACCTGCTACACTGTTACTAAACATTTATGACTAGCACCTTAGAATCTCACAATCACCAGTGAAACATAAATACAGGCACATTAGAATCACCATCCATCAGCACTTATTAATCACATTAATGGGCAAGCTGAATGACATCAACAAAAAGATGCTGACCGTGTGTACCTCTTTGCATCATGGACAATCTCAGGAGTCACAACTGGATTCTCCTAAGAGACACTGTGATTACTGGGATGCATTTGTTACTTCTTGTTAAAAATCCCCACACCGTTTACATCAGGAATTCTAGCTTCTTAGAAGTCATTGTTTGTATTATTTTATATAGTACATTGGCATCCCTTCCGTGAGCCAGGACACACAAGGAGACTTAAAAACAAAGAACTAAAATCCCAAACTCTATGCAAGGGGAGCCTGAAACAGAAAGAGGAACACAGGACAAGGAGTGACACTCCATCTAACAGAGAATCATTTCACTGTGCTAGCTATTGCCCTTCACCGAGCTTGGAAAGTTGATGCCATCAGATTTGACAGCTATAAGGATAGCTTCACAGCAGTGTGAAAAGTATGAGAAAGCTTAAAGGTATTCAGGTAAAGTATTGGTTGGATTCCCAACAATAGGTGAGGAAAGATGTGCAGAACGAGGTTAGGAGGTCTGGCCACAAAGTTCTCTGAGAACAAAAGCAGCCAACATATATTTGAAGCAAGAGAGGTAGCATTAGAAAGGGTATGAAAAGGGGTATGATGCAGATAGTACTCCTACTTGGAGTAAAAAGAAAAAATACCCAAAACTTTTTAGCAGCAAAGCATGCTCATAAGGTTGTCACAGTGACAGGAGAGACCAGTCTTGAGGCATCCAATAAGTTAAACATTTTCAAGCATACTGTTGAACCATCTCAGCTTCCTTTGAACAGTCTGTCAAAAGCCAAGGTTTATCAGCTGAACAATCACCTAATCTGTTTACTTTTACATATTTTTTTAATTCTTTAAATATCTAAATCAGTTGATTCAAACAATTTGTTGCCCAACACATTTTCATTATTCCATGTTGCCTCACAGCCCTAGTTAGGTGTACAGCAATAATGTTACTTCCTAAGACAGCAGAGACCTCATCAGAGTTCAAGTGCAACACCCACAACTGTAAAGCCAAAGGCATCTAGGGTCAGTGCTGGCAAAGCTGACTGATGGCTGATTCACACACAAGTCCAAAACACCACCAACCAGACCAGGAGCCCTTACATCTATAAAATAAGTAAAAGTGGAGCAGAGGAGGTTAGGAAAGAGCTTCATATTTCCTTCATTCCATCTGACATCCTCGTACAGTATTTTCTGTTATTACAAAGATGTGAAAGCACGAGCAGTTATTCCCTTCTCTTAGTAGACTGTTGACAATGTATTTCTGACCCTCTGCTGAAGCTCCAGACAAGCCTTCCTGATACTTTCAAGGCACAGCAGAGCACCATCACATACTTGTAGGAAAGCCAGTTCAATTGATGGCTGCTTGCAACTAAACTGGGTTTTGTTTGGTTTGTTGATTCATTTGTCTTTTTTTTAAGATTAGCTACAGAACACAACTTTATTGTCTCAGCTTTTAGTGAGTGTGTAATTTCTAGGTTCCAGAAGCATCTCTAGGGAAGGTACTCACATGGCTAACGAAGCTGCTACAGAGAGGCTGCAGGCAGAATGAAAATAGTTAAAATCTTACTAGAAAACTAACAGATTTTTGAGAGCGCTCAGTGACACAGAAGAATATTGAAGAGCAAAATATATTTCAGTAAAGTCACAGGAGATAATTAACTAAGTCTCCAACTATCATTTCAACACACTTAACCCTTGGAAAATTAAGTATGATAGCAGAGAATAAAGTTACATAGATTATGCTCAATTATACACAGGTTAAAAACCATACAGGCCAGTCAGTATTCTACAACAACCAAGCCATGTTAATCTGGGCAAAACCTATAAGCCTATACACAAGCCAACAACCCGGGAAATTAGTACGTCTGTGAATGACAGCCTAGCAAAGCCTCCAGGCATAGCTAGCATGAGACTGACCCTACTGGTCCTCTCCGAATATACCAACCTGAGAAGCCAGCACTAATATCTTACTACACTAAAAAGCTGACAGTGTTGCTAGTGGTACTGTGGCCATTTACCAGTATCCAACTTTCAATTGCCCTGTTTCAGGAAACAATTTTATTCACCAAAAGACACACACTACCTCGGAACTTGGGCACTATGATATGGTCTAAGAAGATAAAATACTAAGGTAGTTTCCCAAAATACTGAAGGCTAGGCACTTTACCAAAGGTTTACTTCCAGCAACATCAATAGAAGACATCATTTTTCACGTCTGCACATCACTGCTAGCACCATGATATGGGAGGGCTTCTGCTGTAAAAAGAATCCAAAGTAGCCCCAGAGGCTGCTCCAAGTTTTTCCAATTAAATCACAAAGATCTAAAAAGCATCAGCCACTCCTGATTGAATTACAGTTGCTATTGATTCTGCCTTCTTGTGCAATGACTTGATGTTGCTTATCTATCCATGTAGCTTTACGAGGCAGGCCACTGTTCGAAGACTGAAGCTGGACAAAGCAGAAAGGATAGGTCAAGAGGTCACTCATCACATTTGCATCTCTTAGTACTGTCACATGCAATGTTTTTTAAAGTCTGTGTTAAAGTACACAAAATTTTTCATCAGCTGCTGAATACCACAACATACAATTACAGTTCTCCCACATACAAATCACACTGATGACATTCAACCTTTCTGTACATCAGATGGCTTATGACTAGTAGTATTCCACTCCTATAAACAGTCATGATCTCTTTACTTAAGAAAACAGGTTCAAAATAAGCATGCCCCCTCAATTGCTGTTGTGGTTTCCTGCACCTCAGCAATACTCAGGTGACCAAAGAGGAAAGGCCAGTATCTACATTGAACTAGGGCCTGCAAATTTCACTCCTCAGATGGAAACGGACATTCTTAAACTCCCAAAATACTCAGAGACCTATTTAGCCCTTGATGAGGCCCAGAACATAATTCAACTCACCCCAAAACAATGACCACAAATCTGATGACCGCTCTAGGCTCCTGTTACTATAACAGGAATACAGACATCTAAATTAATTATGTTTTAATTCTGATCTAAATGGCAACCAGAGGCAAGTCACCTTCCTTCATCTTATGCTTCACACTGCAGAGACATAAATAGACAGCTGAAGTAACCCAAACATATTTCAGGATCTCATAATAAATATTAAAGGATGAAAACATTATTACCAGCAGAGCAAGGGAGGTGATTCTCCCCCTTTACTCTGCTCTCATAAGACCCCACCTGGAGTACTGTGTGCAGTTCTGGAGCCCCCAGTACAAGAAGGACAAGGAACTGCTGGAGAGAGTCCAGAGGAGGGCCACAAAGATGATGAGAGGGCTGGAGCACCTCTGCTATGAGGACAGGCTACAAGAGTTGGGGCTTTTCAGCCTGGAGAAGAGAAGGCTTCGAGGAGACCTTATAGTAGCCTACCAGTATCTGAGGGGGGCCTACAGGAGGGCTGGGGAGGGACTGTTCACAAGGTCTTGTAATGACAGGACGAGGGGGAATGGGTTCAAATTGGTGGAGGGGAGATTTGAATGGGATGTTAGGGGGAAGTTCTTCACAGTGAGGGTGGTGAGGCACTGGAACAGGTTGCCCAGGGAGGTTGTGTCTGCTCCCTCCCTGGAGGTGTTCAAGGCCAGGCTGGATGAGGTCTTGGGCAACCTGGTCTAGTGGGAGATGTCCCTGCCCATGGCAGGGGGTTGGAGCTGGATGATCTTTAAGGTCTCTTCCAACCTGGACCATTCTATGATACATCCAAGATAACCATGCTAATGCTGTTTCTGCTACATAGGTAACCTACTCCAGGTTAATTGGACCTGCTCTGTATAACGCAGATGCATCCTGAATCCCTTCTTTGACCCGACAACAACAGTGAAATTCTTTGTTAAGTAATGCTGAAAGAATAAAGACTCAAACACCAAGAGAACTACAATAATGACGTGTTAATGTTAAATCAAGAGACAAATTGCACAAAACACAAAGTGAACACTTCATTATCCCCGCCCCCACCCCCAGACTTTGTTTTTCAAGGCTTACTCCAGTCATGTTCATGTTTTCACAAATATCACAACTAGCCATAATCCCACCACCAGCATCAATCTGGTACAGTTTCATGTTTCTTATGTGTTTTGCTGCATACAACCTTATTAGACTATCAATAAAACAAGCATAAAAATTGAAACCCCCACTACAGAGAGATACCACAGCAAGTACTTGTTATGGAAGCACAGGGTCCGTCAGTCCTTTTTAATGCCCCAAGCTTCTGTACTCCTGCATCAAGCTCACACCTCCTCTCAAACAAACAATGAATCTCATTCTCAGTCAAATGCCAACATTATATGTTCCTCCATGATTACCAGTAAATCCTAACCACAACTGAGGGCAAACCATGTTCTTAACTTTCTTTTTTAATACAGTGATGTCTATCAGATGTTATTGTGAGACACAACCAAAACCAGCAAGAAACAAACAGTTTTGGCAAGTTTGATCTACCAGTTATTGTTTTGATCACATATGGATTTATGTTACTGTCTGAAATAGTTTTTAGTATACGTGTGTGTATATGCATATATACATAAAACAGTGTATATATGTACAGTTAGAGAAAACATGAAAGATTGGGTTTAAACAAGGAAATAACTAATGTCTTTATATTTATGCAGTGATTATGTTTCACAAGACCTATGATATTACATCCTCTGGTAAGTACAAATTAAGACCAAATACTACAAGCTATAAAGAAAACAAAAAAAAACCCAAAACACCACAAGCACACAATTTATAGCATATATACCTTTTGTCCCCTCTTTCCTCCAAAGCTTCTATTTCAACTAAAGGAGTTCTAAGTGTTGGTTTGCCATAATTCTTTTAAAATTCGATTTGGCAAAGCTAACAGGATACAAACAGCAAGAATCCTGTACTTTGCAAAAGACTGGTGAAAGCAGTGTTTTCAGGGGGGGGGAAAAAAAAAACCACCAAAACACTAAGCCAAAAAACTCTGACATTCAATTAGGTATCAGCACTTCACTAGGTTTGCACTTCCCTCTATAATACTCTCACCCCCTGATCCCTGCACATGTTTTTGAGTCCACATTCTTCAGACATGTCTGAACTTGTTCTTGTAGCCCTCCTTCCTCAGGGGAAGTCCTGCACAGGAAGGGAAGAAAACAGAACTCTCAGTCCCTTATTGTTCTCTTCTCTGCCCCCACCCCCATAGCCAAGCACCAGTCTTCTCTGCAGTGCAGCCTGATACCTGCTCAGGTACATATTCAGCAGCAGTGGGATAGCAGCCAACTCAAAATTAAATTTGTGAAGTACTGAAGTTATGACATTGCTGTCCCGATGAAAACCACTGGTAGGTTTTCATTCTTCTATCTACATGTCCACCTGTCACCAAAAGATTGCCTTTTGGCCAACACTGCAGGGGGACAGCTCTTTCAAAATACTAGTTGAGAAGGCGGAAAAAAGTACTGCCAAGAACTGCAGCTCGAACAAAGCATCTTTGGAAATGGCAATAGCAGTAATACCACAAGAGAAGGCAGAAATCCTCCTTTACTACATAGGAGTCTCTTACAAGCTAAAAAATTAGAAAGCCCAGCTGAAGTCCTTAACCAGCCTACCGCACTGGTCCACTAGATTCATAACTATATGCAAAGGAAGCAATACTTTGAGCTATTGCCTTCTGTTCTGGCTAGAAATACACTGATAGGAGACAAGACATCTTTGATGACAAAATAGGCATCATGTAGTGTTTTTCATAAAGCATTCACCCAGCAAACTTCATTCCAGTAATACAAGACTCTGAGATAAGGAAAGATACTAATGATAAAAGCATGGCAACCTCAGCAACAGTAATTTTGCGCACACAAGACAAGAAACATGAGGATCATTAGCCTAGAAGCATGTGCCAACGCTTGCTTTAGCAGATGTCTTAGCCCTTAATGAACACCAATTACTTTTTTAAATGGAGTTTATTCCTTTGATCAAAGACAGTGATAAGATCACATTTATGCCACAGAGCTTTAATTGCTACAGCACACCAGGAGCTTTGCTTACCTACACCTAACTACTAATATAACGAACACTCCAAATAACCCTAGAGATTTTGTCATTAAAGTGGCAAAAAATCGCCTTCATGTTAAAAGGTATCAGTGAAGCACTAGAGGAAATTACATGAACTCAGTATTGATACGAAGTAACACAATTAGGCCAGAGACTGAGTGCATGCCTATCTGTAGATAGAGGCCACTAAGGTCAATGATCTGGTCTCACCAAATCAAACACAGATGCTTGGTTTTCTTCAGCACGTGTGAGGTTAGAGCAAAACTAGATATTTATGATATTGTGAAGTGTAGATATTATAACAGGTAATGAATGTTTAAAGTCAGTGAAACAGATCAGGCTGATTCAGTATACCTCCTGCAGATCCTCCAAATGTTATTACTCTTACTCTGAAAAAAATAAGGACAGGCATATGGAAACTCACAGGCAATTTTCCTTGTGCAGATCAAGTGTGGTCCAGAGGACCTTAATTATAGCCTCAGATGCCAAAGTCAACGCTGGTAACAAGAGCTTAAATGACAAAGGACAGTATACCCTGCCTAATATCAGATGGAAATTCACAGTCTAATAGTATTTTTATTTTAATATCCTATCTCTTATTGCAGCCCTGTGGATGAACACATGAAAATCTGTAATCAATCCCACAACCACAATAAGCTGAGTCCTTAAGAACTATCATAAATACTACAGATTATCTGCATCATAAATGATACAGAGGCCCCAGATCATCATCTCCTGTCCATCTTTCCTTTTCCTGTAATCCTTGGAAACATCAGTATTTCACTACCTCCTCCACCTTTTGACAGGTATTACATACTTGCAACTGAAAATCCTGTCTTAAAATGATGCAATAAACTGAAAGCTGATCAGTCTTGGCACCTCTTCTGCAAGCTGTCACTAGTCATGGCCTGTTTGATGTGCCTGAAAGGAGCTCATCTGTTAGAACATAACATCAGGCAGTCCAGGCAAAAATTTAAAAGAAATCAAAATTAAAGAAAAAACACCACCTAGCACACCCACACAGTTTTGTATACTTGCTGACAGACTGCATGCACACATCACTCATAACTGCAATTTATGTGTTGGGTAACAACCATAACAGCCTTCTGTCAGGGTCTTTTACTTAGGAAAATCAAATATCACAACAAATTTCAACATGCATTTTATACAGTGCCCTGTACTCTGTCTTCCCTTAGCTCCTGCACTGTATGAGACAGTGTACTAACAGAGAGGCATGATCCTCAGCCAAGAGAATTTACATGCTGAAAACACGGTATCCTAGGCACAAGTGCAAGGAATGGACACATCATTAGAATTATGAAAATCTGACATATATACAATGATCCATCAAAAGTGAGGCTTTTCCTACGGAATTTTCCAACAATAGATATTAATTGCTTCCTGTAATCCAAAGAAAAGCTTTAAAGAAAGCAGGAAAAAAAATAGCCAACTTACTGGCCTATCTTAATACATATATGGCCTTACATCTCCAGATAGTAATACTAAGTGAAGATGCTTACTTGGCTTTAACTATCTATGTTCAGGTACTACCTACATGTACTACATTCCTCTGCAAAGGTTACAATCAACTTCCCACTAATGCCTGTTGTGATTCTAGCACAATGCTGACATAGTTCAATTTTTAGACTTTCTGGTGTTTGCTTAAAATCGTTGGAGAAAAAGGTGGGGAAGTTGAGAATTAAATGTATCACAAAACTCACAAGCAGCTGAAGAAAGTACAACATAGCCAAAAAAAAACCCAAAACACAAAATGTGCACTTTCACCGATCTTAGCAAAAATGAATGAACAATTTTAAGACTGCAGTAGTAAAAACTCATAAGATTTTAGCTTGTTTCAGTCCACAATTAGGTGTACATTAATACATATTTATCTTTTGCTTGTGATACATCAGGGTTGGCTATATTCAGAATTTCACCTGATATCTGCAAAAAGCGGTAATTTAATGTTATTTGGTGATCTATTTTGCAATATTATACAGAATTATCTTTAAGCAGCCAAATAAACAGTGGAAAGATCATCCAGCAGCCCCAGGTACAACCAGCTCTCTACTCTTCTCCACTGAAAGCAAGATGTTCTCCTTAGAAGACATCCAGGGGTTTCTTGTTAGCTTTTCCCAAATAATTTGAGTACAACATTCACTTGAAAGTACCTAAGAAGAAAAGAAAGGCTCTACTGTTATGTATCACCTCTAATTGTTTCTAAAATCCAAGTATAGTTTGCAGCTTCCAGCACACAGTTAACATGACTGACCCTGTTGTAGTTTCCCTGGGTAAGCAAGATAGCTCTAAAAAAAGCAAAAGAACACCAGGCACTCACATTTCTAACTATTCATAAATTACTGTCTTTCTCTCCCTTCTCTCAAGCACACATGTAAAAATCACTGCCAAAAAGCTTTGTCAAGAATGGAAACCAGAGTATTTCATGATATAACAGGAGGAATAAGTGATATCCATGAAATACTGAGAAAGGGAACAACAGAACCTGGAGTGCAGCAGAGACCAAAGCAAAGGCATGATCCCTGGCTAGCCGACTCTACAGATACAGCAACAAAGACCAAATTGTAACGCAGCATCACAACAACTGAGCCTTCTAACCACAAGCTCGTCAAACTATCTTTACCGTGTAAAATTTGGCTTGAAGTCACAAACTCGCATAAATATGTGGGGCCTGGGGGCAAGGGGAAGAGACAGATCAGGCTACAGCAAACAAAGAGGTACATCCATGTTCTCTAGTAAGACAGTGACATCTCTCACACAGGAGGCTCTATCCCATATGCAGTTTTCCTCCCTTTTGCATCTTTAGAGGAATGACCTTAGTTGTGCGGTTTTCAGTAGCCGGGGGTTTCTGAGACTACAGAAAGTTTCCCTACATCATCAGATCACTGCTTCCTTCAAACTGTTGCTATGCCAGTAAAATTAAATCAGTTTTGTTCCAAATATTTCTCCATGTGCATGGCCCCATGGAAATGTACAGATTCTTGCTGGACTCTGCACCCAGAATAGCCCAGAAAACATCAACCCCACAACCAAACAAATACTGGCAGTGTATTACAGACATGGTACAACTTCCACAGTCATATATATCTGTCCTGTAATAACCTAGACAACTTCAAGAACCCCTGTTGAAGAGCTATGGGGGATTCAGCCTTGCCAGCACATGAAGGAGTGCTGTGAGATACAGATGGGGACTTTGGTCTGTAAGCATCTTAGCCTGCATAGTTTACACCCCAACAATGATGAATTTTAAAAGGAAAAAAAAAAATCCTTTCAGTACAGTCAAGAAAATAGCGCAGGCTGCATCAGTCAAAGAGCATAAACTCTATATCAACTTGGCCACAGCCTAGCCAGCATCCTAACCAGAGGTACCTTTTCATGGCTCAATATGGCCCCTAAATACTATTTGAAGTTGTGTCACACTAAGAGAAACCTATCACTACACTATCCCTTTTTCCAGACAGAAAATCAAGGACGTGTCTATAAAAACATCAGATACAGTAGCTGCAAAGTTATCACATACTTGGTCAAAGCTTGAGAAATGCTTCACTTACACCTAAAACTACTAGCGAGTAAAAGAATGACTCTTCCTCAGCAGTTTTGGTTTAAATAGACCAACTCTCTTTAGCTGCATAGCCCACTGCTGTCAAGTACAGCACACTGCCAGAAAAAAACACCCTTGTTTGCAAAAAAAGTAGCAGCATTCTAGTCTGAATTAGCAAGAGAAGACAAGCAACTGTTTTGTATCAGCTGTTGTTGGTAACAATGAACAGAGCAGTTTTTATTTAAAACCTGGCTACTAAAATCTAAATATATTAATGTTCAGCTTACTAATTCTTGATTAATTTTAGTTTAAATTCTAGACAAATGTTATTTATAACATTTATCCTTAGATTCAAAAGCTACTCTTAAAAAAAAAAAAATGTAGGAACAAGTTCACGAATTGCAAATAAGCTAACTATCCAGCAGTGGTCACACAGCTTACTTTTGGAGTTTGTTTGATGAAATGCCCATGCTTCTTTTGGCTTGGAAAGGTTACTTAAATAAATACATAAATGTATAGGTGTTTGATTGTAAAAATATTTTGAAGGCAAAAAACCCCGAACAAACAAACCAAATTTCAGGAGAAATACTCTGTTTACATTGAACTTTAATATGGATTTAATCAGACTTTTTATTTCTGCTACTCTACATTTTTTCAAGACGTTTTTACCACTGCACAGTAAGTATGCATCATTAACTGCAAAACCTATCTCTCCACTGAGAGCTGGCATCTCCCACCAGTTATTTATGTTACTCTTCTAGAATACATGTGATGTGTTCCATAGCACCACAGCATTAACTACAGGCAACAGATAGCACCAGCCAAATACTTTCTCCCACAACTTGACTAGTTCAGTGAAGATGATATCAACCTTCATAGATGGCACATATAAGAAAACAAACGGCACAAGCTCCTCTCCACTCATTTTACAAAAGTAACCTTTAGAACTATATATAATATTCATAATGTAAAATACAGTGAAGTCAAACATAAAACTCAGTGGTTGTGAACTACACAGCAAATAACCATTTCAGATCAAAAATAAACTATGAAACACTGTCCGAATAAGGCTGTTAGCTAGCTATTAAGTGTCAGTTTTAATGCAGAGAGATTAAAGCATAACCATAAAGGAAAATTGTCCACGTCATTTCTTTATTAGTCTTGTCATGCAGGTAGTGACATAACATGAGCTGTCCACCAGAGGTTGAAAGTTTACCTAGAAACTGAAAAACAACACCAGAAACAAAAGTCACCAGCAGTCTTTAATTTATTCCTTTGCATTTCAAAGGACACGTGTTTGCATTACTCAGAAGACTCACCTCCCAACTACAGTCAGCCCTCAAAGTATTCTGCATGACTCTAATTGAGGGTCCAGCTAAAGAATTACCTGTTCAAGGAACCTGAGAGTAAAATACATTATGCAAGAAAGCAGGCCAAGCATGCTCAAGTATAATAAAGCCTTTTAAAATGATAAGCAGGTTTACTCTTTAATCTGGCACAGTAACAAACTTTCCGCACCCAAGAGAAAAAATATAATGAGGGAAAAGCATTATACGAATACTCCACATGCCGAAGCAAAAAGCTTATTTAATTGGAACAACGCACTCCTGTTTAAACCAATACCATTCAGAAGAAAACAAAACCCTATCTTTTGCTGGGAGTTATTTATACGTTAACGCATAACTTCAGAGCACGTTTGTGTAGAATCCTCTTCTCACAAAGGCTGCTTGGATTGTCCCACATTGGCATCAGCCTTTTCATGCACATGTTCACACTCAGGAGAGCTGGGAGTATCCATCTCATGCCGTATGAAAACATGAGCCTGCTTTACAAATTTGCCTCAGTCCTGAGCAGAACCACTGCCAAGAACTGACCACAGGCACGCAGTCTAATCAGCATTATGGTCCTGAGACAAAGTAGGAATGGCTGCTGTAAGTAAATGCCACTCCTAAGCCAGGGAAACTTTCACCTTTGAAAACATTCCTAACTTCCCGGCAACTCCAACTCCAGCAAAGCCTGTGAAAATACTTTATGTAACAAAAGATGATTACACTAAAACATAGTCCTACAAGAAACAGAATTACATTTCATAAATTATAAAGCCCTCGTCAAGGTGCTTCCCTTGTTGATTTATTCCCTGCAGCGCAGGAACTGCAAGACCAATATCCCAACGGTTATCTGGAAAGCTCTCACAAGGTCCAACCAGAGATGACAAAACTGATGTTTTATCTACTTTCGAGGAAAAATCCGAAGACATCCGGCACTGAAGAGCTCCTCCACGGGGAGGGGAAGGGTGTAGAGGCACCCGGCGGGGACAGCCCACGACTCAGCGCCCACTTCGTCTCCCTCCCAAGAGCTGGACGCAGTGCAGGCCTCCCTCATCGGGTCATCAGTCCCTTTGAGGCTTTCCGCGGCTATGTCTAAATCATGATCAAACCTCCAAGGTGAGTAGGAGGCTTTGATAGGTGAGAGAAGGGAAGAAACAAGCAGGCACACGAGAGATGAGAGGGATGCATGGGCACAGGGACGAAGGGGCCGCTATTCAACTCTCCAAGCGGGAACTCCGCAGTAGCCCTTTCACCATTAAAAAGGATTAAGAACATTCGCTTACTTGAGTTAGTCCATTAAGGTTTTGCTTAATAGTATTTTTTTTTCCTTCGACCAGTCAGTAAGTTTCGCTTGAAGCGTTAGAAGTTAACTTACACAGATTAACGACCTCCCTAGAGGAGTACAGTTACTTTCTCCGTACACGTAGACTGCCCAGGACGACCACAGAAAAAGGGGTCGAGTCCTGGAGGCAGACACTCTCACACTGCCCTGTGCAAAGCCCACTTTCACTTTTACTTACCCATGCCCAAAACAAAACCCAACCTCACAACATGAAGTACGCACAAGCACATTAAGAGATCAGGAGACAAGGCAGGAGAGAGCGGTAAGTCGTCACCTCCCAAGCAGAAGGTCCGGGAAGTCTCGGGGCTCAGCTGGCGGGGCAGCCAGGGAACTGGAGTCGGCTCCGTCTCTGCGCTGGCAAAGGCCGCCCTCGCCGCCGGCCATGCGACCTGCCCGCCGAGAAGCCTGGCTGCGGAGAGAGAAACCGCAGCAGCCAGCGCTACCCCGCCGGACAGTGGGTCAGTGCCGAGCTCGACACTGGAAAGTTCCCGCGGTGCAAACCCGGCCTGGCCGTCGCTCTCTTACCTTTAGTCCAGTCCACCACTTGCTTTGGGCTCCACCTGGTCACCGGCTCCATGGTGGGTACAACTCCGCCAGCACTAGCGGCGGAGAGCCGCCAAGCTCTGACTCGCCCTCCTCTCAAGCTCCCATCCCGGCAGCGCCTCTCCTCGGCCTAGCTCCTCCCGCCGGCCACGGCCAGGCCCTCCCCGCCGCCGCTCCGCCTCCAGGTGCTATCCTGCGGCTGGCCGGCCCGGGACCGGGCCTAGTCAATAAAGAGGGTCCCGCCCCTAAGAAGGAGGAGCTGTCCGTAACGGCTGGGCCGGGTCTGGCATGGGCTTCTGCTTGGAAAAGTGCTGGGGCGAAACTTCATAGTGGCCCTGAGGCTTCTCCCGCGACGGCGAAGACAGAAAGTGTCTGAGGGCAGTATTTTGAAGCACTTTTTACCTTCCAGACTCTGTCTACCTACCCTTGCGGCCCCCTGACTGAGAGGTCATCAAGTTAAGAAGGTCTCAAAAGCATGAAGTAACCTGACGCTTTGCCCAGTGCCTAACGCTGAGTGTCCATAAGTCACACCCAGCTTTGCTTCATTGGGTACAAATCTGCACAGAAATGATGCTCTGAAGCAGTACAATAGCTGAGACCATGCTATAAGCCCCTTTAAATATGTCATATCTGAAAGCCACAGCTCTTGGGACCATGTATGACAGAAATCATAGAATCACAGATTAGTCTGGGCTGACAGGGACCTCCAAAGGTCACCTAGCCCACACTACCTGCAGTGTGCAGGGAAATCTTTAACTAGATCAAGTTGCCAGAGCCTTCTCCAGCCTGACCTTGAATCTTTACAGAGATTGCCACCTTTCTTGGTGATTTGTTCCAGTGTTTCTTCACCTTTGTCATAAAAACAATGTCTTCTTTATATTTAGCCTAAGTCTACCCTCTTTTAGTTTAAAACCATTACCCCTTGTCCTGTTGCAACAAGCCCTGCTACAAAGCTTGTCTCAACTTTCTTTTCTTTAGAGCAAGGTGCAATGTTAGCTTTCCTAGGTAGAAAGACCAACCTGGAAAATTCAAGGAATCCAGACAGAAAGCAAGTGAACAGAAGCCGTAATTATTACTAGAAACACAAACTGCTACTAGTCATATTACCTCAACTGTCATATTAACATTGCTTAATTTGTACAAAGTGATTGATGGGTTGTTTTTTGTCTTGTTTTTTTTTTTTTCCCAAGAGAACATATTTTATGGGCTTAACATTTCCAGGTACACAAGACCCATGAAAGGCCTGTCACTAAGGTGCCTGTGTCTACTGCCACAGTAAGGGAAAAAGCAGCAAACAGACAGGACGTTTCCCCTCCTCACAGTTTGCACGGGGGTGTCCTGGCAGACAGAAACGTGGTGATTCTGGAACCACCCAGCATCCTGGCCAGGGAATGGCAACCTGCCCACAGGGTGGAGTTTGGGCTCTTCACCCTGCTTTCAGTGGCAGCTTCGTGTGAGTCACAGCCCTGTGGCACTTTTAGCAGCAATTGCAAACCACCTTCAACTCTGCTTGTCCCAATATTGGCATTTGAGATTTTTATTTCTGAATCCTGTACTTAAAAGAAGGCATGGGTGTGGAGACTGTTTCACCATAATAGGTTACTTCTGGTTTGCTGTGCTTGCTTAGGAGATACATTGACCCATGTGTTGCATCTCAGACCCACTTTTCTCAGAGTGAGTGTGTCTCTTGAGTCCTGGATACTTCCTCAAACACAAGTAAACATCCAGTGAGCATCATCCTCTGCTCAGACATTTAAGTGCTGACCTCCAAAACTGTGCCCAGCACACAAACCTCTACCATTCCTTGCTACCAAACACAAAACTCAGCCTACAACCAACTTTTCCATTAAACACGCAGCAAGGAGATGTGGAGAAAGCAGGTATTTTTATCACAAGCATCATTTAGTGGATCTGGTTCAGCAGCAAGTTCCATCTCAAAAGCCTTTTGTAAAATACATTAAGGTTTCACTGCTCCTCTTCCTCAGAGAAGAGCAGAGTGAACTCTGCCGTGAGGATAAATAAGACTGTGAAATTTTAACTTGGTAATATTAGAGAGTGGATAAAGCAGCTGGGATTTCAAGTTGTCCAGTATCCCACTGTTTTTATCAGCTTCCATCTCCATCCATCTGTTATCCCTAGCCATGTACTTGAAATATAGGTTCTTTGGGAAAGGGTCTGTCTGTTCTATATGTGGAAGTGCAATCATCATCTTTCCACTGCAGGCTTCTTGCACTCATTGCTGCAGACCCATAGATTCAAGAAGTGACCATTCGCAAATTCTTATTTGGGGAAAGATGGTCTTTCTGCATGTAGACCTAAAAACTAGTCATTTGTTCTTCTTGTTACGTGGCACTTGGAGGTGTACTTTTAGTTCTTGATTATAGGATCACAGGATGTGATTATAAGGTTAACTCATTCTAACTCATTTATTCATTTGCTTTTTAGTTTGTGAAATATTACACCTGTCACTTAGCCTCATTGCCTATTTAAAAGATTAAAATGTAGTTCACCACAGCTTTAACATTGATGCAACAACCGAGTTTCCCAATTCCCCGTTGAATTGTGTGTCCTTCACACTTAAAGAGCAGCAAAATAGCAGCTATGCTTCCTTGCAGAGGCCCGAGTAAACAGATGGGCTTTTCTGTGTGCCCTGCTAATGGTTTCACAAGGGTTAATTTAACAGCGCTTCCGTTTTAACTACACAGATATTTCTCTGGGTTTCGGGCAGAAAAGCAAATTACTCCAGCAGTTGATGTGTAGAACATTCTTCTGCTGTCGTCCTTTGTCACACATTTTGGGCCAGTCCTTCTGCCTGATAGGGTGAGCACTGTATTTTGTAAGGCAAATTGATCTAGTCACTTAGTGGCTGATTGCCAAGCTGATTGACCCATTATTCACTCAGTACTTTTTTTTGTAATGTAATTTTCAGATATTACTTTTGTTGTGTTGGGATTATTTTGTTTGTTTTGGTTTGGGTTTTTTTAAATTTAATTTTTATTTTTGAAGCAGGATGAGGTTGCATCTCTGTCCCCCAATAGCAGCCGCTTTATAGCATGCTCTGGACAGATTAAATGGGGCTGACAGAGAAAGTCGGCATGTCTCCAGTTTCTCAAATGGATTCATAGCCACATGCTTCTCTTCTCAAACCCAGACTGCAATTGTACGTTTATTTTTATCATGATTGTATCATCTCAATCTTGTCTTTATTTGAGATGAGATAAACTCGTAGTAAATTGTCATGATGCAATTAGAAGTTTGGTTTGTAGAATAGGGATTTTTTTTCTCAAAAAATACTCACTCTCAAAAAAAAAAAACCAAAAAACAAAAAACCCAAACAAAAACCCATCTCTGTCTGATTTTCAGTAATGCTAGGCAAAAAAAAAAAAAACCAAAAAAAAACCAACACTAGATCTTTGCATGTCTTCAGATGCTCTGTGGATTAGTTTAGGAGTTTTGTGTCAGTGCAGAGTATTAAAAGAAAAACATGTCAGTACCCTTTCCCGACTTGCAGCCTTGTGTAGAGTTCATTGCTGTGGCAAGGACCAGATTACTAGGTCTCCAGTGTTTTAGTTTGCTATAATTCTCCAGATATGAAGATGATTTGTCTCGAGGAGGTCCATACCAACCATTTGCTGAATCCCAGCTTGCTTTGTTTTCTTTCTTTTTATTTCGCCTTGCAGACCAGGCATGGGAAGTCTGGCAACACACAGCTCAGTGTAGGCCAGGATTATGGTTCTACAATCAGGGTGGTGTGCTTTGCACTCTTCTATCACCCCACAGCAAACAGTTACAAAATAGTTCATAAACTCACAGCAATGTCTCTGTCAAATTGGCGGAGGAAGATACACAGTGTTTGCCATCTTCGGGTTTCTATCCTGGCAGATAGTCAGCAGAACACAGGTGATTCTTTGTAACAGGAACTCTGATGAAACATATTATCATTTCCATACACACACACACACATATATATCTATATAATCATTTCCATATACGCACACACATATATATATATTATAATTTCCATATATATTTGAACTTTTGGAAAGCCTTAACATCTTTTCAACAGCTAGATAGGCTCTCATCTGGCTTAACCATTTTATTTAAATACAGTGTGACTGACCCTGCCTATCAGTCTACAGTTTTCACTACCAAATCGGCCTGCTACCAGGTCTTCAGCTTGGATATGAGTCATGCAAGGCATGTAGGAGATCACATTCTTGACAAAGAACTACCTTGTACAACAAAGATTGTATTCAAATTTTAAGCTGCCATCAGGGTGGCAGACAATAGCTGATCTAGCACAAAGCCCTGCTGGTACACAGAGAATACACCAAAATTCGTTGTACAGTTTAGAGTTTAGTGAGTTTAGACCAGGTTATCGCTTTACATCATACGTCTGTTTGTACCCCCAGGCCAGCCGATCACAGCCTGCCCACTACCAGACTTGCTACCAGATGCCAGAGCTACACAGCAAGTCACTTTCGGGTAGGGCACCTTTGCACAGGCAGCAGCATCTCTGCACATCTGCTGTGCTCCCTGCCTGAGGGGATGCAGGCTTAAGCCTTAAGTCCCTTTCTCTAAGACGGGAAAAATGCTGTTACCCATTCTCTAAATGGGTGAATAAAGAAGTGTTTTAGCCAAAGGTCACATACCAAGTTTAAAAAGTATGTTTTCTCTTCAGGGACACAGAAAGTTATTTTTCTTACTGATCTAATTTTTCATAGAGGGATCAGCATATTATAATTTGTATCTTTGCAAAGCATTGTCTAAGAAGGTTTCACTGTATTTCAGCACATGATTCTTGAAAACATTGTTTATTAAATGTGTCCAGTTGGAAGATGTGGAAATCGACAGATATCAAGTAGAACTAAAAGCCAGGCTATGGGAAGAAAATCCCTCTATTGGCAATCCATAGACAATCATTAGAGTGTAATCATTTCCTCACCTTTTTTCTCTCATAGTGCTGCAGAGCCCATCAGTACTACTGTTACTATGGGGAAAAAAATAGGATTTATATATGATTTTCCAATTATCACCTTACTCAGTCCACACACAGTCCACAGAAGTCATCTGGAGTTTTTACACAATAGCAAGAGCATTTTACCCTACCTAACTAGAATTTACAGCTTCCCAGCAAGGTCAGTGAGTGTTTCAAATTCATTTGGAAATTGTAACAGATGCAACTGAGTAATAGTGAGTGAGGTTCAGAGCCGGGTTTGATTCTTATAAGAATGTGATTTTTAAAAATCACACTAATGGGAAACTGTTGCACAAGAATCAACATACTACTTAACCTTCAAGCTGGAACTGATAGTGATAGATGTCTTCTACGCATGACTATGTAGGAGAACTTGGTGTAGCCCCGTTGAGAGAAACAAGTCTGCCTAGTCATTTTTTTTAGTAAAATGAGAGTCTTTCAGCTGATGGGGTGTGGAGAATAGTCTGGGGAGTCTTCCTGGCTTAAGCACTTACTTTTGAAAAACAATGTCCTGGCCCTGCTTTCACTGTGCTCTAGAGAGGACAGACTGACCAGGGCTAAGGTTGTTTAGTATAATATTCTCATTAATTCATAATTATTTTGATAAATCAATTAAATTTTCCTTTCAGTGAAACAAAAATAGTCATTTTAAATGAGACCAGGTACAGTAAAATCTTGCCTTTATGAAATACTATTTACCAAGAAAAGGAAACCTCAGAAAGGTAAGAGTAATGGCTGCAGTGCTCATGTCAATTCTCTTGTTCACCTAAATCAAATAATTTAATCTCTATAATTCCATCTCCTCACCACTGAAATGTTAATAAACTCACATTGGTGAGAAATACTGTATTTTTCTTTATCCAGTATATTCTTTCCTTTCTAAATAACTGTAGAGGAACAAATAAATTGCTAACTCCAATTATGAAAAGATTCTTAAGCCCTAAAATGTTTCTACACAAAAAAATAAGAAGGCAGATGCAAAGTGGTTCTAATGGTTATCTACAGTTGTCCATAGTAGAACACAGACTGAATAAAGAGATACATATTGAATAAAGAGGGTTATAGTTACAGCTGCATTATCAGTAACCAAAGTTATATTATAAAGACATACATATATCAATGGCTTTATCAGACTTCTTGTAGATTTTTTTTTTTTCCCGTAGTAAGGTTCCTGCGCTATTTATTTCCTAAGGATAAAGCTTCATTGGATCCTGTACTTGGATTGTCCTTGTTTTCTTCCATTCATCTTTAAAATAACATACACAAAGTTACTAGAGAGGCTAAAGTTGCCTGTTGCTATAGGTGTGTGTATATACGGCAACATATGAATGTGTGTGTAAATATACTTTCACTGATGACACTGTATGAAACTGAGCTAAGCAGTAAGAAAAAAGGTCTTTTAAGATTTTTACTCCAAATTAAATCCTCTAAACATCATTGAAGAGGGTTCTTTTACCTTCAAGAATGCAGAAATAGAACCTAAATTTCCATATATAAACATATTTCACCTAGTAAGTGATTTTATTGAGTTTCAAATCACTGTACGGGAATAATTTGCTCTGCTGCACCTTGTGCCAAGGTAGCACGTTTTAGAAAAGGATTACAAAGCTATTTTGCAAAATTCATTTTATGTTTAAGAGAAATTAGATTATAGATTAATTTACCCTACTTCAGGTCTCTTTATCTTGCTATGAAATTATCTGACTCTCAAATAACCTAAGCACAAAAGCATTTGTGTAGAATTACATAATCTGTCAATATCCACACTCAACAAGACACTCAAAGTCAAACGACAGCATTTTTGTATACAGAAATAGGAAGACAGTTTTACCTCTTCCTCATTTCCCTGTCCAAATGGCACACAGGAAGAAAGATTTGTCTTGAATGCACTTTGTCAGTCAGTTTAATCAGATACAGAAGAATTATGTTCCCAAATGGAAAACAGCTGCTGAGATTTCAACACTACGAAAGAGGTTATAGTTGTAGAGCAGGGAAAGCACTTTGCAAAATTAGCAGGAGCAGCATCTGTCCCATCTGCTGCGGATGTTTGTCCAGCAGTCATTTATCAAAGACACACAGAGACAGACTCAGACTCACTCCTGTCTGATGCATGGAGGGGTGGAGAGGGTGAAATGTGGTGCAGTGCCTGTGCCCTTGGCAGATGAAACAGAAATAGCACAACTGAGTCCCCAGTGCAAGAGCAGAGGAATCAGAAGTACCATTTGACTCCTCTTAAGCACCACACTGCTCCAGGCTGGGGAAGCATGAGGTGTGAGGCTGCAGCAACAGACAGTGCAGAAGAGAAGGGTAGCTGAAACAGACAGGATGTCTTTGCTACCCCTGAAGCTACACACAGATGGTGGAAACCTCATCCTATTGAAGGGAGATATGTGTGCAAAAGCAGGGAAGCCTCTATCTTGTGTATCAGAGATGATGCCAGCACACTCTGTCCCATGGTTGTCTGGAAAGCTGCTCAAAATAAAGTCTAAGAGATACAAAATTATTGATAGAAATCCAGAGATATTCCTGCACTGAGTATGCTGATAATCCTTTGTACTGTATTTAAAGACTGATTCAAGAAGCTTATGTTCTGCCTAAATCACTTGAACTCCTCCTTCTCATCTTACTGAAGTCTTGAGACCTCAGGAAACAAGAGCCAAAAGGGATTTATATCCAGGCTGGCTCAATGTGCACAGGCAGCAGCAGAACCAAGAGCTAGAAACAGGATTTAAAAAAATTTATAGTTCTTAATCTTTTTTCAGCCTTCCTCTTGGTTCTTCTTTATAAGGAAGGTTAGAATGCAAGTAATATGGCCATTTTTCTTAATAGCTGTGGACTGTAAAATATAAGAAAGATTAATTCTATCTTCTAGATCTTTAATTTTAAAATTTGAAGGAACAAAAAGTAATAGGAAATAAATTAATTTAATATTTCCTTAGCTTTAAGAATAATACCTAAAATTTGAGCAGGTTTGATTTTTTTCACTAGTTTTCATGTACTTAAACAAGTATAATTAGCAGCAGTATCACAACTTACTGCTGCAGCCGAGAAAATCAACCTTAGCAGGAATCAAAGACCCCATTAATGTTAGCAACAGTTTCTCTAAAAAGCTGTAAAGCAAGCTACTGTTGTAGTATCTTCTACAGCATTTTCAAATATTCCAATCTTAAAACATGCTGCAAACATTAATAAGCAGTCTTGCAAAATAACTGTGGTCTTGTGGTTAAGACAGCCTGACTCGATTTCAAAAGAGGTTCAAAGCCTTGCTCTGTCACAGCCAACTCCTGTAAGACAAGAAAGGACTCTGAAACAGAAGTGCTTTAAATTTAGGTGTGAGAGTCGTTCTAATAAGTTCAGTGGGAAGAATTTACTTAAATGTCTTCAGGATAAGGGGACTTATGGGCACCTTTGGGTTCAAAGTTCAAACAATCCTCCTGCAGCTGGCAGCACCATCACCTTAAACTGTCCATTTGAGCACCCGAGGAGTTTCCAAAAGTAATTCCCCATACTCCCCTGCAGAAGAAGAATCTGTGGCAGAAGGTCTTCTCAAAGGATCAGAGTGAAGGCAGGAGGGAGAGCAATAATTTTTTTAAAACAGAACTGGTTAACTATTGCTGAAGCTGTCTTGGCACACATCTGCTCAGGCCCTCTGTCCAGACTTGGCCAAGTTCCACAGAGCAATGATTACCTTTTTAGCAAGGCCTTTTCTGGATTCAGGTTCTAACTTTGCTCATTTCCCTGTGGCACACAGGGATCCTGAATTAACAGGCATATTCGGAATAGGTCTGATAAAACCAGTTGGGTGAAACACAGGGACTCTATTCACCAGCTGCATGAGATACAGCCTTATCCAGGCTGTGGGGCAGCTCAGCTCAGCTCCACCTCTTCCCCACAGGATTCCAATTGGCTTCCCAGAGCCACTTTTTACTACAAACTTCACTTCCCCAGTCTAGCCCTAGCGGTGTTCTTAAATCTGACTAGCTCAATCAGATCTTTTGAAGCATTGTAGATTTTCTGGCTTATATCCTTTGTATGCCCAGTTCTTCTCATGTGCTGCCTGTGTAATCAGAGAAGAAAACAAATGCCTCAGCTCTGTGACACTTGCCTTTGTGGCAAGTGCTGCTGATGCTGGCAAAGTACTGCTATTATAAAACACTGCTTGAAAATTAAATGGTTAATCACACTCAACAGTTTGCTTTATATAGTTCTGCTTTTTTGTCATAATTGCTGAGTTTATGCCTGTCATTCCTTCATCAAGGGGTGGTATTGGAATGTTTCCTGTATATTCATCACAAGCTTTTTCCTTTAAGAAGTTACTACATTATCTATAATGCTTCTTTAGACTGTGTATTACTCTTGCTTCTGCAAAGAGTTGACTCATTGGTTATGTTGAGCTTGGGATGCAAATTGAAGCCCTGGGGATAGGAGCTCAGTGGAAGAAAGAGAGAAAGGGGGTCATTTAATCCTCTGAAAATACTGCTTTCCAGATACCAAAGAGTAGGTCTGTCATTTGAATCAGTGACTGCTCTGAGAGCAATAAAACGCATAAACAAATGCTGGTACAAGTGTTGGAAGGCCTTATAAATTGTATGAGAAAGGTTAAAGCAATTATCTGAAGTACAATAGTCCTTATTGAAACACAGTAATCTTCAAAAACACATTTACAACCTTCCTTCTGACAATAATTTTCATAGCAGAAGTCTGGGAAGAGAAAAAAATTGGAAACCACATTCAATAAGTATTCTTTGTCTCCACTACAAGGATAATTATGTTTCCTTTCTCCAAAGTTTGATAATTTAATTAGAAAGTGTAGCAACAGGCAGAGTTAGCCAGGCTACAATAGCAAGTTTCTGCAAGAATCATGTTGACAGTGGTCTTTTAGTGTGAAAGAGCACTTTGCTCATCTTTTCCTCATTAACTGCATCCTAAACATCAAACTGGAAGACTTGAGAAAGGAAGAACAAAAGATTGCAGGTCATATAAAGACTTGAACATCACAAATAAAAGGCATGGAAACAGCTTTAAAATGCCAGATTCAATGGACAGAAATTAGGCCAACACATCAAACATACCTTGTTTATTGTTGATGCCTGAGGCCACAAAATTATTTGGAGTCTTTGGCTTTCTGCATATACAAGATGATGGCAAAAGCCAGACAATGGACTAATGTTTGTTCTTTCAAACCCAGCCATCAGATGACTGGGGTTGTTGTTTTTAAATATTTTGTGTTTCATTGGAAGGCTGGCACCTTTCACATGCTCTTTGAAAGAGAAACAACACCACAAAGATCCAGCACAAGTTCAAAATCCTCATTTGAGCCTCAATTATTTATCCCTCCCAGGCAGACAGAACTGTATTTGCAATCTATTAGTTTGGAACCTACTTTTTTCTTTTTTCTTTTTCTTTTTCTTTTCTTTTCTTTTCTTTTCTTTTCTTTTCTTTTCTTTTCTTTTCTTTTCTTTTCTTTTCTTTTCTTTTCTTTTCTTTTTTTTTTTCCCCCACTCTGGCTCTGATTTAATTGATGGCATTATATATTTTTGTCATTTTTCTTCAATTGTTTAGTGATTTTTATAGTTGCAGGAGACTTTAGAGGCCAACAGGTCTAACAGAAAAAGGTATGGAAAGGTATGGTGTGATAACATTGGCAGCAGAGGCCTTCAGATTGGGCTCATGGCAAATCTGTTTTCCCTACTCAGCCTTGCCAAAGCCCCATGTGTATATATGTCCTATATATGGACAATGAGTTAACCTTTTCAAGAAAGCATAGGCGAATTGGTCTGTTCACTGGGAGATGGTCATTTGAATAACACATCCTGTGTGCTTATTTGAGTGTCAGTATTCAAAACAAGGCCAACAGAAAGACTGATCTCACCTACAGTCAGCCTTGCTTAGTGGCTCTCCTGCCTTTCTATAGTCACAGGAAATGTTTGGATGAGAAGGGGATGGGATGAATTCCTTCTCCACGTATTTATATGCAAAGATCCTGTCAACCTTTAGCAAAACTTGGTGACTTCCAGATAACTTGAAATTCTTTTATTTCTTTACAGCTTGATTTGAGAATTTATCTGATGATTTTAAGGGAGGACTAAAGAAGCTGTGCTCAAATTTATTCAATAAGAAAGAGAACCCGGGGTTCCTCTAAGCTTTCATGATGTTTATTTTTTCCCCATGTCTACAGATGGAAAGATATAAAATCATGAATTACTTTGCGTTGGAAAGGGGCTTAAAGATTGTCTACTTCAACCCCGCTGACATGGGCAGGGATACCTTTCACTAGGCAAGGTTGCTCAAGACCTATTGAAGGTAATTTTAACCATGACCAAAAAAGATGCTACAAGATTTCAACATCAGAAGTGGAAAAAGCATACTTCCACTCAGAACTCTAACTAGATTTCTAAGGTAAATCCTGGCTCTGGAGGCCAGGAGCAGCTTCTCCTCTTGCCGCCCCATAGCATGGTCAGGATTAGGTCCTATAAGTGCCTAATCAACACTAACGAATAAAAATTTTCCTTTGCTGCCTACCACAGGTTTATATGAAGCCTGCCTCATTTGCATCCCTGGCTATACCTTCTTCTCTTCTCAAAGGTGAACACATACACCACACTTGAAAGTAACCAGCAGCAGAAGCCTTTTTTTCCTGAAAATGTAGGGGAGAGCCAGGCAGCACTGTGCACACTTTGTTTATGTTATGAAAGGAGCCATATTAGATGGAAAAATAAAATATATATCCCAAAGGCTTCACAACTCCCTTTTCATTCAGTGTAATTGAGCTGGAAAATTCTCTTATATAGCAATATTTTACTACAATCAAACAAAATTCTAACTTTATTATGATCAGTTACTGGAGTTTTATTGCACTACTATATGGTAACAATCTGTGGTTAAGGCTGCTGGTATGTTAGAACAAAATAGGTTTAGAAATGGCACGCTTGCCTGATGAGACTTGAGCCTCTTTCTATTTTTGCATGTAATGATCTACTCACAGGCACAGTTTCACAGTGTATTTGGTTGTTATCACTCTGTCCTCTGTTTAATCTCACTTGAATCATAACTTTTTCCCACTGGTTTTCTTGTTTTGCAGATCAGTGCTTTAGGGGGGAAAAAGAAAGGGGGAGAGAGAGCTAAAAGTGATCCAGATCAACACAAGTTTGCCAATGTTGCTGAAGCTGCTGATTCAACAAGGTCTTTAAGCATTTGTTAATTTAGGAGTGTGACCAATGGGGCTATTTTTGAAACAGTGGCACTAGTCATATGTTTAAGGTTACACTTCTGTTTAAGTACTCTGTGGAATAAACTTAATGCTGTGGGCTAAGCTGCAATGACTCATATAAAGGAAAAAAATATATGGAAAAAAAGATATTCCCACTTCCTGATAAATCATCAAATAGCTGCTTTTACTGAAATTCCAAAAATTTGCTTCTCTATGCCATTGTAAATCAGGAAACACAAACCTCAGTAATATCATTAATATGTGTTTTAAGAGGCTTCAACCCCACAAGCAGCAATAAAAACAGTCAATGTAAATAAGAGATACTTTTCAGTTTCTTAAGAAAAGTATCTCTGCTGGAAAACCTAGCTGGTTAATGCATTTTCCCTTCAAGGGAAGAAAAAATATTCATAAACTGTGGGTTCAAAGTCTTAAGTTATGCAGAAGACTAAGCAGAAAGTACTGGAGCCAGATAGTGCACCCTTCAGTCCATTAATTTTGTAAGCATAGTGTTGGGTGCTATGTGTTAAACACCCTGAAATCTTCATCGACAGTTTATCCATTAGGAGATATTTTCCAGATGGTCTTTGCATCTCCATTGTGTGGCTCCTAATTACAAGATCCTCCTCAATGTGCCTCCTTCCCTGCTGCTTCGATGTGAAGAAAGGTAAAGCTTTAACCATTAAGTAGTGGCACAATTTGTGTAAACAATTCTTGGCACTGTATTTGAGAATATTTATAAAATTGGTATGGCTTAAGTGGGTATTTTAGTACTCTCTTTTTCTACTCAAAATATCTCAGAAACATACACAGGTAGTGCATTCTCAGCTCTTTCTGATTCCATATGTTATTTTCATGAGTGTCATTTACAACAGGTCACACTTCCAAACATTATAGCTGCAGGAACAGAAAGTGCAGGTGAACAAGAAAAACAACAAGCGAACACGGAAGTTCCCTCTTTAACTAACACTGTCTTCCTCTGCCAAGTAAACCAAACTCCTTAATGTCTGTGTTTTGGGGCTATTTTTCACAGGTCGTTGTTGGGGGAAAAAAAGACTACAGGAATGAATTAATGGACCTGGTGGGAGTTTGCATTTTACTTATCCATTTTTCTTTGAAAGCATAATGCTAAGATAGAATCATAGAATCAGTCAGGGTTGGAAGAGACCACAAGGATCATCTAGTTCCAAATCCACTGCCATGGCCAGGGACACCCTACCCTAGACTAGGCTGTCCAGAGCTTCATCCAGCCTGGCCTTAAACACCTCCAGGGAAGTGGCCCCAACCACCCGCCTGGGCAACACATTTCAGGGCCACACCACTCTCATGATGAACTTCCTTCTCACATCCAATCTGAATATCCCCATCTCCAGCTTTGCTCCATTCTCCCTAGTCTTGTCACTACCTGATAGCCTAAGATTTTATTTCTCTTTCCCCACCCCCCCTTTTTTAAAAATCATGCTTCAGAAGATCTACTTTTAAATGTAGGAATGAGGCCTTTATTATGTCTGGAACCTTTAAATGATTTCTTGTTGACATATTTAAATGTTCAACACAACAGAAATAAGATTAGGCCACATACCACTATATGCAATTCTCCCACAGTCTCTTGTACTTAAACAGTTTTGAGATGTCACATACATGGTTTGTGGCAACTTCTGTGTAGATGCTTGAGGGTATACAGACCCATGTTAAAATACTAAGCAGCTACCATTTCTAAAGACTAATGATTTCGTTTGGATCTTTTAAAATTGACTAAAACACTTCTGGTGCTAATTTCACGTATCCCATTCTGATCTTGTTCTTAGACAAGATCTCAAAGCTGCAAGTACTGACTATGACATTTGCTGTCACAGTTTGTGACATTGTATATATCTCTGTTTTTCAAATGCTGGAGTAAGGATGTTTCATGGTAGTCTCTGTTGACATGAATGTTTTGTGCAGGAAATCAGTGAATAATCTTTCACTGGCTTCAATACAAATAAAATTAGATAAGTCATAATACACTTCAAAAGCTAGTCATAGATAAATAACTTATTAAGAGTTTATAATTTGAACTAAATGGAGCCCCCAAATCTTTTGGGAAACATCTCTCTTTAGCTATCTTCGGTTAATTATTTTCATTGATTTCCCACCTATTTATCTTTTCAACCCCTTAGTCTTCTGATAACTGGCTAACAGCTAGTAAAAGCTTCCAAATCTATTGATATTTTGTGTTCACCCTGCAAGTGATGTATTGCTTCTGTGATTTTAACTGTGCTACATTGTTATCTTAAAGCAAGAAGTAGGAATAATTACCTCAGTCTTCTTGTTGGCTTCAGCAGTGACTTGGCAGGTCGTTTTTCAGGAGGTTTATAAAAGTGACAACATTTCTAACCAGACAGGTTTTGTGCACTCTTGATACATTCAGCTTATCCAGAAGTCTGAAAACGGATTTATGTGTTTTCATTTGTCCAAGTATCTGGCTGTTTACAAAACTGTGGGAAGAAAAAAGAAAGAACTTGAAGCAACCAAAGTGTTCCAGTGAGTCAATCAGGGCAAAAATGTATGTGCATACCCAATCTGTATTCAGCTTTGAGGAGACGGATTAATTTATTTCAATTTTCTAATGTTTTCTCCATACATGTTAATAACCCTTTAAGCTTGGCTTAATCCTCTTCCTTCAATAGGACTTAGTTCCTTGAGCACTTTAGGAAACCTGCACCTTGGAGAGATTTTTAACAGCATAACAATTCATGATTTTTGTGGTCTGGTGTTACAATTATTACTCAAAGCTATATGTCAGTGAAGTACTGGGGTTGATACAGACAATAGCCTAAGGTTAACCTGTGCCTCAAGGACCTCATCTTCGAACCAGACCAAGATAACCACCAAATTGCAAGCACCTGTCTAGGATTGTGGTATAGAAATCACAAGGGTGGAGGTGTCCAAAGGAGAAGGTAGGATTGTTTAGTTTTAGTTAGCTGTACACTGGAGCTGGTACTGATTTTGTGATGTTCATGTGTGTTAGAAGGGAACTGAAGATTTGAGGGAGTGGCATTCACTGTAGAAGGGTGTTCTGGCTGCCAGGGACAGCAAGATAGAGGAATGGAGAAACTCTTGGGAAAGAAGCTAGCAGGCTCAATTCATTGAAGAGTGGAAAATCAAAGTGTGCAAATAAAACTGCAGATACTGCAGAGGAAACTACCTAGAACTTAGTCTGCAATGCCTACTTTTGGGCAACTTATGTTTCCATGTCTGCGAATAGACACCTATTGCCCCCCCAAATCCCAGTGGATGAGATTATATGAAAGTTAGTCCCCAGAAATCCCCCAGTCACGTATTTAATACTGATGTGTATAAAGAGTGAGCAAGATACATAGTTATTTGGATCACATCCCGTGTCATGAATTGTGCTGAAAAAATTGTTCTACAGAGAAAGAAAAGAGGAAAAACTAAAAGTGGAGTTTTGTTTTTTATAAAGCAGATTAGATATTTGTCATGATCTTTGGCCATTTCTCTATATTTATTTCTTTCTCAAAGGTGGCCATTTTGTCATACTGGGCTCAGCAATCCTACAAAATAGAATTAAATCTGGCATTTGATGTAAGTGAGAATGTGGTCCAAGTTTAAATAGAAAGATAATGGCTTCTATAATTTTTTGTTCCAAAAATGCTTCAGCAGTGTTGTCATAGATGAAAATCTGTACTGACAAAATAAATACATGAAATTCCTCATGCTAATGGAAAACGAGCAGCCAAATTCTCATGCAACATATGTATTAGCAGAGAAGGAAGAAGATTCATGTATATCACGTACATATTTCAGTGAAGAAAGAGGACTCTTGTTTGTCTGTTTTATCGTTACAAACACGAGGAGCATCTGCTGTAACCAATCCCCTTAGCAAAAGAGCAACTTTATTTTTGTCACTAAAAGATATTTCAAAAGCATTTTTGCAAAAGGCACTTCAAGGTCCCACTGACATGAATGAAAGTCTGGTTTCAAAAGGAAAGGGAAATTATAATGTTGACCTTGCCAGGCAAAGCTAAGCAAAAGGAATGTTTTCCTTTCGCTGACTTACGTCATGAAATTTTTTCGTCCTTGCATGGGCTTTATGCTGAAGATCTCAATGAAGTTCACAAATAACTATATGAGACTCCAAGAGTGGAGAAAGTGATAAAGACCCACTGACTCAAAAATAAATAGCAGAGAAAGCATATCTGGCTGCAGCCACAGCCATGCTGCCGATTCAGTTGCACTGGTAAGATTATGCACAGCTTAAGCATGCAGGTTAGTTTGGGGCATCTCAGCACTACCTTAAAGCAGAGGACATACTTCAGCACATTTCTGAATTTTGGTATAACTTTGCCAGGGATCTTGCACCACATCTGACCTCTGTACCCATTTAGTTGCCAAACAAAAACACTTCTTCCTCCAGCTTTCCTCAGGCAAACACAGCCATAGCTGCAAGAGACCAAAGAAGATAAATCATCTTTATTTCATGAGAGTGGCCACTATCCACTGATGAATATAGGTTAAATGGCTTAAATTAGGACACTGAAATGCCCTAGCTTAAGCCTTATTTTCTGTGCACAAGAACAGGCCAGAAAGGTGCAGTGGACAGCTGGTGTGGAGACGCAGAGGAAAACCAGACTGGTTCACCATAAGGCATCTGTTATAACCTCAGCTGAAGACTGGAAAACTGGAAAGCAGTGACAGTGCCAAGCTCAGAAGTCCTTGGCAAAATGTGCTCTATAAGCTGCATACAATTTATAATCATAGAATCATTCAGGGTTAGAAGGGACCACAAGGATCATCAAGTTCCAACGCCCCTGCCATGCCCAGGGACACCCTACCCTGGATCAGGCTGTCCACAGCCTCATCCAGCCTGGCCTTAAAGACCTCCAGGGATGTGGCCCCCAACCAACCCCTGGGCAACCCATTCCAGGCTTTCACCACTCTCATGATGAAGAACTTCCTCCTCATGTCCAGTCTGAATCTCCCCACCTTCAGCGTTGCCCCACTCCCCCTAGTCCTGTCACTACCTGATAGCCTAAAATGTCCCTCCCCAGCTTTTCTGTAGGTCTGCTTCAGATACTGGTAGGCCACAATAAGCTCATCTTGAAGCCTCCTCTTCTCTGGCCTGCACAGCCCCAACTCTTTCAGTCTGTCCTCATAGGAGAGTTGCTGCAGCCCTCTGATCATCCTCGTGGCCCTTCTCTGGACACGCTCCAGCATGTCCACATCCCTGTTGTAATAGAGGCTCCAGAACTGGATGCAGTACTCCAGGTGGGGTCTGACCAGGGCAGAGTAGAGGGCAAGAATCCCCTCCCACGACCTGCTGGCCACACTTCTCCTGATGTAGCCCAGGATCTGGTTGGCTTTCTGGGCTGCAAGTGCACACTGCTGCCTCATCTTGAGCTTCTCATCCACCAGCACTCCCAAGTCTCTCTCCACAGGGCTACTCTCCAGCCAGTCACTGCCCAGCCTGGATTTGTCCCTCTGGATGCCATCCCTCCAGCGTGTCTGCTGCACCACACAGCTTGGTGTCATCAGCAAACTTGATGAGGCTGCACTCAANAATGACATCAGTTGCTCACCCCTCATCTATTAATGTTGTGACCTGTTCATAGAAGGCCACCAGGTTTGTTAGGCAGGATCTGCCCTTGGTGAAGCCATGCGGATTGGACCCAATCACCTCTTCACTATTCTCGTCTCAGTAAGGCCTCCATGATTTTACCAGGCACAGAGGTGAAAGTGACTGGCCTGTATTTCCCCAGCTCCTCCTTCCTACCTTTTTTTGAAAATGGGGCTTATGTTTCCCCTTTTCCAGTCAGTGGGGACTTCACCAGACTGCCAGGACTTTTGGAATATAATAGAGAGGGGTTTAGCAACCTCATCTGCCATTTTTCTCAGTACCTGTGGGTGTATCCCATCAGGTCCCATGGACTTGAACATTTTCAGATTCTTCAGGTGATCACAAACCTGTTATTCACTTATGCTGGGCAGTTCTTCCTTCCAGTCCCTGCCATTACCTTCCATGACTCCAGGAGTGTGGCTGGAGGCCTTTGCACTGAAGACTGAGGTAAAGAAGTTGTTGAGAACCTCAGCCTTTTCCATGTCACTTGTGACCATTTCACCTGTTTCTTTTCTGAGGACCTACCCTAGTCCTCTTTTTGCCATTAATATACCTGGAGAAATTCTTGGTGTTCCCTTTGACCTCCCCGGCTAGACTCAATTCAAACTGTGCCTTGGCTTTCCTAACCAGATCTCTGGCTTCTCAGGCAGCTTCCTTACGTTTCCACCATTTGAGCTGTCCTTTCTTCCACTCCTTATTAGAGTTTCTTTTTGTGTGACAGCATGTCCTGGAGCTCATTGCTCAACCAGGCAGGCCTCCTAACAATTTGTAAAATCAATAAAAGATGGAGTAAATAATGGTTTAGATTTCTAACACCCTATACAACTGAATTGCTATAAATGTCAGTCTAAACCTTCTGCTTTTGATCTTTTTTTTTACCAAAATAATGTTTCAACAGTGATATGTGCATTATTGATTGATATTGATTCATTAGCAGTGGAAGCTGCAAAGATCAGTTTCTTATGTCTTTGTATGATGTGATTTATTTCCTTCTGTAACAAAGTGCAGTGTCTGATCACAGCATCTTTGAGCTGCCACTGTCTGTCTCCCATGTGGCAATCTCTAGTGGTCAGTATTACAGTTGAGCTATTTATAGAAACTACTCTCAAAAGGGGCATGAATTTTCCTCTGCTGCACCCACGAGCCTTTGCACCTTGAGAAATTTAGAACAGAGTCACATTTTCAAAAGTTCCTAAGTCATCTTTGTCTGTGTTTTACATTCAAATATCTGCCAAAAACCAGGGGGTGAGAGGGATGTTTAGGCAACATCTGGAGTAAATTTAAGCAACTTTTTACTGCCATAACCTTACAACCCTATAATATCATACTAATTTAAAACACTTCAAAAACCAACTCTGTGCACTATTAAGCTATGTGCAATTTACAATAGCAAGTATTTTTGGGTTTTTTAAAGACAAAGGAGGGCTTTGCGTGCCATAGAAGACTTGTTTTAAAACTTATTTGCATCAGTTTGTGTCTTTTTTCATCAACAAATAGTTGAAAAATATAATCAGCCATTTTGCCCCAGATTTGTAAGCCCTGGGGAACAAGATTTCAAGGAAAAATAAATATATATATATATAGTGAAAGTAAATAATACTGCAGGTTACACTGAGCCCGGGTTGTTTCCACCTTTGCTCCCAGATCTACAAATTGAGAAGAAAGTAAAGAGGTCTTTTATCTCATAATTAGTTAAGATCCAAATAGATTCAGAAGCTTAGGGAAGAAAGTAAACTAAAATCCTATCTATGAATTAATTTATGTGGACATTTTCTCTAAGGTTAGTAGAAAACAAGGGAAAGCATTGCAGGAAAATACTCATTAGTGCGAGGTAGGTAGAAGACATTAGGAAAGCTTCCAAGCACTCAGGAAAATACCCTCTCATATCTGCAATCATTATAGGTATGTGATGTTCTTGCTACTTCTCCTGTACTAACAACGTTGGCAATATTATGCCTCTAAAAGGTAGTTATTATGCCTACCTGGAAGCCTGTTTGCCTGCACCCCATATCAAGAAAGTCAGAATATACCCCATCTCTTACTGCATAAAGCATCAAGACAGAAATAGAAACCAAGGTAAATGTGCCCTTTTTAAAACTAACCTGAAGACAGCAACAACAAAACATGAACTGATCTGCCTTAGAATCTGCTGTGTTCATATGAAGGGCACATTGTTCAGGCTGGCATGAAGGAGAAGAGTAGTTCTCTCTTCATAACAGCTGGAAAGAGAAAGCCAAGATGACATGGCAGCTTAGTGAATTAAAGCTTTAGCCTATTAGACCCTGGTGTTACAGCAAGGTCAGCACTTTTTTTGCTGTCAAGTCAAATCATGCCCACATAACTTCTGTTTCTGGGAAGCAGCAAATATTTGCATTTATTTATCTCACACTAAGAGGCAAAAATTCCCATGAAATCCATGAACGACTTGATGACTGTGTTTAGCAGCAAGAATGTCTGATTGTAAAGCCAAATGTGCTGTTCATATATGTTTATTCCTCCAGGTCTAACTTGATTCCATTTTGTATTATTCCCTGAGGTGGACTAAACTCTAAAGCTTAGAAGTAAAATTCCAGTCAGAGTAGTGTACTATCATTCCCATAAGTATCCAAGTTCCACAACATGGAAATCCCAACTGATTTGAAAACAAGCTGGGAATATTGTAAGAACAGATTATTTTCTGACTATTAGGCATGTTAGTTTTATCTCCCTGGGGAGAATGTGGGTTCCCTAAGCCACACTCTGTATTTAGATTCTCTACCAGTAAACCCTAGAGAGGGAATTCTAAATAAATGCTTTCTACACACTTCATTTGACAGCTGGGTCTTGAAAACTGGCAGGGTCTCTGCTGCTCTCCCAGCTGAAGCCAACAGGATTTCTACCAAAAAATGCAATGGATTACCCTCTGGGGGCCAACAAAGATGTTACTGATAGCAGTTACTATGAATAATTCTTAGCCTAAGCATTCTACTTTGTTTTTCTTTTACAAAGAGGGAAAAACAAGAAAACACCTGTCTTGTTTCGGGAAGAAAGAACAAAATAGCATTGGTAGAGGTTCATGTATACCTGACTAGACCAGGTGTAGAGATGAAAAATTTTCAATAGATACTATTACTTTCTTGTGAGATTTCGCATACTTTCTTTATGTTCAACAAATGCAATAAAACTTGGCAATATTTTATCTTGACACCTCCTCTCCAGCAGTTTTAAAGAAGCAGTTGTTGGGTTTTTTCCTCTGTTTTTAGGGAGACTTTGGGTAAATTTAAAAAAAAATCAAATTCCTTTACAAATAAACTGACACATCATCTCTGCTTTTGGTCTGTTGAAGATAGAGGAACTGATGTTTACCATCCACCTCAACAAACTATTGCCTTGTGGTCTATTTTGTCATGTCTGAAAAACATTTTAAAGCAACATAGTTATCTTCATTAAGAGGAGGCCCTGCCCTGTCTTCTTTGTTCTGAAAATTAAGATATAAAATAAAATACAAAAGCATGGCAAGGGAGGTGATTCTCCCCCTTTACTCTGCTCTCATAAGACACCACCAGGAGTACTGTGTGCAGGTCTGAAGCCTCCAACACAAGAAGGACATCCAATTGTTGGCGTGAGTCTAGAGGACAGCCATAAAGATGATCAGAGGGCTCTCCTGTGAGGACAGGCTACAAGTGTTGGGTCTCTTCAACGTGGAGAAGAGGTTTTGAGGAGACCTTATAGTAGACTTCCAGTATCTGAAGGGCCTACAGAAGGGCTGGGGAGGGACTATTGCCCTGTGGTCTATTTTGTCATGTGTAAAAAACATTTTAAAGCAACATAGTTATCTTCTCTTCTTCATTAAGATATCTATATCAGGAGGCCCTGCCTTTCCTCTAGGATTGTGGGTTTTTTTAACCACTTATGAGAAAAGAGAAGCATGATCTACTATATCTGCTGGAGAATACCAAACAATAACTATGTGCATCAATATAAACATCAAGCAAAATCACCTACTTTAAAATAAGCCAAGCTTAGTTGCAGGTAGAGATGACAGATGGGAAAGGTAAAAGTTGGAAGTAAGAAAGAAGAGTTCAGGACATAAACTGAGCTCATTCCTCCCTCATGTGCAAGGTGAAGGTTGGCATTTGGAGTGTAGGTGTTTCTCTGGACATCTTTGGTGTTCTTCTGAAACACCTGGACCTCTACAGCATGACCTGCCACAGCTGACCATCCCGCAGAGCCACAGGAGATCACTATAGAGTGTATACATCTGCAGTGAGATGTAGACTGGGATTTTACACAACAGCTATTGCCATATGATGGTCTGTATTTCTTCTTGTGGGAAAGAAAGGTCTGTGGGTCTTGTTTCTGGCAGAAATTTCATTTATTTGAGCATAGATGAAAAGCTAAATGAAGCTAAGACATGCTGAGGAACATTAATATAACATGAAAATCCATCAATGAAACCATACAGGAGTCAACTTTTACTTAAGCTAGTTTGAAGTTAGTGAATAGATCAAAGCAGTTGAAACAAAAATAATGGCTTACAAAGACTAATCATAGAGCATAAGAACCTGTACATAAACAAACAAAACACCTGCCTGAACTTGAGGGTGGCAAGGGAATTATCCACAATGAAACTTATTTCCTGAAACATGTTTACATGAAAATTGCTTGGGGGTTGGGAGCACAAAGTAATTAGCAGAAAAATTACTAGATGGGTGAGTTTAGATGATCTGTTTGTCGAGTCAGCATTTTAGAGCCAATGCAGTGGAAACAGACAAAGGGAAAGGAGGGCACTGCAGGTGAAAAAATAGAGCAAAGGACACATTTGTTTATTTGCCAGAGCTGATAATAATAGCCCATAAAGCCACAGTGCTTAAAGTACTAGAGCTTAACAAGGATCTTTCACTATAATGCCTTTTCAACAGAAAGTATAGCTCCCCAAAAGATCTTGCCTTGTTGAGTCATGGGATTGACTTCAGATATTTGAAGGCATAGGAAATTTCACGTAAATGTAAGGAGGAATTTCTATACTGTGAGGGTGACAGAACATTGGAACAGGCTGCCCAGGAGGGTTATGGATTCTCCCTCTCTGGAGATATTCAAAACCAAATGGATTCATTCCTGTGTGATCTGGTATAAGTGATCCTGCTCTGCAGGGGGCTTCGACTGAATGATCTTTGAGGTCCCTTCCAGCCCCTGACATTCTGTGATTCTGTGACATAAGTCAGTTAGCTAAACTCTTTTTCCTTCCTATGGCAAACTGTCTTATATGAGCTCTAGACTAAGTACCTTGCTTAGTCTTAGGGCTTGACTAGGCATAGCATATCTCCAGTGATGCAAAACAGGCGTCAGATGACTGTATGACATGGTGACATAACCAGAAAGCTTGGTCCTTAAACTAGAATTAGTATAGATCACCACAAGGAAAGCACAAGGTTCAGTTGGTTATGTGCTTACACTGAGTGGTTATAGGNAAAAAGCCATGTAAAGTTTCTAAGATTCAGATGCAAGCTGTTGTGTAGGACAGTCATGCTCATGTAAGTCTACCTTTTCACAGGTGGGTTGACATTTATTCCTTGCAAGTTTTCTAGTAATCAACTTTACACAAGTAAGTATTATCCTGACAAGAAGTGGCTAACCACCTATTTGTGACCCTGATAAAAGCATTGATGGCATTTTAATGAACATCACATGGAGCCCTTTGTATCTCCAGCAACTGCCACCCTGCATTCTGGGCAATGCTGAACCCCAGAAGTGCTGCTGTATGCACCCTGGGCTCCTGGACTGTCTCAGCTTGCAAGCACTGGAGCAATTTCAGGCCATGTCACAATATGGTAAGCAACACAGCATATGTGATGCAGATGGCATTTCCTGTCCTCCAGTTACTGCTTTTAAGGCTTAGTTGAAGGAAAGAAACTTTCCTTTGGATACATGCCCTGCCTACAACTTGTCTAGTCTATTGTAAGAACATATTCATTATTCTTATATTTTCACTTCTTCAACTATTGGTGACCACTTTGTTAGCATTTATTCCGGCAACCATCCTAGAAACATGACCCTTCCTCCACTATTTTTGGCCATTTCCAAATGCAACTGCAATCTGCTTAGCAATCAAATGAGTCTGGCTGCAAGAGCCAATCTCGGTGAAAACACTTTCTGGTTGCATTTTCTTTTTGAACTATAGACAGCAATGCTGCAGCTTAGCTTGAAAGAATGAACTTGGCAAAGTACTACCTCAGAAAACAAGCATGAGATTAAATCTCACTGACTTAAACATAAAACTTTCATACTACCCTCAAAGGGAAATCTTCCTGAGTAGAGGTTTGATACTAAGCTATTAGGCTGAACAGAATCCATGCAGATGACTGTAGGTTGCGATTTTAACACTCTTTTGCCATAATGGAGATCTTAGAAGCCAATCTCCTTCATGGACATCATGGTATGTGCATGGGTATTTTTCCCCTTTATCATAATGCCACATGTAGGCTGAGTGCACAGCTAAAGAAATATAAACAAATGAAATCGTTAGCCACTGGCAAATGCATAAAGCTCTGCCACCATCTGCCCATCCCACTCACTGATAAAATAAATTCCTGGCATTTTGCCTGGATTCTGGAATGCTAAATTAAGTGTTCCTGGTTGTGCACACTGAAAGTCAGAAAATCAGAACCCTAATTTGAAAAATAAAAGAAGAAAAGAGTCAATATATCAGAGACTTTTAGAGCAGGTCCAGAGGAGGACCATGAAGATGATCAGAGGGCTGGATCACCTCTCCTATGAAGAAAGGCTGAGAGAGCTGGGATTGTTCAACCTAGAGAGCAGAGGACTCCGGGGGTACCTTAGTGAAGCCTCCAAGCACTTGAAGGGGACTTGGAGAGATACGTTTTACAAAGGCATATTGTGAAAGGATGAGGGGCAATGACTTCAAACTGGAAGAAGCTAGATTTGGATTACGCATTACAAAGAAATTATTTACGGTGAGGATGGGGAAGTACTGAAACAGGTTGTCCAGAGAAGCTGAGGAGGGTCCAAACCTGGAATTGTTCAAAGCCAGGTTGGATGGGGCTTTGAGAAACCTGGTCTAATAGGAGGTGTACCCACCTGTGGCAGGGGGGTTGGAACTAGATAATGTTTAATGTCGCTTCTAACACAAACTATTCCATGATTCTATGACTTTCCACTAAGAACCTTCTGTTGCTGGCATGTGGAAATTCAAATCTGAAGAGCAGACCTGAAATCATCTCAGGAAATACTACTATCTAGTCCAAGTCATATGAAAAGAAGAGAGACCTGAGTCCCTGAGAACTCCAAAAAAGGTTGCAAGACCATCCCTGAGTTCCTGGAGGAAATCTATTACACATAGTGGCAGTCAGTTTAAGTCAGTTAGAGCACCTGAGGATTAAGACAAATTAACAGCCCACTTCAGGATTTGTGATGGACCAGGTCATCTATTTCTCTTTTCACCTTCGAGATAGAATCTGTTCACAGACAGAGCACAGACATCAAGTCCATCTCACCCTGCAAGAGTAACAGCTGTGTCAAAGGGGAGACAAGATCTGTAATTCTAGTGTGACCATCTGAAGGCGCAATGGTAGCAGTCTAAGATAGTCTTACATCCCCACCTAGGTCAAAGCAAACCCCATTTGGCTGCAGGGTCAGCTCTGGCTCCTTTGAGAAAGTGAAACTATGAATGACCTTCTGCATTGCTTTTCCTTCCAACTAGACATTCCACAAGCAGGGGTGGGAGAGCCCACAAAGGCACAAGCAGTCCATGTTTGTGCATTATTCTTTCTTGTGCTAGCCAAGCATAAAACATAAATAGTCCCAAAATCATTTTCCTTTCTTTCACCCCATCTCTGATAGTTTACACCACTGTAAGTAAGAGGACAAGCAGATCTCGCATTTTTATTCCATATACAATGACCATAATCTAAACAGAAAATGTATTTGATAAATAAAGTGCTCAGCTATCAGCTTTAATTTTGTACTGAGAAGAGCTGCTTTTAATCATTGCCAGGAATGTGTGTCAAAGGGAAGGAACCAAAAATAGCTCTGGATTCAGAAAGAAAAAAAAAAAAAAAAGCAGCAGCACCATAGCTGCTATTCTAACAGCAAATGTATGTCTACTAACCTTAAGTATCTGCCAGTACTAAGAGTACATGTTCTAACTAGCTGTAAAATGAGTGTGCCTACAGGCCAGATTTGTATCTTAGTTATAACTATGTAAATCAGGAATCAATTTCTTTGAAGATGTTAGATTTGTTTTTTGATTGTTGAGCACACTGAGATCAAAATCAGAACTGCATTTTAAACTGAGATGAGCAGAACAATGAAAAGGGCAAAAGATTCAGGTGGCAATGCATACAACAAGATCTCTAATATAAAGCTTAATAATTCTCTGCACAGTTTAACGATGCAGGAGAACATTGCTGGCTGGCTGGTTTGTATTACTATGTAATGAAGTTAGCATATAAATTACTGCATGCAGACACACACACTCTCATATGCTATTTCATTGGCTTCTATTTTCATGAGTTTCTGTGTCTTCTTTGTTCTGAAAATTAAGATATAAAATAAAATAAAATACAAAAGCAGGGCAAGGGAGGTGATTCTCCCCCTTCACTCTGCTCTCATAAGACCCCACCTGGAGTACTGTGTGCAGGCCTGAAGCCTCCAACACAAGAAGGACATCCAATTGTTGGTGTGAGTCCAGAGGAGGGCCACGAAGATGATCAGAGGGCTGGAGCACCTCTCCTGTGAGGACAGGCTACAAGTGTTGGGTCTCTTCAACCTGGAAAAGTTTTGAGGAGACCTTGTAATAGCCTTCCAGTATCTGAAGGGGGCCTACAGGAAAGCTGGGGTGGGGGACTGGGACTATTTACAAGGTCTTGTAAGAACAAGACAAGAGCTAATGGGTTTAAACTGGCAGAGGGGAGATTTAAATGGAATGTTAGGAGGAAGTTCTTTCCAGTGAGGGTGGTGAAACACTGGCACAGGTTGCTCAAGGAGGTTGTGGCTGCTCCCTGCCTGGAGGTGTTCAAGGCTAGGTTAGATGAGGCCTTGAATGACCTGTTCTAATGAGAGGTGTCCCTGCCTTTGGTGGGGTGTTGGAACTGGATGATCTTTGAGGTCCCTTCCAACCCAAACAATTCTATGATTCTATGTATCCAAATACATGCATATTAAATTCTGTATAGAAACATAATTCATCATAGAATCATAGAATCGTCTGGGTTGAGAGGTACCTCAAAAGGCCATCTAGTCCAACCCTCTCTGCAGTCAGCAGGGGCATCCTCAACTAGATCAGGTTGCCCAGAGCCCTGTTGATCCTCACTTTGAATATGTCCAGCTGTATGACCTCAACTACCTCTCTGGACAACCTGTTCCAGTGTTCCACTACCCTGGTGATAAATAACTTATTCCTAACATCCAAATTATGATTTCTAAAATCTGTTTTGCTTAATAGGTGCTATCCAGGATAAAGAAGACAAAGAAATACATGCTTTCACTTCTTCTGATGAAAAGACAAATATTTCCAAAAACTCTCTATTCTAGGCAGAACCCAAAGAAATGTGCAACATTCTGGTATACATAAGGGAACGCCTTCAACCAACATTTTAGAGTACTGTAGAACATCATAGTACCAACATAACATATGCCTTCTCCTCTTTCTCCTATGAAAAAAATAAATCAATAACAGAAAAATACTGATAGTCAGTGAAGCGTCTGTGTAATACACCAACTTCATTAGTCTTCTATGATAAATAAAGAATGTAAGACAAGCTTAAGCAAAATCTGTATCAATGATGGGTCAAATGTATTTTAAAGTTCTTTTCAGTAGGAATAATGCATTCCTGCACATAAAAGCACACAAACTCAAATTGTTAGCAAAATATACCTCTTATACTGAAACTTCTAGTTGTTTTGCCTCTTCACAAAGAATTCACTGAGATGACAAATATTTCTAATTGATTTAATGGCATCTGAATACACACAGCCCTCCAAAAGTCAGGCTTGCTCTACTGAGTGTGGACTTACAAAAGCATCTTTCCCTCCTGACAAATGTGCCTGACTCCTAAACAAGTGACTTTTCACTCAGCTTCCCAAACAGGAAGTCTGGCATACAGAGTTACTGACACTGCAAGCACAGTTTTGGCACATACCTAGTGCCTATGAAAGATCCTTTTCTGCATCTTATTTTGAGAATTCCCAGTGTGAATTTGGGTGGCTAAATAAATAAACCAACAAATAAATAAACAAATCTGTTGAGGATATACAAAACCAGCACAGTGATGGGGGCTGGGGTGTTTTGGTTCCTTGGGGTTTTGTTTGGTTGGGTGTTTTTTCTCAACCAGCAGCTATAGCCTTATGTTCTGCCAGGAAACTGATTTTGGTGGGGACACTCACTAGTCAGGAGAAACTCAGCCCCCAAATGGGTGTTGTTTCAAAAAGCTACTATTTCTGCTGTTCACATGCAGTGTGTGCTGTGGCACACACTGTTCATTAGGAAACATCTGTCTACGAGGTGTCACAGTTGCAAGCATTTTAAAATGTGATAAAGATTCTGGGAGTAGATAACTCTGAAAGAGCGATACGCAGGCAGGTTTTAATAACGAAATAAAAGTCATGCGGAAAATTTGTATCACCGATGAAACATCAACATGCTGATGTACAGGAAGACAGAGAGGAACATCCAGTCCAGTAATTATTATGCAATGTTTCTTTTGTGTTTGCAGGCCAGAAAGGTACTTATGCACATCAGAGGTTCTACCTGCACTTTATAGGGGAAAAAAAAAATCCCCCAAAAAATTTAGATAAGGAAAATAATTTGCAGCAAAATGCTTTTTGTTAACATTAGCTTAGAGAGGTTTGACCCAGAAAGGATGCAGAAACGCTGGTAATTAAAGAGCCTAGTTCTTTTTACATTAGTTACATAGTATTTACACATCCCATATTAATGAGAGAGTAAACGCTGACTTTTGTGTAACATCATTTTGGTTGTATGAAGCATCCAATTTCCCAAGACTCTATTTGAAGGGAGAACAATTATTCCAGGTTCTAATGCAAAGAAACTAAATTTTGGAATTATGTTTCTTGTGCACTTGACATAAGCACAAGACAGCACAACACATCTGTGTGACTTATGTTGGACATATACAATAGACCTATGGACTAATTAAATATGGCAAATAAAGAGCACATTAATTCTTCATCTTCAACATTTACATTTCTGTAGTATCTTCTATCACAGAAGGAGACTGAGTTACAGCATCCCACTGCCCTCATTCCATTTATGCATTTATATGCACTTGGAGATTTTCAATAGTCTCCATATGAAATATCAAAGCATAGATCATTTAGTAAAGACAATTTGATGGTGCAGTATTGTTTCTGCAAAGAGGACCAGCTAATCTCTTTACAGTAGGAGTGACACAGCAGCAACCACACAGGACAAGCAGAGTCAGAGTAGGAATTGTATCCCTCTGGAACTATCTGGTGCAAAAACGTCTGTCTTCATTAGAAGGAGCACATAAGATCTACTATATTTGCAGTAATCATCACGTAATTAGTGCCAAAACAGAATGATGGACAACTGGGACAGTAGAATGCTGAGGTACCATAAATACATCTTTCTCACAGTCTAGGCATAGTCTTGATCATTTGGAAAATATTTAACTCTAAGAAGCAAGTTGTCAAAGTGCAGGAATCTCATTAAGTACTTCTTCTGTGTTGACACTTAAAGGAGGAGAGCAATACAACAATTCTTTGACACCCAGAACAACTGCACTGGCAGATCAATCACTGACAAGCTTTTATCTCCGGCCATGCCTTTTCCAAGTAAAATATAGCAGAAGAGCAGTGAGTCCCAGGATGGTGACAGGATACATATAGTTTTCAGAAATATCCATCTACGTGGTAATATCTGCCCTGTCAACAGTTGGTTCTTGCAGCAGTTGCTAAATGCTGGCTATCTGCATCCATGGTTTACTGATGCTGTCACAGCCATGCAGGGCATAGAGAAGATTTAGTTCTATTTTTAACACTAGTGCTGTCAAAGATTTTATCCTCAAAGAGGCCGTAGAGTTTCATTAAAATCTTAAGAAATCAAATAAACTGGAGCAGCAACATACTTATTTGAAAGCTCATCAGCCTGCAATATTTCAATCTGAATTCTTTCCCTATCATGTCAGAGTTCTTGCAGGCAATCTCCCAAATGAAACACCATCGGTTAAGTGTTGCACATCTAGAGGGGGCTGCAAATCTTTAAGCCATATGGCACCGCAATGGAGGAGGGCCTCTGCTATAGACATGCTGACAGTTTATTCACAGCCAGAGGTTTCCACGACTCGGTTTCATTGCTTTCTCTCCCAGCTGCTGAGTGATTTCTTAACATATCAGATTTTCTTGAAATACAAGTACCAGAGGACAATAAAATACAGATCATCTGATATGCAATATTTAGACAGATGCTAAAACACCTTGTTGTGCACTGGAAGATGAGAACAAGTACTGTGTTCTTTCTTATACAGTAGAAAGGACATATAACTAATACACTCTAAGGGGAATATATCTTCTCATGTCCAAAATGTACAAACCAAAACAAAAACCAAACAAACAAACCCCATACAGCCAATCAAAATGTAGTTGAGGTTGGTACACACCGAAGAAAAAAAAAACAAAAAAAACCAAGAGAAAAGGAACGTAAGATGCTATTATGTCTTTTTTCTTCTTAAATCTATTAATTTGGGCCCAAAATGGATTTTAAATCTGACTCTTATCTGAAAAGTTCTCAGCCATTGCATCTGTCTCAGAGATCAAGTTGACTATACTGAAGGAAAGCCTAAAATTTAACCCCTGAACATTTAGCTAGATTAAGAAATATTTCTTGCATCTATGGAGCTCCATCAATCTACACCTCAGATGCAAATGTACAGTAGCACATACTGATATTTTCTCAGTGCAGCTGACCTTTTCATAAACCCTGGAAAACTCTGACACCAGTTTGGTCCTAAGTAAATTCACTAAATAAATTCAATATAATATCCAGCACATCCCTGTTTTACTTCCCTGGTCTATGTAAATAGTTCATAGGAAAAGAAGATTCTTGGGTATATCATTTATTAGAAGAAGACGAGACCAAAAAAGGAGCTGTATAATAATAAGGTTATTTTAAGGACAATCCACCACCTGGGTTCAAATTTACAACACTGTGACTAGGGGAAAATGCATTTTCATAGGTTTTACATGGAAGAGCTCAAACTGGTAAACCTTGAAAATTCGTCAGTCCTTTAGTTATCATGGGTAGAACATATGGTCTGCCAGTAACTATTTCCACCTATAATATACTTCTAATTCACTAATTTGAATGAGAATACGAACTATTTCTGAAAAAAAAAAAAAAGTATAACTATAAAATAATTTTTAAATTAAATTAAAATACTTTAAAAAAGTATAACCATAGTTTGTACCTTTACTATAAACAAATGGCAATGCAATAAGCTGTTGAACAAAGGAGATAAAAGTTATGAAGTCTGATTCTGCTTTTATACATTTTCCTAATCTTATTAATTACATTCTTACTCAGTGCCTCAGCTATTATCTGTGATATTTTTCCAAGACAAAACCAAACCCCTTCTGTCCTTTGGCTGAGATTTAATGTTTAGAAACAAATACTCTTAATCCTAAGGATTTGTAGAACAAGTTGTCATTTTTAATCTGTTGTCATGCAATTTGCCTTACAGCTGAAGAAATTCACTTGGGTTTTTTTAGGTAAAACAAAGTCTAGTGACCCTCATATGGAAATGGGATCACTGCTTACTTCTGCCACAAGAAAATTCAATCATGCATGAAACAACCATCTCTCGTTATCTTTTCCTATATACAGCAAAAGTGACAGTACCACTTTAAGCAGGTTTGTCAGTAGCCAAACCCTGAACACAGACTATTTGTGAAGACTTTTCCAGCAATTGTTAAGAATAAAGCAATATTTAAACTAGGGCACCCTTGCACAGATAAGCACTGCCATTCACCAGAAGATAACACAGCATACAGAAACAGAAGCTCAGTGTCTCTCTGTCCCCATAGACACAGGGGCACTGGACTGACACATCACCCATTGTATCTGCTGCAGCTTCTCTAAAACTTTCTCATATAACTCCTGCTGAAAAATAGAAGGCACTGCACAGATTAACATTGAATACTGTATTTCTTATCATTACATTAATCTGTTAGTGAAATTAACATTTTCTGTATTTCTATAACATTTTCTATATTTCTATAACATTTTCTATATTTGGGGTGTAGGGAGCAGGGCTGTTCTCAGCTCTGTCACTTAACTTTGAGCAACTCATGCAGTCTCTGTCCCATTTCTCACAGACATCGAATGATGACAGTAACAATTACCTGTCTGACAAGAAAGTTGTGAAATGCTTTTCATTAATGTTTGCAAGAAGGTTTTAGAATATCATACAGAAGCTCTACAGAACAATTTTCTAGGTCAATATTATTACAGCATTGGAGTCATTCTCCTTTGCAAAACCTGTCTAATCAGTAGGCAGGCAAAAAGCAACATCCAGATGTTTACAGTCACATTGGAAGGGTCAAAGAAGATGATGCAAACAGCAAAGTTTTTGCCCTTGCCCTTTCAAATTATGGTGCTACAACAGTGTTACTTGTCTCACTCACTGAGCATAAAGCCTGCCTATGGAAGTAAATGAAGCAATAAGAAAAAGTAAATTCCTTCCTTGGCTGTATATTTTTCAGCAATTGAGTGTCCTCCCATTATGCAATGATAATTGTTCATCCAAAAGAACTCAGGAAGAGCTCTGAAAATTTTAGATTAAAAAAAAAAAGAACTGTCTGTCATATGCTCTCCTTTGCCCACTTCCAAACATTGGCTGAATAATATATCTCTTCATGGGAGGAGGAGAAAGCCTCTAGTTATTCCCAAAGCAAATTTCTTACGCTGCTGCTTGAGTTTGTTGCACAACAAAGCTTTACTCTGTTGAGCAGATCACACCTTCTTCACATGCTTGATGTATAGCCAAACAAAGTCTTTGGGTTCAGTGACTGCCAAGGACTATAGCCCTTTCAAAGCAATGAGAAATTTCCAGATAAAAAAAGGAGTACATCTAAACTTGAGAATTCCATGCTTGAGCCCAAGGTCTCTATGCATCCTACATGGTTTGCTGCCCCAGTCTTTGCTTTCAGCTTCAAGGAAGCAAGCAAAAATTAGTCCATCCACAGTCTGGTAGTCAAAGCCTATTTCTTCACTCCTACCCAAAATCCTCAGCTGAATGTAAATTCTTGGATGCTATTGAATGCCACTTCCATTTATTTCTCTTTTTTTGTTTGTTTGGTTGTTTTGCTTTGTTTTGTTTTGTTTTTCAAAGGGCTTTGTACACCATATCATCTGTCAATGTAACAGGCCAGTGGAAGCCAGGAACTGAGATTTGAATGATCATAGAATCATAGAATCAGTCAGGGTTGGAAGGGATCACAAGGATCATCTAGTTCCAACGCCCCTGCCATGCCCAGGGACACCCTACCCTAGATCAGGCTGGCCAGAGCCTCATCCAGCCTGGCCCCAACCACCTCCCTGGGCAACACATTCCAGGGTCTCACCACTCTCATGGTGAAGAACTTCCTCGTCCCATCCAATCTGAATCTCCCCACCTCCAGCTTTGCTCCATTCCCCCTAGTTTTGTCACTACACAATAGCCTAAAAAGTCCCTCCCCAGCTTTTCTGTAGGCCCTCTTCAGATACCGAAAGGCCACAATAAGGTCACCTCTGAGCCTCCTCCTTTCCAGTCTGAACAGCCCCAACTCTTTCAGTCTGTCCTCATAGGAGAGGTGATCCAGCCCTCATGATCTTCTCCACCAAAACTGCTAACTACAAGGTGTGTTTGACTCAGAATTGTCCCTCAGTTACTTGCATTTCTGTCTGATTTGGATATCCGGGTGGCAAGCTTGCTGAAGATATTGCCAGTAGGAACACCACTGAACACAACTATGTTCTCACTGACCTCTTCAGGAAATATTGTATGATTCTTTTGACAGCAGTTCCCAAATTACACTTATAGAAACAAGACAGAAAACTGATTATTGGATATGAGTGTATATCACTTTAGTTAGGATGATCTGAGCAAATATGCTTTTTTTCTTTCCTTTTCTGGTTATCCACCAAGTTAAAAAAGAGAATTATTAGATAACTGGAGGGTGGGAATGACAGAAAACCCTTTTCTTCATTACAGGAATATACCATCAAGAATATCACCCTCAAATCCTGCCTCCCACCCTCTGTTACCCAAAGAGGTATCTAGAGCTACATGAGTCACTACCACCAAAAGGAAGCAAACTGGAGCCTCCCACAAATGACCAGGTATTATGAAAATATCTTCACAACCACAGCTAACACAGCATGTTCCTGTGCTGGACCTCTAAGATGCATTCATTAAAAAATCAGAGTCAATAAAACTGACTAGGTTTTCAAAGGTGAACAAACAATAAACAGGCAATTTTCCTTCTCATCTGCCACTGAAAGGACAAGATGTCACTAGAGCCTACAACTGACAGGACTTGTGCAAGTGCAGGCTTTATGGACTGTGTGAATAGAAACAAAGAACCTGCAATAACCAAGATAAGAAACAAGTCATAGGATGAATCAGATTGGTGGCTATGGGAATGGATTTCAGAGCTTTTATGAAGCTATGTGGCCCAGCAGGAGCTCAGGTGAGGTGAGAGAAGAATTGAGATAGAGAAGATTTGCTTGAGGAAGACACCAGTGACGAGACTAGTATTACACATGAAAGTGGGATAGGTTGGAAATAGGTTTTCAGAGTCATCATCACAAAGGTAGTAGTTAAATCTATGGGCATAACTAATCTCATTTATTCATTCATCTACCCACACAGGTTCACACCCTTGCTGACTTCCTAACTGACATTGTGGCCAGAGAAGAAACACTGAATTCAATGAAAGGTTATTTGTGTTTTATTTCTGATCCAGTTGGGAGCAAGAGGTGCCAGGAATCTTGTGAGAAAGGCTCCTTTCAAAATTAATTGAGCTATATTTCAGGCAGTGTAAATAACAGTCCTCTGAAACCTCCAGCCATTCAAAAAATACTTTTCTGATCATTAAGGCAGAATGACAATTTATCATAATGTGCTACGCTATCAGATAGAGAATTCTTTAATAATTCCTGTGCTGTGATAGTTTAACATACCCCCCAAAAGTGAGCTATTTAATGAAAACTGATGAACAGTTTTTTTTTTACCTTTTGAACTTGCATTTTCTACCAGGAATCTTTTTACAGCTAACTCTTTCCATCAACACTTAACTTCCTCCCACCTCAAAAAGACCCTTGGTTCTATCTTGTGCTCTCACTAATAATTCTGGAGGGGCAGGAGGTACTGTGGCTGTCTGTCAGCACTGGTCAGCTAGCCAAGCCGCTACCCACGCTGCCTTTAGTCAACACACACCCTTCTGCTGCAGCCTTTGTCTCAGCAAGAACTTTTCTCTGAGCCTTATTCCATTCATCAGGTACACACTTGCCTCAAATGTGCAGGAGCTTCATACCTCTAAGATCTTTGTGCCTTTTTATCAAAGAACCTGAAATGGTTCCAAAATTTTAGAAAGCTATTGACAAAAATTATTAAAAAAAAAAAATAAAAGAAAGGAAAGGAAAAAAAAAGTTTAATGTTTGTATTGAAGCCTTATTTTAAGTTTCCCACTTGGTTCACATCTTTATTTTTAAAAATACAGGTAGCTCTTAAATAGAATGACATTCAGGTACCTCACTTTTTCATTAATGGAGTTCATGTTGTTTAGGTGTTCCAGGCAGCTACACCTTAGCACAGTGCCTCTGCCATGCCTTCAGGACACATAAGCAAGCAGTAGACCTGTTTGATTGCAATGATACAATCTTTTTTTTTTTTTGTATGAAGTAGGTATGCACTTTAAATAAATGAGCTTTGCCGTAGTGAGTGCTGGTCCTGTCTGCCCAATAATTTGCATATTTCAGTCTCTGCTTTAGATGAAATTAAGCCCTCTTCTGTGCTGCTAATGCCAGATGCACAGTCATATGGGTAAGAAAGGGAATACTCACCCCCTGTCTATCACTTGTGACAGGTTTGGGATCCAAAGTTGTTAGCTCAAGCATTTCATTCTCTCAAGGTTTCAGAAAGGTAATTGAATAAAATGCTGGGGTTTATTTTTGCATCTTCTCAAGCATTATATTTTATAGAAAATATTTCTATATAGTACTAGAGGATAACTGGAAGCATCAGATGCAGTGTGATTGTTGGCACTGGAGCAGGGAATGACTGTCAGGCTACCAATAACAAAGATGGCTGGCTGGCATGGGGTTGAAAGTGCACAGAGTTTTGTTCTCTCTTGAACACTGCTGGCACTATATGCCAGGCAATTTTTGTTGTTGTTCCTTTCTATTATGACAAATGTAGCACTACTGTAGCACCAGTGAGTTTCTCTGAATTTGGGTGTCCAGGATCACGAGAGCTTCCCATGGAGGCAGCCAGGCAGGACCAGGCAGCCAGAACCTATCCCATCACCCCAAATAGGAGCAAGCATCCAGGGGCACCAGAGCAGTCCCAGCCCCAGGCATCAGGCACCACCCTGGGAACAGGGATGGGCTGCGACTGGATGGGACAGCAGGTTTTGCAAGCAATTCAGTAGAACTCAACTACCTCAAATGGCTTCACGTATGAACTGTTTTCTGTATCATTTTCCATATTAAAGCTTGCAAGGAGTGGATGAAGGTCAACTGAAATACATTTTTTCTGCCTTTTTAAGTTCACTGTATTTGTCAATTTACATCCATCTCCTCTAGCATTCACTACATAAAACTCAGCAGAGTTGGGTTTCCTAAGAGGTTTCTTTTCAAGAAGTTCTCCATGCTCAATTAGCCAGAGTCCTTATTGAGCTTAGAACATCCAGTTGGTTGTGATTTTCCCAAATTTACTCCTATTGGAATAACAGAGGCTCTAACTCAAAACAAGTTTTATTAACTTATTCAGCTGGGTATTTTGACCCACAATACCCACTATTTATTTGTATCAATCTTAGGCTGTCAAAACATAGAGGAAATTATACATAGGGAAAAAAAAAAAATGTAAAATGCATCTGCCTTGCCAATCTCTGCTGTTGAGTATAGAACCCAAAAAAGTAAATTACTTCATTATTTCTTCCAGACCTACAGGATTAATACAGCCTGTGTCAATATATTCTGATCCAAAGATATTATCCTTGTTCTTAGCTATCCTGCAGCTACTTTCATTTAAAATCTCAATATTTATGCTCTTGAAGGTGGCAAAGGCAAGTCTTGCTTAAGAGCAGCAATGTAACCAGTGTTACACCTCCCTTCAACAGGAACTATTCACACACCTGTCTTTTTTGGAAGAGTTTCACTTTGCTATTTTTATTTCCCTATGCTTGTGAACTCAGTAAGTTAAGGACTTTTTTTTTTTTTCTTCTTCACTTTTTGATACATGTGCCAGCTACACCTTTCCTTTAATCCTTACTTGATCTGAGGGTGGGCATATCTAATCACAGGAGTGCATGAGGACCTCAGGGTACATTCAGTGTTTTGCATGCCCAACCTACTTCCACTGTGCTGGCTGCTGTTATCTTACACATAACTCTTACATCAGACTTGCCAAGCATTAGGTATGTGACATGACACATTTTCCCATAACATCTTACTCTTCCCCGCAGAACTTAATATCTCACTCAACCGTGGGAAACATTTCTGTTTCCTGCACATGGAGGACAGCAGTGAATATCGTAAAATCAGCAGCTCCCAGTGCTTAGTCTCCACATTTCACTACAGCACCAGTACTGCAGTGTCCCTGCAGTGTCACAGATGTGCATACGTGCTTCACAACATGTCTTTGTAGATAAAGGTACAGGACAAATAGTGGGGTGAGGCTGGTGGTCCATTCCACCATCCCTGAATCAACACTTAACTCCATAGGTTTGATTTGAAAACACTGCAACCAAGTTTCTGCTAACATCAGATTTAAGTCCTGTCATCAGCACAAAGCCAAACTCCCTCTTTCTGGGAGACAGCTTGGAGCTACTCAATAACTGAAAGCACTTTGAGTCTTCTCAAGCTTTAGGTGCTTCCCACCATCACAAGTGTTGGTGCAGTTCAAGTACAGGCAGGGACAGGGACAACAATAATATATTTAAGTATTTCTTAGTAAAGGTTGTGACATGTCTTTTGTAATCTATTTTCCATCTTCCATAAAGACAGGAGGGTATGAATGTGCTTTGCCACTAATGTTTGAACCTTGGAAACAAAACATTTATAGAACAACTGGTACTGTAACATGTGGCTAAATCTCACCAATGTCACTGCTCTTAACAGAAAGAAGAGGTCGTGTCAGTTCCCTGGAAATGGAAATATTTCCTCTGTGGTGTCATAGATGCTTGAAGACCAGAAGAACTTCTGTGCCTTAGAGTTGCAGCTGTAAGGAAGGTAATTTCATTACAGTCTCCTAGAGACAGCTCAAACTATATCCCTGAACTGTATATGCTTCTCTACATTTTTATTAGTGACCTAATCTCATGGCAAAAGGCTTATTGCAGTTAAAATGCAGCAGTCTCATTGGTCTAAATTTAAGAATGTTACCAGATCAGCAATAGGTTTAATATATTGCAGTCTTCATGGTATGTCATGAATTCTTCCCATACGGGTGAAAATCCCTACATTACACAGTAACAACAGTGGGACTTTGAAGATCGTCTCTATGATGGGTGCATGGCACTGGCACAAAATGAAGATTAAAAATAAAAATCTCATTGCAGGGACTTGTTTTCTGATCAAGTTGGATCAATATGCAAAATACTCTAAATTTTTCCACTGAAAATGTCATAGCAAAGCATGACCAAACTTAAGACCATTACAACACAGATGTAAGATACAACTCTGTTAGTTAAGAGGCATGAAAGAACTGTTTTCAAGTGCTGACCTGCACATATAGACAACTCGTTGATAGTATTTTTGGTCAAGTACTGGAACCCATTTGAACTTGATTTATGCTTCCAATGTTAACACCACTAGAATATTAGTTGACATTATTATAGGAGCTTCCAGGGAGGAAAAAAAAAAAAAAAAAGAATCTTTGGAATAATCCTTAGTCTAGGAGTGAAATTAATTTACTAGAATAACAATACTCTTGTGAGACAATGAACAGCATCTCTTATGTGCCAATCCTGACATAGCATCATGGAAAGACCAGTAAACCATGAATTTTCTGGTAACTTCCTCACACAGACTAAGTAATTCCTGAAGATTTATCTTCTGATTACTAGTGAACCTTAAAAATAATAACAAATAATTACAACTGGTTTAGCTCTGAAATGACAAAGGGAAAAAATATATGTAAGTATTTTCTTTATATTCCTGCAAAACAGTTTTCACTGGGTTGTTTTTAATTTTGTTGGGTTTGGGGGGTTTTGTGTGTGTGTGTGTTCTATTTTATTTTCCTTTGTTTTAATATACAGATAATGAAAATAAATAAATAAATAATAACCTTCCCCCAAACTTGAAATATCTCTAAGATGGATCTCCCAGTGATATCTGATACAAGGAAAATTTGAAATTGACAAACAGAAAAATTTCATCAGAAAAATCTGTTCAGATTAACTGTCAGGTCTACCACTGCATATTTAATGTTTTGTTTACCTTTTATTACTTTAAAAAAAAAAAAATAGGGTTAGAAACCTCTTAAAAACTGTTACTGCCTGATATAAACATTTTAAATTATTATACAATTTAGCTATCAAGCCATAACCACAACAAAGTAATCCACTGTAGTCTGTAAAGGACAACAATAAAGGCTATGAGCATGACATCTCCCTCCAATTATCAACAATAGTTTCAGGCATCAATAAATTCTGAAAGAAAAATTTTGTACTATACTGATTTGGGATTGCACATTAAAGTGAGAAAGATTCCATATATAAATAATATCCAATGCATAGATATAAACACAAATATTAACATACATGCATATTCGTGTGCACACATGCTGAGTACCTCTCATCACTAATCAGCAGGAAGAACGTTTGGAAAGAGGTTGATTCTCTACTGCAATGCTCCCATCTTACGCCACAGGAAGTTCCTTTGTCTAAGCATGGGACCTCCCGGTTAGAATGGAAATACATAGAAGTGACTCATCTGAAGTATGTAAGCTTTGCTACAGGTTTGTAATGTCAGGGCAATCAGGAAGCCCAAATGTGCAGTTGCAAAGTGGGCATTGGTCTCTTCTCCTTGGTACCAGGTGATAGCACATGAGGAAATGACCTCAAATTGCACATGGGGAGGTTTAGCTTGGATATTAGGAAATATTTCTTTACTGCAAGAGTGGTCGGGCATTGGAATAGGTTGCCCAGGGAGGTGATGGAGTGACCTTCCCTGGAAGTGTTCAAGAAATGTGTGGACATGGCACTTTGGGGCATGGCTTAGTGGCCATGGTTGTCTTCTGTTGAGAGCTAGACTCGGTGATCTTACAGGTCTTTTCCAGTGGAAAAAATTCTATAATTCTATAAGAAAAAAACTGAGATCAGAATATCTCAGCTCTTTCAATAGTAGTCCTTATTTTACTTTTAAATGTTTTCACAATACAGCAGGTCTCTCAACTTACCTGAATCTTAAACACATAATGAGCATAATGATGCATTAACTTTGTGCTGACCTGCACAGGGAATCTGCTGTGGTATGAAATAAGATACTGAAGAAGGGTGTCTTCTTTCTCTGTCAGAAAGATAATCTGAATTTTATCATTTGAAGAGAAAATGTTAGATAATAGCATTTTTTTTTTTAATCTCTGGTTTTTGTTTTGTTTGGGTTTTTTTTTTCACGGAGCTTGTTTGGGTTTTTTTGTTGTTTGGTTGGGTTTTTTGGTTGGTGGGGGGGTTGTCCTTTAATAATCAGCCTTTCCCAATCATCATACTGAGCAGCTTTTGGTCCTAGTTCAGAGTCTATAAAAGCTATTTCTTAGAAACCATGATAAAAATAATGGGTTTATTGGTTATTCCTTTTTTTCCCCCTTTTTTTTCTTTTCCTTTCCTTTCCTTTCTTTTCTTTGTACTTTTATCTTTCTTTTACTTTTCTTTTCTTTTATCTTATTTTCTTTACCCTTATTTTCTTTTCTCTTATTTTCTTTTCTATTACTTAATTAAAATAAAACTAATATATGGTTTTCCAGGACCAACATTTTCCCATGTCAATGTGGCAATCTCTTTTGCATTAAAAAAATATTATTAAGGTAATTTTGTTTCTCCTGGAATTATTCTGTTCTCAGAGGTTTACCAGGTCCTCAATGGGTCTTAGTTACCATTGGGGGTCAAGGAGATTCTGAGCATCCTCTAACACCTCAATAATGTAGGGGTTTTCAGACTTTCAAAGAACCAGGAATGAAAGCATAGCTAAGCAAATTATGATTCAAGCACTCATAGTGCCACAATTTGAGGAGTGGTGATAGTGAATGCCATAAACCCCAATTGTTTTTAAATAGTATATATATGAAACTACCATTAGCATTAGGACCACTAACAATGCCTGGGATACTCAAATAAAAGTTTTCATATACTCTGTCTGTAAAACTGAACAATGGAAAAAATATTAATGAAAAGGAAGTGAACAAACTGCATTCATTAACTACTGGAAAATAAAAAATATTTGTTTTCATAGCCTGGCATTGGGCTTGAAAACCAGCATTGTAAGCCATGAAAATGCACCAAGAACAATAGACAATTAAAAAAAAAAAAAAGTAAATGTTGTAAAATATAAACTCAGCTTTTCCTTCTAATAACAGATATAAGGTTATTAATATGGGTCAGTCATCTCCTCCACAAATTCAAAAACCTGAGGAAATTATGTAAGAGAAGGATTAAGAAAACAGATCCTTAATTATTTATAATTTCTTTAACATGCAGCAATCATCTATGAAATGTAAAACCAGTCTTGAGACCTCAAACGCAGTATCACCAATAATATGCTACAAGCCCACAATGTTTCTTAGTCAGCGACCTGAAGTATCTTGGTTTAGCTTTTGGCTCTATTTCTACATCCTTCATGCATCTTGTTTGGTTACCACACCAAATAAGCAGGGCAGAAAACACAAATCTTACTGTCGACTTTTATAAATTAAAAAATATTTCTACATTTCAGCCCTCCAGATTTGTTCCAAAGCTCCACACGATTAAGGAGGTATTGCAACAGAAACTTAATGAATCTTCCTTTTCTTCCACACAGACCTGTTTATTTTAAAACAAAGCCTTTGACTTGCTTGCTTCACAATCTGTGGAGGTTATAATCACCAAAGCAGTTTCAGCAATACCTCCATGAGGTTCCAGACCTAATTTATTCATGTGAAGGAAATAATAAGTCTTGTTTTAGTAACTGCATTTTTTTTGTACTACAATTAGTTTCATTTGTGCAGTAATTAGGGTTGAGGCCTTATTTTCCTAATCAAAGAGGGGATGTTTCTTTTCATTTCCTGTGCTTCAAAGTGACGGGCAAAAATGTGACAAATAGAATTAGAGGCTACACTCACCACAAACATGAATATCTTTAGAGAAACCTTATGTACAGAAGACCGATTTTTATCTTGTAAACACCTGTGAGCAATTCTATGCCCCCAGGTACCACATGATTTGGTATCACTCTTCTTGCTGTGGTCCCACTGGTGGCAGTGCTGCATGAGTTGAGATGCTGCTCACTATTTCCCAGACACAGCTGTGGCAGCAAACTTGCACAGAACTTTTATAGACCTAAAGGACCTCTTTGCTCTGTAGCATTTAAGTGGATACAAGTGGAAGGAGACCCAGTATTGTGTAAATCTTATATTGTCTATAAAATCTTATTCTTGCTCAGCACCAGAATCTAAAATGCAATGAAACTGTTAATAGAAAGTGAGAAAGAAGGGCTTCTGAAGAAATGAGGTCTACTCCAGGCTTGCTCTTCTCAGGCAGACATTGCTGGTGCTTTTTCAGGCCAAGAGCTGAGGTCAAGGTGGATTTTACACATTAAAGGTGCTGGCTTAGCAAGAAGGAATGAAAAACTGGCACCAACAGTGACCAGTCAGACAGCATAGCAGGTAGTAGCCTTCCCTATCAATCTGGGGCAGAGCCACACCTACAAGCAGGTCAAGCTAAGCTATGGCCTTTTGCTTTTTAGACCACTTATTTGGATGCTCCTTCGGCAAATAGACATGACTTTGTTCTAGGGAAGCTCTTTTCTGAGTCACTTTAATTAACTGCTCTCACAACAGAGATAGAGGGTGTGTATGTGCCAAATCCAGTTAGGCCTGTCAAGTTTACCTTGCCAGTAAACAAACAAGTTGAAATGTTCAGATGTAATCTGAAAGTAGGAGCATGCATGACTCCCCCAGTAGGACAAGGTAGCCAGATTCTTCTGTCTCCCAAAGGGTGCATTAATGAGATGCCAAAGTAAGTCACCTGCACTCAGGGAAAAGGGAGACCTCTTGTTGTATCCATTAGGCAGGAGAAGAAAAAACAAAAGTTTTTTCCTCCTACAAAGGGACAAGTTGAAAGAAAGACTGTCTTCTATCATCTAGAAAAGGATGGCATGAACAGACATTTCTATTCATCTGTCACTTGGTTATTAAAATTATGATCCACTGGGATTGCATCGTGGATGAAATAGACAGATGTTCTAGAATAGTGGCTTCTTCAGATGTCAGCAACACAAGAAGCTTGGGGAGTAATCAGTGTGGTGCAAACCAACACACTATGCACAGGCCAATATTAGGTGGCATAAGAATCATAGAATTATAGAATGGTTTAGGTTGGAAGAGACCTCAAAGATCATCCAGTTCCAACCCCCCACCACAGGCAGGGACACCTCCTACTAGATCAGGTCGCTCAAGACCTCATCCAGCCTGGCCTTGAACACATCCAGGGAGGGAGCAGCCACAACTTCCCTGGGCAAACTGTTCCAGTGCCTCACCACCCTCACTGTAAAGAATTTCTTCCTAACATCCCGTTCAAATCTCCCCTCCACCAATTTGAACCCATTCCCCCTCGTTCTGTCATTACAAGACCTTGTGAACAGTCCCTCCCCAGCCCTCCTGTAGGCCACCCTCAGATACTGGTAGGCTGCTATAAGGTCTCCCCAAAGCCTTCTCTTCTCCAGACTGAAAAGCCCCAACTCTTTCAGCCTGTCCTCATAGCAGAGGTGCTCCAGCCCTCTGATCATCTTCATGGCCCTCCTCTGGACTCTCTCCAACAGTTCCATGTCCTTCTTGTGCTGGGGGCTCCAGAACTGCACACAGTACTCCAGGTGGGGTCTGACAAGAGCAGAGTAAAGGGGGAGAATCACCTCCTGTGCTCTGCTGGTAATGCCTCTCTTAATGCAGCCCAGCACACAGTTGCTGTCTGAGCCGCGTGTGCACACTGCAGGCTCATGTTGAGCTTCTCATCCACTCAGACCCCCAGGTCCTTTTCCTCAGAGCTGCTCTCCAGCCATTCACCATCCAGCCTGTATTTGTTCTTGGGATTGAATAAAGGAAGCCTCTGTCTGGCTCCATTTCTACCACCTTTTAGACTTCAATAGGTTTTGCCTTGAAATAAAAAGATGAAGTCAAGACTAACTACTACTACAGAGAGCTGACCACTGTTGTGTGTGTTACCACAGAGACAAGTCAGGTTATTTCTCTTTTCATCTTATCCTGGTACCTCCTTCTGTCCCATTGGTGACACATACCTGGCTTTTCCCAGGACCTAAGAACTCTCCACAGGATATTGGACCATCTGAAGAGTATGCAAATCATTTCTTCCAAACAGTGGTACAAGAAGTGCAAAGACTTTTGACATCTCTGTGGAAATCGGTGGCATGCATGAATGCTTGACTTCTCTCCCAAGGAGGTTTGACAGCCCTGCTTCAACAGTTTCAATTACAGAAAGGAGGTTGATCATTTCCAGCCAGCTCTGTGTCTCCCAGATTCTGTGAGGGCCTCACTGCTCAATTTCATGGAAAATTTAGTCCCCTTGTCTGGTACAAAAACTGCCTGAATCTTTTCAGTTGTGCAGACAAAACTGAATTTTGCAGCCCTACAAGGGAAGGACCAAAGCTACTTTTAAGGAAAGAAAGTAAGGGTGGAGAAAGGCACAAAAACCATGGGGAGACTGGAGTGAGGACCTCAGAAAGCCAGAATTGCTGCTCCTGCTGTCAGAGTGTTTGAAGAGTCTGGCTTGGGGTTAGCCTTTTTTTTTGCTTTCTTGCTTCCTCTGCCATTTTGTCTGGGCAGTGGCAGTGCTGGTCTGGCTTTCAGGACTGTGTCAGGCACAATACCCCAGTAGTCTGCAAATACAGCTTCCTCATTTGCCTTTGCCTCAAAACAGTCTGATTCTCTTTTATTTCACTACCTGCCAGCATGATCCTTGATGCTGATTCATGTGAGGGGTTTTATGGAAAACACGATTCTCCCCTAATAGCCTGATTTCAGAAGCTGAGGCTTTTCAAGCTGAGAGCATGACGTTTACAACAAAGCCTAGCATGTTGGGAATTTCTCTTAGACCATAGGCTTAATCCTATGCAGATGGCTCCTGGTGAACCCAACAAGAGATTTTATTAGGTATATCTTCTGGGAAGGGTTACAAGTTTTGGGGTGCTGGTTTTTGGGGTTTTGTTTCTTTGGGATTTGTTTTTTGGGTTTTGTTTCGTTGGTTTGTTTTGGGTTTTCGGTGTTTTATTGTTGTTAGTTCAGGGGAGGGGTTGTTGGGTTTTTTGTTCTGTTGGGGTTTGTTTTTGAGGGTTTTTTCTGTTTTGTTTTTTTTCAAAAGTTCATTAATTATAAATATTGATTAGTGCTGCTAATTGTCACTGAACTGCCATATGTAGTTGCCCAAGCATTAGTCTTCAAATGTCCATCCCCAGATTTCTGTAAATTTGCGTTGTTTTGCTAATTGAGATTTGTCTTTACTTGGCTGAAACTTCCTGTGGCTGGAACTGTTACCCTGTGGTTTTGCAGAAGCCAAAATATGAAGGCTTGATTCCAGTTGGGAACTATAATGGATATTATTATCTACAATGAAAATAATTATAACTCAGTGTACTTCCTCTTCAGTAGGTTTTTCTTGGCAGGATGACTTGACCCTTACTGTTGAATTGCTCGTTTTTCTCCCCACTTAAAGCATATGGTCCATTTCTTTATTCTACTGCCATAGCAGCCTGTTCAAGAGCTTAGTCAAATAAGGCTCAGTTCAGTATATTATGAAACTGTATAAAGCTCTTCTTCTCCTCATTGGAACCTGTGTAATATTAAAAAAAAAAAAAAGTTTTCTGTCAAATTTTATAAACATATATTTAAAAGATACATTAATAAATCAGTTAACTATATGAAGATTGCAAACTGGTTATGATTTGGCAGTGAACCTAATGCAAACAAACTGTAAGTGAAGTACAAGCAATTAATAAGCTTCCTTGCTAGGTATAAACAAACTCGAGGTGAACAGACTACAGATCATAGAATCATAGAATGGTTTAGGTTGGAAGTGACCTCAAAGATCATCCAGTTCCAGCCCCCTGCCATACGCAGGGACACCTCCCACTAGAACAGGTCATTCAAGGCCTCATCCAACCTGGCCTTGAACACCTCCAGGGAGGGAGCAGCCACAACCTCCCTGGGCAACCTGTTCCAGTGTCTCACCACTCTCACTGTAAAGAACTTCTTCCTAACATCTTGTTTAAATCTCCCCTCTGCTAGTTTAAACCCATTACCTCTCAGGAGCACACACTGGTTATAGGCTGAATACCAGCAATAAAATTACGTGCTTTGGTATGTGTCCACCAGAACATTTGCCTCAGTTGTTGTCCACCATCACCAGCAGTGTTCAGAAACCTGGTTTGAGGCTGTGTGTTGGTTTGAGCTAATTGGGGAATTTGAGTGAGAAATTAGACTATTGGCTGAGAGAAACACAGTGTGTCACTTCACCGAGTTTTACTGAGGAAAGAAAAAAAAGTTGTTTTAAGAACTGTTCTCAAAACAATCAGATTAGCAGTTTGCTTCTGTCTGTGCTGGTGGCAGCTGCTTCTCTGGCATGATCTCCTTTGTCTCTGTCTTGGTAGCTAATTCAGAGTAAAATTACTAACTCCTTTCTATTACTAATCCCTCTGACTGATCTTCAGTTTATCTGCAGCATCAACTGGTAGTGAGATAAGACTGGGGAAGGGGGGAAAGGTGGTAGGGGGGTGTTTGGTTACCCTCTCTTGGGGATTTTTGGTCTCCAGGAGGGGTGTGGTGTCTGTATTACCTTTTCACTGTATATATCTGTAAATATCTGCTTGTATATTGTGCATTGATGTAAATATAAAGCTTCATTTATTAACTTCCAGTGTCCTGAGTTCTAGCCGGGGTTTATAAAAGGGGGGGGGCAAGTAACTGCTTAACCACTACAGGCTGCTCCTTCAGGATGAGCTTCATTCTTCCCAGACAGCATTGCTGCTTTTGTGCTGAGACAGACTCTCAGAGTTTGGTAAAAGTTCAAGAAAAATGGCATATGACAGTGCTGCAAAACTTTCTCCTCTAAGCAACACTGGCTTCACCAAAGCAGTAAAATCTGCTGACAATTAGCCAAGTTTTCTGTTAGCTGACATTATTTTCTCAGGTAATGTCACTAGGTAGTAGCTGATCTTTCCAGCAGACAAGAAGGTAACTTCAATACAGTCTTGGAAACACCTGTAAAATGAATATTCTGTCTCCAGGGGTTGCATTTTATCCGCAGGAATCTGAAATCATTACTGAAGGGCATTCAGACAAATTTTTTTTCCCCCCAGTGAAATAGATGTCTATAATTTTCTTAGACTGTCTATAAACAGATTGAGAAAAGAGAAAAAAGGCTCCTGCTCCACTATATGAGGGATATTTTGCTGGGTATTTTTAATTCTAATTGCTAAACCATATAGTTAAACTAATATTATAGCATATACTATTTTACATTACATTCCTATATTAGCAGCTATAATGTACTTCTAATTCTTTACCACCACTTCTTGTCATGAGGATGTCACAGGACTGAAAATTAACTGGGAGGCCATGCTAATGAAAGTAGGGAATGCTTGGGGGGATGGTGTCCTGCAGCTGAGAGAGCATGTGAAGAGCAGTGCAGTGCATGTTCCTACCATCAAATCACAGCAGAGGCTGAAAGAAAATTTGGCAGGGTATCTTTGGTCCTTTCTTGACTGCAAGCCCATCATTCCAGAAAGCCTAGTCCTAATTATCCTGTCTCATAGAGTCTGCCTCCAGCTTCCCATGTACTAGAGTGGCCAAAAGGTCACATATCCCCATTGCTCTTTCTTCAAAACCTCCCAATATTTTCTAAGCTGGATATCCAGCCTCCTACATCTTTGTCTCAATGCTCCTCCCATGCATAACCTGGCCATCCTCAAAACTGTTTGCTCTTCCTAACACGCTCCTCCAAACCACCCAACCCTATGAATCCCATACATCCTATTTCAGGCCCTGATTCACCTTGCTGTCTCCCACTTTTCATTCCCCAAATTCCTGCTTCAGCTGTATTTTCCCTCTGACCTGCTGTCCTCAGTCCTGCCTCAAGTACCTCCCATACTTCTTTCCCTGCTGAAACATTTTTACTTCTCTTAACTGCTAGATCTTTCAGTCCTGTTGTAAGGCTCCCAGTCAGAGCATCTATATCTGCCGAACATAGATGAGGTACTTCAATCTATTGAAGCAGGGCCCCCTGAGGTATGTGCTTCAGGGAAAGAAAAGAGTTGAGGAAAATAGCTTCTGGTTGTATACTAGTATATGCTATCTAGTTCTATACTAGTATATGCTAGCTTCTCAGATGCTGGCAAGTCAGAAGCTACACTTAGCTCTGTTTGGACAATACCAGCTCTGAAAAGAGCAGTGTCTGGGCAAGAGTTTGTTTATGCATTTCTTTTCATGTTACACTAAGGCATATTTGTCCTCCAATGCCAGAGGGCTGGAGCGCCTCTGCTGTGAGGACAGGCTGAGAGAGTTGGGGCTTTTCAGCCTGGAGAAGAGAAGGCTTCGAGGAGACCTTCCTGTATCTGAAGGGGGCCTACAGGAGGGCTGGGAAGGGACTATTCACAAGATCTTATTATGACAGGATGAGGGGTGATGGGTTTAAACTGTCAGACTGGAGATTCGAACAGGAAGTTAGGAGGAAGTTCTTTACAGTGAAGAGTGGTGAGACAGTGGAATGGATTGCCCAGGGAGGTTGTGGCTGCTCCACCCGCAGAGGTTTCAAGGCCAGGTTGGATGAGGTCTTGAGCAACCTGTTCTAGTGGGAGGTGTCCCTGTGTATGGCAGGAGATTGGAGCTGGATAATCTTTGAGGTCACTTCCAACCTAAACCATTCTATGACTCCATGATTCTATGATAGCAAACAGGAGATGAATGCAAGGCAAGGAAGGAAACTGGTGAGTTTCCTCCTTCTGTCATTGCAGTCAATAGAGCAGTGCCTTCCTTGAGCCCTTTTGCTTTCACAAGACAGCTCAAAGAACTAATGCTCAAATTATGCCTTTGCAGCTGACCTTGAGGCTTGGCCAGAACAGCTTGCTTCATTCTTTTTGTGACCATTAAGACCTGTCCTGCCATTTGTGGACAAAGTTGAGATCCCTGACAACGGCACACTCAGAATGTCTTCCTGGGAGTTTTGCTTAGACAAAGATGTTGCTGACACTGCTGAGCTGGTGGTAAACACCATCTATGCGTACTGCAAATTTCTAGTAATGCTAGAGTTTTTACACTCTTAACTACAGAGAGGCAATTAGCTTTGAAGAGTGCTTCTAGTGCCATATGCTAAGCCAAACTTATGCACACCCAGTTAGGTTTTAAGTATTGTTAGATCATTGAGACCAGCTATTAGAGCATCTAATACCACTGCTTGTGCAATAAATGAATTTTTATTGTTGTTATAATATTTCTCCTACAAAGACACCTGCTGGATCTCATCCTCCATAGCAGTGTGAGTGCAGATCAGGCCTGCAGTAGTGGCAGAAAACAACAGGTGAGCATTTCAGCAGTTTGCAGGAAAGATCAGGGTTCAAACAGTCTTCATTCACAGTGTGCATCAGGAAAGTGAATAAACATAACATCCTCAATTTCCATGTCTACATTCTGTCAGTGAAATCCCATGTCTCACATGGATTCACTGTGACTGCTGTCAATCTTTATTTAATTATTCTTTTTAAAATATATCTTCTGTAGCTAAGCATTTCAACGAAGAATGAAGTGACTATGGTACAAAAAAATAGGCAGAATATTTTGAAGCAGTTTTTTAACTTTACTAGAGCCTGTTTGACTTCAAGAAACAATCCAAATACAAAGAAAGAAACCCAAAGCATATATCCACTGGAATATTATACTCCATCCAAGTCTCCTTTTGTCTTATTCCTTAATAAACACTTTGAGAGTAGTGAAAAGGCATTTGAATTTTAGTGGTGGTCTGAGATACCACACCAACAGGTACAGGGATTTAGCAGTGTCCTTGAATACAAGTGTCATGCTTCCCTCACAATGATCTGACTCAGTCTGTTTGAGCACCATTGGGCCTTGAAGACTGCATATTCTTCATGGCCACAGCAATCTGCCTTAAGAACCCAATAACACGTTTCATCCCAGTTGTACATGCAAGTAAACAAAAATGCACTTCAAGCAGATCGAAAAATATTTTGGGGTGAGAACAAACCTAACTGCCAGGAAATAGAGCCAAGACCAAGAAGCATTTCCTTTTACAAAGCTTTTAGCTGGAAAGACAGAAGCAGAGAGCATTCTTCCTCTACTCATCATTTCAGCTCTACTCTTACAGCACTGACTGCAGAAGTAAGGGCAATAAGAGAAAAATCAAGCCAATCTATTTCTCCCTTGATAAATGACTCATTAGTTTTAAAGTGGAAACAACTGGGATTGTTTACAGAGCCTTCACATTACACATTAGTTTGGTTGTTTGTTTTTTTTTAACAGGTTCCTTTTTCTAAAAGAAGCAGTTTTATGGCATTTGGCCAACATTTTCAGGATTAGGTGTCTGAAGGCAAGCATTCAAAATCAGGTCCCTGGTTTTCAGAGTTACTAATTGTTACACAAACCTTACTGTGTCTGTGGTTTGCTCTGCCTCTTGCCGTTCCTGGAAATCTCACTGCTTATCAGTATACTTCAATACTGAATGTAAATCTCTGGCCCAAGGCACGTGAGTCTGAAGGGACTTTTCTCATGACTTCATACCTGAAAAATCCAAGGATGGGAACCAGGTGTACCATTCTCCTCCACAGTTACGTTCATTTTCTGACCTTGCTAGTACATTTACCAAGCTTACTGAAAGCGAACCTGCAGTTCTGCCATTAGCAAAAAGCAATGAATCTGCAGCTGCCACAAAGCTATGAATGGCTCCAGACATGTAAAACCTATGCCATGCTACTATTTGAATATTCAGAGATGCTTTCCTGTGGTAGTTTAAAGCTTATTGGAATATTCTAATAAGATAAATTAGATCATTAGTTGTAAAAAGAATAATAGAGTCTATATTATTCATTGGCTTGCTAAGAGGTATAAAAAGCCAATATACAGTTTGTTCTTCTTTGCTCTTGGGCACCGGATCTGTTCTCTTCTCCTTTGCTCCTGTCTAACCACTACACTAACATTTTTCTGAGTAACATGTTAGCCTTGCTGGTTTTCTATCTGGGAGAGAGAGGGTGGTGTTGGCCCCTTCTGGGCTGTTTTCTCTGTCCAGAGCGGGGAAAGACTGGATTTCTGTTTTACTTCTAAATTGTATATAATTGCAAATACATGTAAATGTATTGTGTATATATGGTTGTGTATTGGGTTTAAGCTAGCTACCCCTGAGCCCAAAAGCCCAATAAATACTCAATCCAATTTGGAAGTAAAAAACCATAAAACTTTAACAATAAATAGGAGGTGAATGGGCTTTTTACAGAAGGTGGGGAAATAAAGGGGAAACCAGAATGCAGGATATGGGAGAATGAGGAAAAATTACAGAAGCTGGGAAGAAGGGGAAAAAGAGAAACAAAATACAAACACAACCCATAGAAGGCAATTGAGTCCAAAGGCTGAGCTGGATGGTTTTGATGTTGGTTGAAGGCAGGATGTAGGAATTTGATGGTGAAAAACAGTTAGTCCAGGTTCCAAATAAAAATGGTGCCATGTGTTGGCAAAGAGCACGTGGTGGTCTGGCAGCAGAGAAGAATTGTTCAGGCTGTCAGGGCAAAAAGGAGAGAAAGAGAAGACAACCTGTTTCCCCTTCTATAGCAAGGTCCTAGCAGGAAGTGGGTGTAGCTGACCATGACACCTGGAAAAAGATCAGACCACGCCTTGGGAGGAGTCAGAAGGTTCTCAGGTGGGCTTAGTTCTTTACAGGTTGTAAATTTAGCTTTGTTGTAAATATAGCTTTATCTTACTTCCATTCCAATTGTCTGGTAAATTTCTTGGGGGGGGGAGGAGGGTGTATGTATAAGTTCCTAACCCACCACATTTGCAAAAGTAAACAGTAATACAATGGAAGATACTAATTGCCACTCTTGGACTTTTAGAATGGATGGCTCCTAGAGCTTCTGAACTCTATCAGTCATTTAAATGAGCAAAGAAGCATTTTCTTTACAGGTACTATATATAGAATAATTCCAAAATTTCAGCGTTATGCATGCAACAGTTGTGATCTACTGCATCTGTAGTATCATTTCTGTCATAGACTATGTTTGTGCAACTCCTCACAGTCTTGAGCATTCATAGCATATATTTAAGATAAAATTTATCTCTTTCCTCTTCTTTTTAGCCCCTCGACCTATTGCACTTTGTTCAGTGTTATGTCAAGAATCAGCATTACTTCAGGTTGTTTTCCTTCCCACTTTCATATGCTCTTCACAGCCTACCCTACCAGAGTGCCTCAGGAAACCAGGCAGACAAATGAATTTAGGAGAATTGCTCTGCAGGAACACTTAAATTGACTGCAACTAGTAGTTTCATACTGTAATGAGGATTAACACACGGCCTATTGTCTCTCAAAACAAGCACTGCAATGCCTGCTGGCAGTGATCTAATAGCACCTACTTTCACTCTATTCTAATACAGAGAATCAGGACTTGGATCCTCAGAAACATCTGTTGCAAAATACTCTTGAGACTTCACGCCACAGAAGATATCACTAAGTTAACATGAATTAAAATGACAGACTTACAAAAACATGCATAATGTGTGTCTCTCAGTCAAATACTTCCATAACTGAGAAGTTAAAAATGCAGTCATAAGAAAGCCTTTGTGAGAGGTTTATCCCATAAAGAATTTTATCCCCTTGAGATTCCAGTCTTTTTTTAAAGCTGAATACCTCCAAGATGATAATGAGACTTCCATAACTGGTTAGAACTGGTGTGGAGTGTTGTGTCTTATTTATATACATGTGACTGGGTTTTGTGAAGAAACAGATACAGCTGAGGAAAGTTGAGTTCTGCTACAGTGGCATAAGAGACTAGCTCAAAATTAATAAACATATTGAAAATTTTAAATTATGCAAGTACAAAGCACTTTGTAAACATCCTTTAATCCTCAGATGTTCCTGTGCCAGTTTCCCCTCCCAGCTTTATAAACCAGCCTGTCTAAGGCCACACAACAAGTCAACAGCTAAGCCAAAATACATTTCTGCTGCTTGAATCCCAGTTCTGAAGCCCCAATGTTTCTCTGTCCCCTTTTCTATACTTTGCTTATTTTTCCACAATGATTGCTACTCAAATCTTTCCTTTTACTTGACAATATAAAAAAAAAGGTTATTGAAATGTTTTGACACCTGTGCCTTGCAAGTCCAGTCTTGGGGTACCAAGGAGCTCTATAGTTGAAAGTAACTAATTCCAGCAGATATCAGATGTCAATTTCTATTGCCAGATCCCATACCGACATCTGAATTAAAACAAATTCTATCCCCTTAGCAACAATTCAATTTTGTTCATAGACTTGCTGGGTAATAAGCAATGGCAGAAAGAACAGAGTGCCCAAGAACACAGGTAAGCAGTAAGATTCACGAAACTGCCAAAGGGGCAACTTCAGTTTTTCCTCAGGTTGGAGAGGTATCTAAGTTCACAATTATGCTGTTCTTTTCAAAGTTGCAAAGAAGTGATTTGATTGTTTGTGTTCCTTCATCATAGCAACAGCTTCCTTTCCTCCCAGCCCAGCAATGGCATCTCACATCCTCCTTGTCTGTAAAACACATCCCTGCCTTGAGCATTGCGCTCGTGAAGAATTCTGTTTTCCTGATTGATTGCCAGCCAAGACTACTCAGATGCAAGTGAGGGTGATTCAGGCTTTTGGATAAACAGTCTTAAGTTCCTGCATACCTGAATCTCAGCCAGATTCCTGCAGTAGCATTGCTCACTAGAGCTAGTTACCATCTCTAGATCTCAAATAGTGTTTGAACTAAGCTCTCTTGAAAGAATTAAAAATGTCAGCGTTGAGATACACTATTGGAACAGGTCACTCAGGAAGTTGGTGGAATCACCATCCCTGGAGATGTTAAAAAAACCCAAACATAGACACAGCATTTTGTGGCATGTTTTAATGGCCATGGTGGTGTTAGGTTGATATGGGGACTCAATGGTCTTAGAGGTCTTTTCCAACTAAAACAATTCCATGATTAGTCCAAATAGCAGTGAACGATTTCCAGCTTTGGGTCTTTGGTAACAGATAAGGCTGCACACTTCTTCTCTGTATTTATATTACAGACATTTTGTTTAATATACTTTCTTTTCCTACTCCATGTATCCTTGGCATATTTTGATAAATGAAAAGCATTAACATTCTGCCTTTATATTAAGTAACTGCTTGTTTCACTAAATCAGCTGTCTAGTTTCCACTTAGCCTCTATATCAAAGACTTTAATTCTAACCACAGAAGCACAGAAATGAAGATGATTGCTTTTGTTACATTGGAAGGGGACCACAAACTTTATCAGGTCCCTGCACATTTTTTGCATTTCCTTCCTCCATTCTTCTTTGAAGTCTCTATCTAAAGTGCACTTATGGCACATCTCAGATAGTCAAAGGGAAATCTGTTTGCATTCCTTCTAGAATAAAAAAAAAAACAACAAACCCACACTTTTCAGAACGAACCTATCCCATAGGCAAGAAGGGCATATTTTCTAGAGGAAACTCTTTTATGGGACATATCTCATGACCAATGTGATCATTGTTGCATAGGGACAGCATCAAAACCACACAGATCCTGGGAAAGATGCATGGCAAACACAGGAGGCTGGAAGCAGGTATTCAGCCAGAGCTGGCCTTATCCAAACTTCTCTGAAAGACTTACAAGTGAAAAGCAAGGCCAAGCATGCTGACAGCAGCTTCTTATTTGTCATCTCTGCTGTACCTTTATCAGTTTCTGAAGCTAAAGCAAAATTAAGTCTCTCCGGCAGACGATGTTTTTATTTGTTTGTTTTTTCTTTTTAATGTTTTGGGGAAGACATGATGAGCATATTCAGCAGTGCAGAATAGGCACCTGACCTGTGTGAAAGGCACACACTGTGTGGTAGCCAAATCAAGAAGAAACACAGCTGGCAAAGCACCACAAGTACTCGGGTGTCCGGGACCCTGCATGCCTCAGAGAAGCTACGTCAATGTTTTACCAGCTTGCCTGATGGCCACCTTGGGCTTATGCATGAAAGAGCTTGCTTCAGTTGAGGAAGCAGGATTCACTGCAATTCATCATGAGGTTTTAGAGGGGTATAAAGTGATTAACATTAGAAAGTGATTAATCTTAGCATAAGCATAGTCAGACACTAGCTGGATGCAGCCATCTGCATGCCGACTGGCAACAGCTGCTCCCACAGCCTGGTCTGCCAGAGCACGCAAAGGAGCTTGCGCAAATCAGGAGCACACACTCAACTGATTCTTTCTTTTAATATCTCCACAGAGAGAAAGAAACTTTCTGGACCTTGGAATAGAAGGATGGACACCAAATTTCTCTCACTCTCAGCCTGCATGAGAATGCAGGGCTTGCACTTTAATTTTTTTTTAAACGAAACCGCAAAGCAACAACAAAAAACCCAAAACCAACCAAACAATGACAAAAAAAGCAAACTCAAAACAAAGCCAGGGAAAAAAAAAACCCAAAACCAAAAAAAACCCGCCAAAATAAAAATGTAAATGTAATGGTACTTCATAAAACAGCCTGAGCTGCCTGAGCTGTAACAGTGGAAGGAATGAATTTGAGTTCCCATGGGTAATTTCTGGAAAAGCCTCTCTTGGCTCATGCCCATCTCCCAGGCAACTCAGATTACTGATCAAGAGCTGGAGGACTTTTGTCATTGTTCTTCTGTCAAATTTGTTGTTACCATTCTAAAAAACACATTTATCAGGATGTAATAAAGATTCTGGATCTCAACCATTATCCTCTCTCTGAGGAAATCATAACACCAAAGCTTTGTTTTGGTTTCTCATGAATCAGAACACAGAGCCCTGTAGGCCTAACTTCATATCCATCCAAGTACCTTAACAACCCCTGTAGACTTTCATCTCAATGGTGTATTTTTCTAGCATGGTGAGAATGAATTTTACTCCTCGCCTCCATTAAAAGCTGTCTGATTCTTTAACATTATGCCAAACGATTTGGACAGCAATGTGATCCATGTAAATAACTTATGTTTTCATGTATAAATATCCCAAGGAGAACAGGTTAAGAGTTTAAAATAAACTTTCCCTGTCTGTTGAGGCTACGAGCTTTCTTGTATTTTAAGGGATTTTTTTAAAAGGTCATCTCCATCACCTTGCCTCTCTGCAAATAAAACTTACTGGTACACATTTGTACACTGGATGTATGCTTGCAACAAGAAGAACTCATTTAGAATATCCTTACTTTACTTTCAAGGAAGGTGTTGAAGCAGCTGTGCAATCTCCACACAATAATGCTTGGACATAGAAGGAAAAAAAGTCTCATTTCTTCCAGTCTAAAGACTGCAAAATAAGAAACGGCATGGAGTGAACTCCTTTCTTCTTTACAGCTTCGGACTTTTTGGGGGTTGTGGGTGTTTTGTCCCCCTCAGGACTTGTTTCCCCGAATAAGAAGAATCTGTAAGCAAGACTTAGACAGATTATTCTTAGATTCTTTCTGTCCTAACTTTCCAAGCAACATTTCAACAGTGAAATACTTTCTCACTTGGCAAGTGCTCATCCTTTTCCTTAATTGGTGGTCCTGCATGCACCCACAATGCCTCTTCCTCTCCTTTCATGTGCAGATCTCAAACGTTCTAGATGATTACATTACAGAAAGCGAGGCAGCAAATGAGGATTACAAGAAGCAGGTAGGAGGAGTTTCTCTGTCCTTGTTCAGAAGGCTGAGTAGACCCTACATGGTGATCACCTGTAGGTGCTGTGAAGAGACTTATTTGCTCTCAAACAAGACAGAACATCTTTCATGAACAGCACTTACAGGTGTTAATTCTCCACTGCAGATTCGGGTTTGTGCTGTTTTTAATTCAAGCTATTTTCAAAAGGCTTCTTTTACTTTTCTAACATCATGTTTAACAAGGTTCTTCACATTAACAAGCTGTCTTAAAGAGAATGTTTTTCAAATGGCTAAACCCAAATTAAGCATTTAATTTACAATGCAACTTTAAGTCACCCTGTTCTCTGAACAGCTTGTAGGAATTTAACCCATCTAGGACACAAGAAATTCAGGGAACAGAGCTTTTTAAGTGCTCCATTTTCCGAATTTAGGCTTGCCTTCTTCCTTATATTAAAAGAAATCTGAAATGCCAAAATATGTTGCACATTGGCTAACAGAAAGTGATCTAGAAAACTTTCTCCTGCTGTACCATATTACAACACATTTTAGCAATCTCGTGGCTTTTCTTTGTTAAAAGCTATCTATAATTAGATCTAAAATACCAGTACTAATCTACAAAGCTCTTTGCAGGTATTTAAATAATACCACAGATCATTATCCTATATTAGCAGGAGACAAATTTTACCTCCTATAGTAGAAATTTTGTGTTTGCATACAAAGATCCCCCATGAAGAATACAAGGGCAGCTGACATAGCAGAGAGTCACAGCGGTTAAAAGTGGGGAGCCCTGCATGTGCTGTGGCCACTTCACTGTCTCACCATCTGAGTCAGGTATTTCGAGACCACTATTTTATTCCTCCTCTTCTCCTCTGAAAAAGGAGGGGTTCACTCCCCTTCAACTATTAGTCTGAGTTTTCTGCTAAGATCAAAAGCTGATGCAAACCCATTTCCTCAAGGAATGCAATTTCGTTTAGTCAAATGGAATGTAAAATTGTTGGGGGACCTTGAAGGGCCAATATCCTAATTCAGCAAAGCACTTAAGCACAACCCCAGGAGCTATGTCAGGTTTGGGGAGCACGTGCCATGATGAGTACCTTGCCACCCACTCCAGTGACCGCATGTTGGTAGCAGAGCTAGTAAGTGGGCTTTACGTAGTAATACAGCTGCTCCCATTTACATCCCAGTAAGCAAGTTCAGAGCCATACTCAGAAGTCATCTGAAGTTCAGCTCCAGCCCTTTCCAGTACAGCCATCAGCAGTTATGGAAACATCTTTCTTCCCAACAAACCTCTGAGGGTGGCAGCCCTTGGCATTGGGGAGAGATGACAGCAAAATCCAGCAAGAATCCAAGCAAGCTTCTTGACTCTGACAGAAGTCCATCAGTGATGATGATAACTTGTCATTACTGAAAGAAACCATGTGCCAAGCATAAGCCTCAACTGCTGAGCTGTATCAAAATAGTGAAACAGAGTCCCTAGGGAATTAAGTACTAAGAATGAACATAAGCAACCAATTTATTTTTGGAGGAGAAGAAAAGAAAAGAGCATGGCTTGTTAATTTTAGAGGTGGATTCTAATTGAAACCTGTCATCACATAAACAGATCTCAGAGGACATTCTGTCCAGCCACACAGCTGTAGCATTTAATAAATCCATAAGCATAACCACCTCTAGTTGTTATTCAGGCTGGGATCTGCCTTTGTGTTACAATAGCACCTCTAACTCTTCTCTATACAGAAATTACCTTGGCCTAGGTATATTTGGGAAGTTAAAAGTTCAGTCAGCAGAGTAATAAAGCATGAGTGAGAAGAAAGAAAAACAAAGTTCTTCTCTAATACAAAAATTCCCTAGAAGTATTTCTCTCACTAAAGAAAAGGGGAGACATATTACCAGTAAAGAAGGATGTTGACAAAATATTTAGGACAGACCACTGCTACAGTATGTTTCTGTCCTACTCATCCTCCTCCCTCTAGTCTGCCTCAACAAGGGCAGCTGCTAATCCTTCCATTTTTAGCACAATGCAAACCTTTCTCTGTTCACTAATCCATCACCACATCAGCAGCATCAGCTGATCTGTGGCCTCTTTTCCCTACAACTGCAAACCCTAGTAGTCTCTGCCAGCATGCCTGACCCTGTATACATCTCCTGCTCAAAATCCAGTGCCATTAAATGTTTGTGGGATGAATAAAATACTGCCCCTTGAATGGTGCCTCAGGAGAATTTAGGCAGCCAGAGTTTAGTTTGTTTTCTTTAAAGCACAGTTTAGTTGAATACAGCTCAGATTTACAGGATAATGGGAGAGAATAAAAAGCACCCTACTAACTGTCATTAATCTCACTGTAGTGGTGGAAAGAAATTCTGTTTGTGTTCCTAGGGAGGGTCTTTGCTTTACTGGATTGTAAAGGCTGGATGCTACAAGGCTGTTTAAACTGGTTCCAAATTCAATAGAGACCCACAGCAGTGGAAGACAAAGTAATTTAATTCTACAAGTAACTAAACTTCTACTATAAATTGTAAGGATATACCCTACAACTAAATCCACAGCTATGGCACTTGGACTCCATATGAATCTGAGTTGACCTAAATTTATTATGACCAGCAGTAATAGTCAAAGCAGAAAAAGATATGCAGTCTAACAAAAATAATCTTTCTCTGATCTTCATTCATCTTAAGGCACTTTTGCAACATACTGGTAGAGGGCTGAATGCTGCTCTAAATTATGCAAGGAAAGGCACATTAATGAAGATGCACTTAACACAAGCTGCATGCAACAGTATAATATAAAAAAGGCAGATTGCCCTCCTGGTAAAAACAAACAAACAAACAAATAATAACAAAGGCCAAAACCCAAAGAACACTCTGTACCTGATCTAATGAGATTTATATACAAGGCCCCACAAGTTTTCTTGGCCCTGAGAAATTGTGGGACACTTGGAATGAGCCTTTACATAATGCATGGTGTAAAGCACAGCACATAATTCACTCATACGGGTTTAAAAGCATTTGAATCTTGAAAATATGTCATATCAATAGCATTTAAGAAGCATTTAACCTTTGCAAAGAAAAAAAGTATACATTTAAAGTTAAATTTGCTTTTATTGAGGAATAATGGCCTCTGTCCTACATCCAGAATATGGGCTATTACAGAATCACAGAAACATTCAGGTTGGAAAAGCCCCTCAGAATCACCAAGTCCAACCTATAACCCTACTCTAGAAGATTCACCTTAAACTATATCCCTAAGCACCACATCCAAACAACCCTTACACACATCCAGGGTGGGTGACTCAACCACCTCCCTGGGCAGCTCATTCCAGAGCCTGACCACTCTCTCCAGGAAAAACATTTTCCTAATATCCAGTCTAAACCTACCTAGCCTCAGATTGATGCCATTTCCCCTTGTTCTGTCTCCAATTACCTGTGACCAGGACCAACCTGCAATGTCCCTTCAGATAGTTGTAGATGCCAATGAGGTCTTCCCTCAGCCTCCTCTTTTTCAAACTAACCAGCCCAAGCTTCTTCAGTCGCTCCTCATAAGTTTTATTTTCTAGGCACTATTCCTGCTTCATCCCTCACATTTTTCACATTTTTCCCCTTCCCTCCTCCCCCCACGCCCTCCCCACCCCTCCCCCTTGGAGGTGAGTGGCTCTCCAGGCAGCAAATGCCCTGTCTTGTATTTGAAATGGCTTGTCCAGAAGCAGCAGGACTAATTCTGCTACTACATTCATTCAATTATGTGAGCTGTATATACACCCCAGCACATGTGCAACATAGCGTGAAGCAATTGGAAGATGCTTCTACATCTTCTGCAACCCCTGAGAGAAGACTGGTCTGAGTGGGGCTGAATCTTTGCTACTGATAAGGATGAATCAACTGAGGAGGATTACCCAGCTTTGGAGACATATTCCTGAAGGTCACCTTGTACTAAACCATAAAAAAAAAAAAAAAAAATCCAAAAAACCACCAAGAAAGTACACAAAAGTGTCTCAGAGTTGAATTACATGAACTCAGTGGTCAGGAACCAAACAATCTCAGAAGGCAAATTAATAATGGAATTGGCTTCTGCATTTGGTCAGAGTTGCTACAAACTTTGCCCATTCATGAAGCAGAGTCATATTTGCTACTTCAGTTCAGCTTTATCAATTGAGCCAACGGGGCGGGGGGGGCGAGGAGGGAAATGGAAAGGAGTACAGAGGAAATGACCAAAAAAAAAAACAAAAACCATCTTGACTTTTGTTTTGGAAAAAGCAGGGAACAAAGTTGTGTTATTTTATGAGATTTCTACTAGCATGACTTCTGCAAGGGAGTAAGAATCAGCTATCAGCAATACAGAGCACTACCCTTTTACTTTAGTAGAAAAATACCCTTCAACATTTCACCTTCACCATCCACCTTGCTTTGCTAACAACTGGAAAATAAGCAATAACTCATTGAGAAAGCTCCATAAAAGGTTGTAACAACAATGTAGACAGTGGTGAAATACGGCAAGTGTTTGCAAATGTGGAATTACATCTACAAGCATGGTACTGTCCCTGATGAGGAGTTTGTAGAGTGGAGTTTTCCCTGATACTCTCAGGATGTGTAGAAACTGTACACTGTGGGAGGCTATCTTCTTGCACTTCAGATTACATGTATGATAGAAAGTACTGTGCTGCCTTCCAGCCTGCAGAGACAGGGGGTTCCTATGGAGAAGGAACGATATCTGCCAGGTCTCCTCAGTGAACCCATGGGAGGACATCCATGCCTGGCACAGGAAAGTGACCCCAGTGGTGTATTTGCTACACAGAGAAAACAAAGGCAGAGATACACGCTAAATACAAAATGTTTTTCTCAAGCCTCTTAAAAAAAAAAAAAAAAAAGTTTCGTTGCCTTCCATTTTATTTTTCTTTTTAATTAGTATCAGTTTTCTGTTGCTTATATGCTACATCTACCCAGTAACATGAGAAGATTTGCCAACCTGTGTAGAGCCACATCTACCTTGCCCCTCTGCATCTGAAAAGTCTCCTGTGCTACTGGAAAACGCATAGCAATGGAAGCATTTCCATGAGAAACAAAGGCAAGGGAAGTCTGCCTCTTCCAGCCAACAAGATAAAATATCCGTGGATCTAGGGCTTTAAATTGGTCCGCGTTTTTTAAAAGGAACCAGCAGTGTTTAAACAAAAGACTGAAAGTGAAATTAAATTCAGTGACACAGGAACCGACACTGAGCTGTTATACAGCTAAACAAAGCCATGTTTCCTTTCTGGTAACATCTTTACCTTAACCAACCACATAACATTTGTTACTTTTCTCTTTTCCCAGCCTCCTTCCCACCCAGATATACACATTTAGAGTGGAAGTGACAAATTCAGTGTCCAGACACTTGAGAAAATGTTGCAGTGAATGGAGACCACCCACTGACTAAATCTGCTTTGTTTTTCTGGTCCTGAATTTTTACAGATTTTCCACTGCCCTTGATAATAAAGAACATAAGGATTGGGGTGGGTTTTTTTGTTTTGGTGGTGGGGGATTTTTTATGTGGGTGGTTTTTGGCTTTGTTTTTCTGTTTTGTGGTGGTGATTTTGGGTTTTGTTTTTGTTTTTGCTTTTAATACAAAAAGGCAATGTGCAGGAGCGGCTGTAGGAGAATGTTTTAGACACCAGAAAAACACCTTCTCTTTCCCCTCAATTAGTGTGCCATCAGTCAGAGAATTCTTTCTTTTGCATTCATTATATATTAAAGTTCCAAACTAGTTTCCCTCTTAGTTTGCCCTTACAAGACTGTTGGACACTGACCACTATAGGTTATCTTTCTCAAACAGAGGTTACCTCTACTAAAAGTAAACTACAAAGCTAAAACAGGAGTTAGATTAGCCCAAAACCACAGGAGCTTTGTCATGGTTCCGTGTATAAAAGCCTTTATAGACCTTTTCCCCAAGGCTCATAAATTCTCTAAAATTCCCCAGCTTGGCAGAACAGTCTGCATGGCATAGTTTGATTTGGGTGTTATCACACAGGGCAATTTTGGTGGGGCAGGAGCATAGTGAAAGGAACAGCAGAAGGAGATGATTTAAACTATATTTCTCTGTTGGGAGAAATAAATAAATAAATAAACTCACGTAGATAAACTATTTCTGAGTCTCAGCAGATTTAACATTTTGGCTTTACTGTTCATTTCTAAAGGTTGCCTTCCTCCTGCTGAGGAGCCTTCTGCCATCTCTCTGTCCAGTCTAACTATTTTTGCCAGGCAGTTTTTTGTCATATTAGGTTAATTATTAACCAAAATCACAAAAAAAAAAAAAACAAAAAAAACCCAAACAAACCCAAGTCTATCACAATAATCCTTCTATTTTAATTGCAAAGCGGGTACATTACTGATAAATGCCGAACAAGCTTAATCCACCATCAACAGCAGTCATGTTACAGTTACACAGCTCATGTCTGTGGCGCTTCAGAAAAACACACCCAAATAGGGATCACTTCAGCCTTCACTAAACCAAATACATTTGGGGTTGTAAAATGTTGTATGGTAGTTGTCTGTAGAGTAAATAGCGGAGCTGGAGTTCAGTGAAGAACAAAAACGGAGGGGTTGGGGGAAATTCTATTTCGAAAAGGTCAGGCATAAATATAAACTGAAATATGTCCAGAAACACAGAAGAGGGCCCCTTATAAACAGAGCCATGTAAGTTCTACAGACTGCAAACGGTGAGGGGCTTTGATTTTCTGCTTCACTTCAGAGGCTTCATAGGCACATCTTGTTTTACCAGCAGATAAACTTCTACTTCAGGGTAAAACCCAGTTCCATAGCTGAAATCTGACAGCTGGAATGCTAAATATGCAGCCTGTAAATACATTTGTTTAGCCCTGCTTGAACTGGGTAGAGATCTTTACATGATAATGTTTGTAAATGATAATATGTATTTCAGTCTTAAACCAATGGCTAAATTTTCCTCCCTTGACTTAACTACTGTATTGTCCACTGCTACTCTGAAGCTTCCACTGGAAAGGGGTTGATTTCTAACAGGGAAATAAAAGGTAAAACATCTGAGGAAAAAAAAAAAAAAAAGCACACTAACTGAGAATACATCCTCAGTACAAAAACACAGAAGCAAGTTCAGCATATTACATGATTGGGGTCACTTGTTACAGCAACTAGGTTTACAAATTAGAGCTGTAATTAGAGAAATTGTTATTTCTGTACCGAGTCTGGGATTCAGGAGGGTTAGGGAGTTGTTTGATTGTGTGGGTTTTTTTCCCCAATAAAATGTTTCTCATCATTCTTCCTGATGTAGACAGCATTTAGCTTAGCTGCTGTCAACAGCAGCAGAACAGACAAATCTGATGGAAGGTTTCCATGAAGCATCAGCTGTCAGGACACACTCTCAGGACCCGTGCACACACTGAAGCTCACTCTGGTCACATGGAACCCTGTTTTGAGACAACAGAGGCTGCCTCAAGTATCTAATACACTAAGCACTAGAAAAAGTAATTACAAGACCCTCAAGGATAGACACCAAGCCATAATTTAACAATACAAGATAAATTAATATCCTAGACTCCTGGCAAGATGTTTTCTCATTGTAGGTAATAGCTCACTTAAAGCCACTAGCTCCAAGGCCTTGGCCAACTAAAATCCAGCTAATCAGAAAATGAAAATTAGTTTTCTTACATTCCCTGGGTAAACACTGCCTGCACCCCCACCAAAATATGCTACTCTCCTCCTTCAAAATCCTAAACAATTCCTCACAGTAGGCATTTCCCCTAGAGCTCTTCACAGTGCCATGCACCTAGTTATATTGCACAGCCATGCCCAATGATCACAAGCAGAATTAAATGCATAAAAGTGCTAGACTGTGTTTCCTGGGTATTCAGAGAAAGTTGTTAGCCCTGCCTTTGCATGCCTGCTCCCACCTCCCCTCCCTCTTGATAAAAAACTAGACTAAAAAGGAAAAAAAGATTTCCAAAGTCCAACGTGAGCTTCTGGAACCAGGACCTGATGTGTCTCTGCCTGGTCAGCCCTTAATTACACCTATTATTCACATTCGTGTGAGGGACATGCTGCAATGCCTGCAGCACTGTCCTTCTATGGAAACAGCAAACCAAAGCTGCTGTGGGAATTAAGCAGCTGCCCAGAGAACAGATAAACGGCAGGATGTAATTTATCCTTGGGAGCAGGGTTAGAGGTCTTGATTAAGCAGTTAGAGGCCAAAATTAGTTACCAGGCAATGGCTGCTTAGTGGTACACGTGAAATTAGTTATGGCTTCAGCCAAAGTGACTGTGGAGCAGTGTTCACATGGCACCAAGTCACTAATTAGCACTGCCACTGGATGGGTCCATGCAGGTCACAGCCGGGTTTGTGTCACATGATAAATTACCCCATCCCACTAATGACACCAGTGTTAACGAAGTGAAAGTTTGCTCTCACAGAAAGGTTAAATCAGAAATTACTGCCTTATCTGATGCAAATAAAACAGAGAATCTGCCCCCTCCATTAGTGTCAGACAGTGTGCTCATAGAGGGAACACAGGAGCTGTTCCAGAAGCTGCACCCTCTGCTCTCTTTGCCCCTGTCATGACTGCTCTTTAAATGAGTCTGTGCAATTATTTTTATCACAGAGTATGGGAGCAAGTAGATAACAAACAGTATATGGGAGTAATAGTGGCTGCATAGTAAAGGTGTAAGATTGGATGCCGAAAGCACACATACTGAGCTTCCTCACCTTCTTACCACAGTGTGGCTGAGCACAAATAAGAGCAAGGTCGGCTCTGTTTTTCAGCATGTTAGAAAGGCTCCAGGGAAAGTTTCTCTTTTGACAATACAAGCTCCTTAAAAATATAGTAAATTCTCCTTGTGTTTGACATATATAAACACATCATAGGAAAAATGCCATACCACTGCTTCCATTCTACATTAAGCTTAATTATAATCTCATTCATAGGTCTTCAAAAATTTAGACTCATTTAATTTCTAAAGAAACCAAATTCCTCATGGACCATCTCCATCATTTCAAGATATTAAGTTCATAGGTGCCCAATGGGACCCACAGGAGCAATGTGGAAGTTCTTGTTTCATGGCCTGGGGAGGAGACAAACAAGAGAATAAAACCTTTCAAGGACTTCTCAGTTTGATAAAACACAAATCTAGAGCATCTAGGAATGCAACAGAGCAGATAAAGCCCAAGGCTAGATTAGGCAGTGGAGAGTGGCAGCTATGGCAATACCATGAGATGTGGCAGCACTCCTATAGGTGGAAAGGTGGAATACTGATGGATCCTGGCCAGAAGGTGGTACACTGCCACCCTCTCAGGAGGTATGTGCTCACTTTATTTCAGTAGAAGAGAAGCCTTAACTATCCTTCTAATTCTTTTTCAAATTTGTTTATTAAACTTCTTAAGATTTTACTTGGCAGAGGGGAAAAGGGTTTCAAATACTTCCCAGTACGGTAACTTAAAGGCAGCTAGTGAAATGTAATATGTTTTTGATCTTCAAGACTCCTGTTGACATCACAAGCTGGGAAAGTGAAGCCAAAAATTGGAGGAACTGAAGTTTGGATTACATGCAGTACTCTCTTTTGTTTTATTTCTAAGCTATTATTGCTTTCAGTACAAAGCTAAAGAATTAAAAGAATTTCAAGGGGATGTGGAGTTGCATCTCTGAATAATGACAGCGGTATGCAAAAACAAAGGCTGAATTAGCAAGGAAGCCAGAGGTACAGGGCTGCACCAGGGAGGGCACAAGCCTCATGTAAAGGAAGTAGCTGAGCCAAGAAGGAGATCCTGCAAATGTTAAGGCAATCTAAGCAAAGCCATTCCTTCTCTGTTGTTCCAGATGAGCAGGCAATACATAAGATGAAGTGGAACAAACTTGCCGGTTTGCAGAAGTGCTTGTACAATACCACCCATGGCGGCAGCAGCTTCGGTAGTGCAGCAGCCTGGACAGTCACAAACTCCAGCCTTCTGAATGCTCTGGAGAGCCCCAGTTACACCAGCTCAGTGCAAGGGGAGGGACTGGATGTAAGCTCCCTGCCCTGAGACTAGCCCCAGCTGCTGCCCCAAAGAGTCATGCAGACCCCTGGTCATCACCCTAAACTGCAGCTCTAGGGATTACCTTCTGTTAACACAGTTACTGGGCTGAGGTAAGGTGTCCCCAAGTCCATCATCTTGTAGGATTTATCCTAGGTGGACCAACCTTTGAAAAAGTTGAGGAGCCTGAAACAGAGCACTGAGAGGCCAATCTTGTCCTTACTGATGTCAAATGAGGGCTTTACTGTTGACTGCAATTGGGCCAGGATGTTATCCTCACAGCCAAGTGGAGAAAGACAGAAAAAAAAAGGCAAACCTAGTGATCCTAAATAAAACAGCAGGTGTCATACACAGTTCTAGATGAAAGATGTTGAAATCAAGAGTTTGAAATGTTAATTTCCAATTTTGAATGCAGCTCTTTCAAACAGCTCACTTCAACACATCACCTTCCAGTGAGGTTGTAGATCTCAGAATGTTTTGGCTGGGTCGAGTTAGTACCTTTGCATTGCTTTCTCTCAAACAAGTTAGAGAAGACATTTCTAATTGGAGTGAGGAGATAAAAAAAAAACTTATTGGCAGGAATAGCTTTTCACATTATCACCAACCTTAAACATACAGAACTTATGTTTCCTGGAAGCTTAGAGCAAAAACATGATACTGTAGACTGAAATACCTTCTGCTCATAGCCCAAGCACATTCTACACATTCACAGAAACAGATGTCCTCATTGCCGTGCCAGGTTTGACACAGACATGAACAGAGCCTGGAAAACTATAAATGCCACCAAAACCTAAAGCTCAGTTTTATAGGTCTGATTCCATTTATTGACGTGATACTTAATGACTCTCTTGGAAGAGCTCATCAAATATTTTTAAGAGGGCACAAATCCCTTTCTGTACTTTTACAGTCCACAAAACAACAACCCTATCAGATTAGGAGAGAGCAGATCTGTGCCATTTAGCATTTAGATTCTCCTAAATGTTTCATTCTTGCTACATTTGTCACTTAATTAAATGAATGACCCCAGACAGTACTATATTCAAACTTTAACCAAGGGGTAAAACAATCACATCTAATTACAGGTAACCAAAGACTTTTCTGACCTTTTAGAGCTGTAGGCTCTTATGGCTGTCCTCAGTGCTAATGAGACAGAGAAACATAAAAAGCAAACAAAACTCCCTGAACACCTGCTGAGAAAAATTTTCTCATATTACTGAAGTGATCAAACTCACTTTTTACTCACTTTTCACCCTTCTACAGAATCAGATGGGGTCAAACAGGAGTAACAGAGGCTGGAAAGCTGAGCTAATGTTAGCACTGTATATTTTTATGACCTTTGGTGTGTTTACAGAATACAGAAGCTATTGTCTGGAAGACTTTCACATTTTTCTGTGCTGAGGGGGAGGGAGTTGGGGAAAAGGATTACGAACAATGGTCTGCTGGAACATGAAAATCAGAGCCAGCATCCCAGCAATGGTAGATTGTTGACCTGCACCCCAATACTTCACCCCAAGCCAACTTAAGAGCAAACAAGAATTGTAAAATAAACACCAGCATGTGACAATTAATGGGATGACAACCTTACTCTTACCAAAAAAGCCAACAGAATAATCCTTAGCCTTCTGCTGTGTAGCCATTTGAACTAGATTTCTAGCTCAGACGTAGGAAAAAATAGTCAAGAGGTGAACATTCTAGGGATAGGCTATATAACAGCAACAATAGATAAGTTAATATAGTTTCATTGGAGCATCAAGAGCCTTATGTCTTGAAGTACAGCTTGTTTTTCCCCTTTTTGCTGCTTTCTGCTGCACCTGCTGCTATCTTCCCCTNCCCCCCCCCTTGTAGTAGCATATTCTTTTTATACTATTATATTTAGTTTAAACTATAAGAAAAATACAATTTCATTTTTCCTGACTTTTCAAAGGAATTTGTGTTGTAGTGAGTTTATTCTACTGGAGGGTGGGGGGGATCCGCTCTAACCCAGTACATGCTGAAATTTTGTACATAGTTTTGGAGCCCACACAATTCCATCATTTTATATTCTGGACAACTCCTGGTAGATGTGAGATAAAACAATACATACAATAGTGCTTCTGTTGCAATGACAGTTCTGTACTTAGCGTTTCTTTCCCATATAGAAAAATATTCCTAAATAGGAACTTTTCCTTTTCTTTGGCCATAGAGGTTCTCATCACTTAATCTGACCACATCCAATGCTAACTGAATGAGGAAATAGTGGTTTTACAATATTTTCAGATGCAGGTGTAACTTGATGTTAACCCTGTTGCAGTCTGTTTTGATGGAAAAGTGTTCTCAGGAGAAGCCTCATAAACATGAAAGGGACAGATTTATTCCTTCTTGTAGGTTCTGTATTATTCTAGCCATCTAAGAGACAGTTATATAGGTTAGCACACTTTTTTCTTTCTCCTACATGTAGCAAATCTCAAGGTGCTTCAGTGACTGCTTTCTTTTATCTTAGCTACTTGGACTGGAAACTTCCGAAAGCAGGGAGTGGCTGTTTGGGGTTTTTGTAGCTGTTTTTGTCAGTCTTGTTTTTTGGCAGGGTGTTTGCAGAGCAGATTTACCAGCTGCACTCCTGCTGAACATGATACCACCAGATAACACAACTACATTACGACTATTGCTGCTGCTATATATAAAGCCCATCTGATTTATTTTTTTTCCTACAAGCTGCAGAGCTCTGGTCAAAACCATGAGCTGAATGTTATTAGAATCCAGAAAATCTCCTGAGCATCACTTCAAACCCAACTTTCCACAAGAGGCTTTCCTACTTTTTCTACTGTGCACATTGAGCAGATGGCATTGGCTTAAGGACCTCAAATAAACTAACAGAAAATAGCAGCATATTCAGCTTTGCTGTATGAATAAGAGTGATTAAAACAAACCAAAAGGACAAGAGTCAAATCTACTGTTGATTTATCTTGCAGGAAAGTGTCATTGATCTGTTATGTCTCTCTAACTTCTGAACAATTACTGCCTGCTGGTACCATGTGTCCACCGCCCCTAAGAGCAGAGGGTCCCAGATGCAGAGCCCTGCAGGACTCCCCATGATCACACATCAGTGGCAGCTGGTATGCTCAGCCTCCTGCAGAACAAGGCAGGGGCTGTTTTGGGTCATCTCTGGTGCCTCCAGCACCTTTGACCTTGTTTTCCAGAAAACTCCTTCAAGACACACCCTGCTCTGTCCCTAGTTGGTCTCTATTTTGTAAATACCCTCCCCAGCTCTATACAAATTATATATGTTGTAAAAAATGTATTTGCCTGCTCAGAAGCTGCACCTGTGGACAGGATTTCTTGTACTACAAACACCAGGCTATGGGCAGATATGAAGAAGTTACACTGACAAAACTGTCAAAGAAACCATTGCAACCTTCGGTTCCTCTAACAAGACACCACTTTCACATGTTGAATGGAAAAAAAATAACCCAAGCCTCACTGCAGCCTGTCCTTATGTTCTGATTCTATCTCTTTCAATAGTCACTATGAAGTATCCATTGCTGGGGATAAAGAAAAAAAAAACACAGGTAAGACTTCTGCATTTCACAGCAGGCCAGATTCCTGCAAGCCCCCAACTTCTAACTGATGCCTTAGGCTCTGCAAAGGACATAATCCATTCTGTGAGCATCAGAGCACTTTTAAACTTCTGGTATTCAAGTGAACAGCTTACCTTTACATTGTTTCAGACCGTACCATTACTGAAGAAAAAAGAACATTAGCAGAGGAAAAAGCAGATATGCAAAAAAGATATTTGAAAAGAGAGCAGATGTTTGGAAAAGCCTGCCTGAGAAGGGGAGTTCAGAGATATTTTTTTCCCAAAAAAACCTGACTTTTCCTGGGATTCCCAGTCTCTGCGCTCTGAACAAGTTAGCAAGCTGGTTGGAAGGAGAGAGGATGTAAACACCTTAAGAATGCTCAGGCACTCTCACAGAACACTCCATGTGCCCAAAGGAACTGTCACTCCAGCTCACACTGTTCACATCATTAACATTTTTTCACATCTTCTTTCAGGCAGCTGCTCTCTGTCTTCACACACCACCACATGTACATATTTCACTAACTACGTGGGGCATAAAGAGACTTTGCTGTGTAACAGCTCTCCAGAGTTCCTTCAGAGTAGGCCTGGGGGTCTTTAGTAGGCAGGAGAAGCTGAAACACACCACCAACTACTTCTCAATTGGTTGGTCAGAGCTAGCACTTGAGTAACAAGCAAATTAGTTTTTTCTCTCCTCCAAATGAGCTCTACTTCTTAATAGAAGGAGCCTTCCTTGAGGACTGGAGTTACTCCTCCAGTTGTTTCCTGATAAAGCTAGCTCAGAGAGGATTTAAACATATTTAGCTGTGCTACTACACATGGCAAAAGCCATTCTAGGAAGCATTCTGGATGCAAAAGTCTGAGCACATAAGTCATCATCAACCAGAGTTACTGATATTGATGCAAGAATACCACAATTCTGCATAGTTTCACCTTTAGTGCAGATCATGAGCCAGCAGTTTCGCCATCCTGGAATGATTCCTGCATGCTCTGTTCTTAGCATCATTCTGGCTTGCCAGAAAAAGGCTCTTTATGTGAGTAGAAATGGGCAGAGGTCTGAGACCTATAGAGCAGCCAAACTGATTAAATCAGTTCCATTTCATTGTTACTTCAACTCTAGTAAATGCAGCCCTAAGAACAAGGGAAAATTGGATGAAACCCAGCAGATTCTTTGGCCTGACTAAACAACAAAGTACTGGAAGCTGGAGTGGGGAGAAAAGGCTTTTAAAAGTGTGCTTGCATTCACTCTCCATTCTCAGGCTGATCCAGCACAGCTGTAGGACTTGGACATGCTCGACCAGTTCAAAAGTCTGTTTTCAAAACCAGCATTGGAGTACTACCATGACACTTTGCACAATCTGGCCATACACAGCCTTAAAACTGTGCATGGACCTCCAGCCCCCCTTGTCTGCCATCTGGCCTTAATGTGTTAGCACATCTATAAAGTAAGCCTCTGAGCACACTCACTTCTGCATGAGATGTCAGATTTCCTTTATAAACTTTAGTCAGGCATGTCTACTCTCCTTTGCAATGTTTTTCTCTTACCTGTATCTCTCAGTCTCTTTTTTCTCATCAGAGTCAGTTTTAAACCCTCCTTCCTAAATTAACAACTGTCTACAAAATTTTTATTTAGTTTAGTGTGGGGTTTGGGGAGTCAAATACACACCTACTGATTGAAAACAAGTAAATTGTGATTTATAGTTTTACTTAAAAAAACATACACACACAAAAAACCCCAACAAACAAACAAAAAATGAAACTACCAAACACGTTCAAGCTGCTAACAGGTAGTCAATCTGTCAAACCTTCACCTCCACCTTAACTGTGTCTTTAAGATTTGATTTTTCCCCATACAGTAGTGCTCATTCAAGAATATTTTAAAAATTAAAATAGAAACCTTCAGATATGTATTAGAGATGAACAATGCTTGCATCATGGAAAGAAAAAGGCTTGTGATTTTATTTTAACGCAAAACCCAAACCAGATATTTGCTAAAATAAACTTTCCAACTACATTTTTGTAATCAAAATATAGGCTTATAGGAAATGTAATACTGAAATTTAACATTGAACAGATTATTCCTACTACCACCAAAGTATTTTACTTTCTTAAATGATAATACATTGCCAAACCAATGTGATTATCAGACAATTATAATAGAACTCTAGCTCAATCTGACCAGGAAAGCAGCACTTACCTTTCCAATTAGTAATTCACAAATCCCATGCTGTACTTCCAGTATTCAAGACCTGAGTAGCCCTCCTTTCCCTTCTCTGTTACTATGGCACAATAATATTAACCAGTATGCTTTCTGGTACCTGAGCACAGCCATCCAACCAGCTATGTGTCAAACTAAGTCCATCTGAAAATACTTGATTCAGTCTTGCCAGTGTCATACGTGGACCATGACAGCACAGACAAAACCTGCCACACAAGGAAGAAGTTTCAGAAATTACATTCTCTTGCCTTCAGTGTTTCATACATATTTGGGCATCACCTTACCACTTCCTGCAATGCTGGAGAATTTCCACTTACCCATTTCTTTATCCCATGACTGAAGACCTCCAATGTAACAGATGATCTCTCCCAACCTTAATCACAGCCATGAAAAGGAAATAAGATTTTGGCTTCTCTTTTAACATACTGTCAATGAAGAAGAGGGACTGTGTGTTCGAGGCCATAGTCATTAGCCAGTTGCTTACTTAATACCACCAAGTTTGGAATATCTTTTCACTTTCTGAGGGACAGTAAGACAGAAGTACCAATACTTTCTAGTAGTCTCAGAGCAATCTTGAATCTTTGTTGCCTTAAAGTGAGTGCTTCTTTTGGAGACACAGAATCACAGAATTAACCAGGTGAGAAAAGACCTCTGAGATCATCGAGTCCAATCTATCACCTAACCCTTCTCATTAACTAAACCATGGCACTAAGTGCCTCATCCAGCCTCCTTTTAAACACCTCCAGGGATGGTGACTCCACCACACCCAAGGGCAGCCCGTTCCAATGGGCAATCATTCTTTCTGTGAAGACCTCCTTTCTGACATCCAGCCTAAACCTGCCCTGGTGAAGTTTGAGACTATATCCTCTTGTTCTGTCACTGAGTGCCTGGGAGAAGAGACCAACCCCCACCTGGCTGCAAGCTCCTTTCAGGTAGTTTTAGAGAACAATCAGGTCTCCCTTGAGCCTCCCCTTCTCCAGGCTGAACAACCCCAGCTCCCTCAGATGCTCCTCACAGGGCTTAAACCCTAGACTCATCACCAGCCTCATTGCCCTTCTCTGGACATGTTCAAGCACCTCAACATCTTTCTTAAATTGAAGTGCTCAGAACTGGACACAGTACTCAAGGTGTGGCCTAACCAGTGCTGAGTACAGGGGCAGAATGACTTCCCTGGTCCTGTTGGCTACACTATTCCTAACGCAGGCCAGGATGCCATTGGCTTTCTTGGCCACCAATTTTTTTGAGAAAGTAGTAAGGCTACAAATGTCTTTGTAGACTCTTACTAATACTTTGGTCAGGTTTCCCATACCAAACTATATGCCCAAGACAGGTAGAAGTTCCATTTGATGAAAGCTAGCTTTCTGCTTCTGCAGTGCTTTGGGGATCAGTAGATGCTCAGGAAAGCACCTCATGATGTCCATGACTGCTCTGTGTAAACAGAAAGGCCTGACTGTGAAGGGAATGCCAGGGAATGCCAAGTCCTCTGGAAAATCCTTGCAGGATTACAAGAAGGATAGTCAAGCAGTCCTGTGGGAATACACCATCTCTGAGTCACAAGGTCAGGGTGACAATAGAAGTGGGATTCATCAGTACCATAATGACAACCACCTTTGCTGTGACCTGCTGGCACAAGATCAGAGACACAGATGATGGAAAAAGAGGGATTTCTATTTTCAGTCCAACAGAGCAAGTCTGCTTTCCGCCGTCCAGTGTGGGAGGTTTGGTGTCTTGTGAAAAAACATCACAAGGCACTTTCTCTGGCTTGTAGGTTCAAAGGAAAAACTGACCAGCCAGGATCAAAAGCCTTGTTCGGTCATGGCTGATAAGCATGTGCTTTATGGAACCTGTCCTGTAAACAGCACCCTTCATCTTTCAGAGCTGTGGGACCACCTAGAGCATGGAGGCATGGGGACAGGCCACCTCCCTGTTTACTATGGAAACAAAGAATAATGTAGGTTAAAAAGTAACCGCAGGTACTTAGAAAGTGTATTTAACCAAGAAAGTTGTATCACCTTTACAAAACCTTTTAACAGCTTAGTTACAGCAATACACTAACAGCAATTTCACTTTTTTGCTGGTATATTCAATTCTCCCATTGCCTTAGCTTTTAATTTTCTAGTCCTTGTTTCCTTTCATGACATAATTTTTTTTTCATAATATGTTTGGAGTTATTTAATTTTCATAAAGTGCAGATTGTTTAATTTCTGTTTCAGCTAGTTGAAGCTTCATTAGAGTTTAAATGCCTCTCGCACAATGCTTGACCTCCTCATTCCAAAGAAAAGAAAATCCTTCCAGTTTTAATGAAGGAGAACCATTGTGCACAACGCAGATGACTGGTACTGAAAATACTTGATTATTTTCCAGCTTCTGCCACGTGCTTCTTGGGTGTTTTCCAGGAATTCATTTTCCTCTGCTCTGCCTCAGTTCCCCAGGCATGAAATGGAAAAAAAAAACATTATACAACAGCATGATATAAGAAATAGCTACTGTTATTATTGCTAAAAATAAAAGATTCACAATTCACCTTTATAAAATAAACAAGGGATATGTACACCTCATCATCAGAGAACAAAATATACAAATGCACTTCATACACAGCACCATTTTTAGACTTGGGAAGAACAACTGCATTTATAAACTGAAAGAAGGAGGCACATTATTAATCACAATGAAGAAGTGCCATCAGAGACGGCTTGATCACACCGATCTTAATACCACGAGCAATCTTTACATACAGAAATGAAGTCAAGTCCCTAAGTAATCACTGTGCTTTGTTACGTGAATAGGGCCTCAGGGATCTGATTTTCCAGGGAACTCCAGAGTAAGAAAGCATTTACAGTAGCTAAGAGAAAAAATGTTTTCTGGTGACACAAATTGAAGTTAGTAGGGAAAATAATCCCTTGACTTAATAAATCACTTACATAATCTGGCAATAAGGGGGGGGGGGGGTGGGGGGGTGGGTGGAAAGAAAAAGAAAATATACATCCTGAAGATTTTGAGCCTCCTCAGAGACGGAAAATAAGCCTGGATGCCACAGGCAGTTTTACAGAAAGTACCTGCCATTGTTTACTATCCTTTTGCCCCAGGGCAGCTAAACATTTCATGTTAGGAACAGCATCCAATAAATATTTAGTATTTCTTCAGAATGGACCGTCAGTGATCAAGAATTTCCTTTATATGGGATACATCTTCTGTCACATTAGCTAACCATTCACATATTCAGAGAACAGCAGGAAGTTTCGAGTCAAGTCGAATTCATGGGGAAAATATCAGCATCTGAGGGGAAATAAGTAATGTTTCCGCCACAAAGCATAATATGCAACTTCCTGTAAGAGACTGCTCTTCGAAACGCGGCCAAAGAGAGTGGCTCTTCCCAACGTTCATTCAGTCGGCTGCTAGAAACCTACAGAAGCACAAAACTAATCATTGTGTTATTACATACTTCCGGGAGAGAGATGGACATAGACTGTGCTTGGAGCAACTGGGCTGATGCCCTTTTCTTTATACTGCTGGTGCAATCCAGACCTTCTAGGGAGTCTGAAGGACTCGACCAATCTGCTTCGACGGGTCCCGTTATCTCTGCCGGAGACAACTCTGCCAGAATACACTGCTGACGGCACAGCACGTTAACTTCTTACAGCCCAGCCCCGAACTTGGAAGCTCCCCTCCTCTAGTCGGCTAGATAGAGTCAGGGATGCAAAAGAAAAACGGCATTTCTCAATTTAAATAAAGACGGTGAAGCATGCGAGGCAGTTGCCCGGGGCCGAGCTAGCTTGCCCTGCAGAGGCAGGGAGCCCGAGAGCACTGCCGGCGCTCTCGAACTCGCAGCGCATTCCCAGGGCGAAAGGTTCGGGCAAGGCAGCGGCGGGGCAGGGCTGCCCCCCAGCGCCAGGACTCTCCCGCATCCTCCATCTGTCTGCCCCTCCGCCTCGCCTCGGCTTAAAGGCAGCTCTGATGTCACACCACGTCTTTCCTGGGATCATACCTACCGGAACATGCAGCTCTAGGAGAGTTGTATCTTCTATGGCTTGTCAACATATCCATGGAGATATGTATTACTTGACCTATTCTATTAATATATACACAAACATGCATTTTTATATTTCTGTTTCTATGGGTGTGCATATAGACACAACTGCAGAAGAAAATATTTACACTTGTCCCACAGAAAAGCACCTTTCTGCACATACAATCCACTGACTTCTTGTCTGAATTGATACCAGCACAGACAGACATTATGGCAAACCTTTTATGAGGTTAAAATGACAGAAACACTGATAATTCAAATAATTGTGATAGATATGACCTATGAAGGTCCCTAAGCAATGAAGATGGTGGTTTATACCCCCATTTCACTTTCACAACTTAAAGATAACAGGAGATATCCTGCTCTGTGTGTTCTCTCTCTTCCCCCCCGCCCCGGTGCTCTTCTTGAAATGTTTTATGATTATTTTTATTCCTAGCTTGCCATAAGATAGGGATTGACCTTTTATACACACCTAAAAAGCCATAATTAGACCTTGACATTCCCCTTAGTGGGGAATTGTATACCTGAGTCACTTTTCTTCATAAAAGTTAGAGGCTCTCTGAAACTGTCCTGCAATATTTCCTAACAAGTAATTGCATGACTTCTGCTGACAAGAGCAAAAGTGAACTGCTAGGAAAGGCCTTACACCTTCTGGGTCTATAGCCACTTTCCAGAAAAATCCAACTGATAATCACAACTGCATGTCACACTGCTGGAAATACAGACACTTTAGAGTATACAGGTGGGGTTTTCACTTGTAGATTAACAGCAGTTAAAAACTTCATTCCATACCAACCCTGCCAAAATATAGACATGACCACTTTAAAACCACAGAGGAAAGTGCCTTTTGCAATCTACCCTTCTCCCAGTCACCCTCATCCTACTGTGCATAGAATCCTACAGTAGTGACTGACTACTACCATTTCCAAAGATGTGACCCCAAGTTAGGGCTTACCTTCATTACATTAAATATCTTTTTTATGCTCTCCCCAGACCAAATTAACTGGAGATCCACCATACCTTAGCTAGGCGTCAGCACCTCCAATACAAAACTGCAACCCCACTGCCTCCACAGGAGAGTTAGTCTGCCAAAATCTCCTCTGGGTATTCAGAAATCTTTTACATCAGATCTTAAGGTGCCCCTCCCTCACAGAAAGGAAACTAAAGCAAATGCGTAAATTAAGAACATAAAAGCATCAGAATCCATGCATCAATATAATGTCACAGAAAACAGACATCTAAAAGAAGTGCTGGAAGAGGAGTAGCACAAGGAGTGACTCGAGGCATAACATGGAACAATTAAGCTGCTTGAGGGAGAGAACAGCATTCTCTGTGAAGAGGCAGAGAAAATGGTACTTCCCCCTTAAGCAGGGCAAAGAGCAGAACTCTCAAACTTATTTTAATTAGGAGATGAAATGGCAAAAAATGAATAGACAACTGCTTTGATCGTATATGACAATTTGGACATTCCTATATCATACAATGTATTAAAACAACAATATGTATTTTTTATGTTGTGTTAAACATTTTAAAACAAATATGTTTGGGTTACTGAGCTGTGTTTTTACATACTTTCAAGCATACTTATTAATTTTAACAGTGTTTCAATATCTACATCACACGTGATGTTTTGAGTTCATCCAGATAAATACAAAAATGCCCTGGTGAACGTGTTGCCCAAATACAGCAAAAGAATTTTCCTAGTCATGCTAAGAATGCTGGCATACACTGTACTCTCACAAGAAACACGGATCAACAGAATGCCTGGCTTTAATACTCTCTTTCTAAAATTAAATAATGTCCTAACTTTTTTTTTTTTTTTTAGCTTCTTAAGCACATTGAGTACTGTAGCACAATGCAAAAGCATTTAAAATTGAATGGTGCCTCTTTGTTATAGTAACAAAACAAATCCAATTTATCTAAACCAGAATTTGAGATTTTTGCTATTAAAGGGCTGCAGCATTCACCCTAGAGACAGTTACGGTTTGACGCAGTTCCGTAAGACAATACCCTAATCCCCTGGACTTTCTTAAGCTAATTTTGGAAATCACCCTCCCATTCTTAACGCAGCACTTTGTCTTCACATACCCATTTTCTGCTACAGCTAGCAGCAGTTAATACTTTTAGACACTCCATCACCCTAGCAGTAGCTTTATTTGGAGATTGATAGTCTCTACGGAAAATCTGACATTTTAAAGTAAAAGGAAAGGGGAAAAAAGAGAGGAACCAAGCAGTGACCAATGAGAAATGCTGCCCTCATGTAAAGGCAGTCCTGCTGGCATGGAAATAGATGGACTGGCAGATGTGAAATCAAAGGAGGGTTTCCGGTGATTGCTGAATCATTTCTTCCTTTGTTACAGCTACTGGGCTTTCTGTCCGCAAGTCAATAGTGCTTTCAGGATAGGCTAAAAGGCCAGATCCTATTCACTGGAGAGTCCTAATTAGACATGTGATGTCGGGGGCGGGGACACGACCTTGTCACATCTAACACAGTAACATTACACCAGAATAAAGGTTATCCACCTCCTAAAGTGAAGAGTGAAAGCACACCCATGTACTGCTTTTATGGCTTTAATACATTTAACAGATTTTTACAATGTGCATGTCAAGATTTATCCTGTTCTTTCCTTTCCCTCCAATGAATTTTCTTGGTTTTACTTTAAAGTGACACAACATAAGGTAGTTCCAAGGCCTTCAAGGTAGCAAATACCCAGGTTTTACCGAGAATAAACTGGATTGAATTCACAAGTCTCTGGGGTTACTGAATAACAATCAAGATTGAAAACCCATTCTGACATGGGTTTTCCTGGGTTTTTACCTGAATTCCCACACCCACCTCCAGCAGCACAGGCAGAGAAAAGGATGGGTAAGTGCCCAAGCTTTAGGCTACAGGAAAAAAGTAGGTAAGCATTATGTGCACCTTGCACTGATAGCTGGATTTTTTTTCAGAAGGACAGAAAGACTCAGTAACACAGGGCCAACTAACCAAAATAGCCACCTCTGTCTTACCTAAGCACAGGTCCCTACCCCAGTGCATCATAAAGCCTGCTACAGCAGGAGACTGACATGTGCACTCTGCTGTCCTGGGAGCAGCCTGGTTCTCATCAGAGACAGACACATAAAGAAGAAGTGTAGATATGTAACTAAACTTCTTTTCTGCTCAGTCCATGTACCACCCAGCAATAAACCCTGCCAGGCTGCAATGACTCCCCAGGACTTATTGTCCTACACGCAAAAACCAGATGATGTTGAATAGAATACACATTTTATTAGTTTCTTCCTGCCTGTTCCAAAGTATGCATCTTATTTGAAACAATGCATCCAGGAACACAGGATTTCCATTCTCCTTTAATAACAACAATTAAAAAAAAAAAAACAAAACAAAACAAAAAAAACAAACAAACCCAAACCACCCAACCAAAAACCCACACCTCTGCTGGCAAAAACTTTCCGTGAATTTATGAACTGGAAAGTTCATAAATATGAGCTTGCATAAACTGCATAAACTGGAACTGAACAATAAAGTGCACAAAGGAAAATATGTTTTCTATAAAGCTGTGCATATAAGTCTTCAAGGAAAAGGGAGTACTACTGATTTGGAAAAGCCTGGATCCAAAGCTCAAACTCTACAAGAAGTGTGCCCATGCAATTCATACAATAATGTAGCTGCAGTCCAAGAAAGAGTAACTGAAACAAGGACTGTATAGCTTTTTAAAAATTATTATTATGAAGATTACATTTCGTATCTGTTTAAACACAGTTATCATATTTTGCTCTAATTAAGCTAGTTTATCTAAACTGTTCCTGTGTTGTAATGAATTAGGTATCTCTTAGATATTAATTACTTTCTATATCATACCTACAATACTTTTACTGAGATTTGGAAGAAAAAAAGAAAAAAAACCATGCAGGACCCTCAGCAAGTAAAATCTTGCAGGTAATGGTGTATTCAGTTACATTAAAGATAATATTGCCTTTGAAAATAAGTCAGTATTTTCACGTGAAATGCTATGTGTGACATCCAGGAGGAACAGATTCTTTAAAATTAATTAATACTCCTCTTAACATACAGAATACTATAAGCTTCAGGCTTTGAATTTTCATTACTTACAAATTCAGACAGTCCCATCTCAGGTTTTAGAGAAGATGGAACAGGACAAATACACAGCATGCACAGCCAGCTTGACCTAAGCAAACTAATTAAAACCTACAGTAAGTCTGCTATGCCATATCAAGCCACTACAGGCATTGAAATTAGAAGTACTAGTTACTGATTAAACAACACAATAAAGTCCATTATCTAAAAAACCAAAAGTTTGGCTTTTTTTTTCTTTTTGAACTTTTACTACAAATTCATTTTGTAGGCAATCTCAGTAGTGCCCTTTCTTTCGTCATTTTTCTAGTATAGCTCTATGTTCATAAGCTATTTTCTTGATTTATGCAAGTCTTTGAGACAGAGTATTCATCTTGATTAGTAACATGCAATAAGGCTACCTAGAAGCACACTGTGAAAGATTAGCATCAATATGTCACCTCTAATAGTTTTTTTTTCTGTACAAGACTTCTACACTAACATATTCTAAAGTACAACCACATCATAATTTCCTCTGTTTTCAGAGCTAACTACATCTTTCATTTAGATGAAGAGAAACTATATTTTCACATCAGCAGGAGTGCACAAATCAAAACCCTTCAGCTGCAAAGCCTCGGAGTCAGGCTTTTGATGTTCTGCATTCACAGGGAAAGAGCAAACTCACAAGGAAAAAAAACAACAAACAAAACCCAGACACTATAAAAAACAAAACCCTTTCACTTTCTTACACTAGATAACAATATTTTTTTTCTAATAACTTAGCCTTTTAAATGGGTTATAGTCTCCTCCCAATAAACCACCTCATCTCTAAGTAGGTTTCTGTCACCTGTCCCTCTTATTCTCATGAAGCAGATTAAGCCATCTGTTTAAGGTGGTTTTTGTTTTTTTTTCCCCCCCACAATTACCACTTAGACCACAAGAGAAGCAGTAAATCAAGGAGGCGGTTGTACTTATTTGCTACTTAGATGCCTCTATATTACATGAATAATGTAGACTAGACTATATCAGAATATTATTAAATTAATGTAGATTAGCATATATTCAACAAACATATGGGGGGTATTTTGGTTGTGAAAAAAAAAAAGCTGCTGATTTTGTTTGCTGTAATTTTGCTGTATAAATATGCTGATGTTTTAAAGTACTTTAAATTTTAAAGAACTCTTAAAATCTTGATATTTTTGTTTTGAGCTCCACTGCTGCTGATTTAACATCCAATGGTGCTCAAGAATACAAGTGGAACTGGAATGTAAAAACAACCTAATTCTGCACTTTGCCCTCTTCTGGTGGTTGCTAGCTCATTGCAAAGACAGCTGAACTTTGTATAAAGCCAGTCTCTAAAAACTTACCTTACAGCCTGCCACGCTAAGGTCAACTAGTACTTAATATGCATTATTACAAGCTATTAGGCCAGAACATTTTTACTTGCGGCTCAGTGGTACTTTCCTCAAGGCTTGGACAAATAACCAGGTTGAAATAATTTCAGCTGAGTTAAGTTTGCTCATGAGTTAATGAGAGGGTTGACTGATTTCACTGAAGTGATTAAAGTATCTCAGGTGTGTTCAGTAAAGTGGGTGCTTAAGTAATTCTTGTGTCTGAGGTAAGGAGGTTCTCTGTCTGCTCTGCATGTGAACCAGGTGGTGTTTTTTTTTTTGTTCTCTTCTGAGAAATAGTAGCACACAAACTTTTGTCTTCTATAGGCACTGTTGTGTACATAAATATTGTAGAGTGAAAAAAGAAAGATTGTTGGGTTGTTTGTTTTTTTTTTTCTCATGGGAAAGCTCCTCTGGTTTGGATCAGCCAGAGCACTCTCCCCTGGTTCCCATACTTCATGGGAAATATTGTTGGTTTCATGGCAGAAGAAAACGCCATGTGACAGGATAAATACCATTCCAAATACCATTTCTTGTTTAGTGGTGTTTATTTGCTAGCATTAACTGTCTTTCATATTCTTTCCCCTCCAGGTAAATGTTTAGCATTTTTAGGGAATTGCTAGAGAAGAGGATAGGGAAAAGGAACATGGTGATTATCCTGTGGTGTGTTCTTAGTGTCTTCATCTTAGCTTTCAACTAAAGCTTTTGTTAAAACAACAATGCAAAGCAATATTTACTGCATGCCTCAGTTTTAAGTCAGGCTTCTTTCTCAGGAGGAAGAATTCTTCGTTATGTTCCTTGAATGTGAACAGATTAAAACCATTTCTTCTCTTTACCTGTGTGATTATCATATGTACTTCCATTGAAAAACTGGTGTTGTAGCTCTTGAAATCAAATTCCAAATGTAGCATAAATAGTATTGTTTCAATTGCCTTTAAGGCTTTTGATAGTCTGGAGATGTAAGGTGTTACATTGTGGTTTTGGAATAGGAACTGTATAGCCAGTAACCATGCTTAAAATAAACGTGCAGGACCATGTCAAGATTATGCAATTTAACCATGTTAATAATAACTGTAAAGTGGATGCAAGCCATTGTTGTACCTTATTTGACACAGTGAAATTTAGATAGTGATAACCTTTGAATGTAGAATTTGTGATGTGAATATTACACTTTTTTTATAGGTTTCATTTGTTTTTAACTACAGTCTAATTAGTATTGACCTCCTTTCTGAAGTTGTTATTTTACCATAGTGTTTTCTTCTTTCTGCCATTTTCCAGATCTCCCTTAAATCTCAACTTTTAAATCTAGTTCAGGTATTAGAGAAGGAACAGCTTTTAATAAGTCACAGCAGATGAAAACTTGGACCTAATTTCATGGTAAGTAAACTCCGTGTGAAGGATTGCACTGGCAACTTGCCAAAATTTTAGGGACTGCATCTAACTTGTGATGCAGTAACTGTGTACAATGGCATTTATTCTGGCTTCTTTATCAGAGGAACTACTGATGCTTGTGGCAGTTTTACTAGAAACAGAGGTGTGAAATTTAACTTTGCCTGTGCCTTGTGTTCCAGCTCCAGCCAATCTTTTCCTAAATAGTTTATAAGAAAAGTCCTGGGGAATTGTCACCATCAGACACAGTTGTGCAGTCAGATCATACAATTGGATGCCACTTTGTTCCTTTGTGTAAAATTTCAGAGAATTGCTCAAGGTCCATGAACTCAACGAAACAATTTGATGTTAGATTTGAGAACTACTGTTCTCACTTATTAGGACCAGACTATGTATTACACACTTTTAAAATTTTTTATTTCTCCAGACAGCATTCTAGAATAAGACAAACATGTCAAGTTAGACATATACTTTGTTTTCTCTTTCAGAAATTTATTCAATTAAAAATTCAGCAATCAAGCCAATAATTATTATTAATTAAAGGTACTACAGCATGCCTAGCCTACCAGACTGTCATGTATTAACTTTTTACTCCTTGGTAAATATGCAATTGGGAATTTCATTATTTTGGGTCTGTTTTTTGACAGCTTCTTTCCTTTTTGTGGTTCCCAAACATAGTATTTGCTACTAATGGTTTGTTATTTTTATTACTGTTGCCAGTTTTTTAGTACCAATTAAAACTCATTGGATTTTTAACACACACACACACACACACACACACAAGTTGGAGAGGTTTTTTCTTGTACTTGGATCTTTGTTTGCTACACTGCCGTGAGATACCATCAAGCAGAAGCTACTAGTATTAGGGTTCCCTGTACTAGAACTAGTGCTTTAATTACAGGATTGTCAGCCCTTATTCAGCAAATACAGGTGCTTCAGCTGGCAGATCTTATACCTATGGTTATCACACACTTTATCTATGTATAACCTCAGCCAGGTTACATTGTATTAGAGGTTCAGCCCTACCAGATGCTAAATCAGGGGGTTCAGTGTTGTACAGAGAAGCTTGAGAATTCACCAGTGCTAGGAGCTTTGAGAGTTCAAAATAAAGGCTGAAGTCCAGTCTATGTACGCTGAGAAGTAGTTATTACCCTAATCCTAAAGTAGGTTATGACTCAGAGTTCAGAATCTGAGGAAAAATTACAGGAGTGTTAAAATTAAGAGAATTAGTTTATAAAGGCACTGGTGGACTGCTAAGTTCCTGGTTTGTGTCTACTTGTATTTTGTATCATTTCTTCATAAATGACCAGAGGAGATAAAACAGGATATCTTTAGCAGAGGTGATTCATGATTCACGCTTACTTCAGCAGAGCTGTGCAGGAACTGAGTGATGTTGGATAAAAGCTGAGTTCTGATCCTCAACATGCAAAGCTTACTGAGTATAATCTTGTTATTAAACCAAAGTAAATGCATGCAGGCTTCACCAGAGTTGGAGTACCTAAACTGAGTAAATAAAAACTGTAGCTGAAGTGCAAGTCTCTTGCTAATAACCTGTCTTTTGTTTCAACATGGCATATATAATTAACATAGCAGTATCCAAGTAAGGTCAATCTTTCATTAGATGAGATCTCTAGCAGAACTTTTCCCTCATTTTAAAATCGCTTCCACCTGGGGGGCGGGAAAGGACAGACAAGGGCTTTCTGAAAAATAAAAACGCTTCACTGTCCTGTCCTGTTAATGTTGAAACAACCACTCATTTTCAGCTGCATTGCTGAAGTGGTGCTCTTGGAGAAGATTTCTTGATTTTTGAGACAGTCCGGAGTGAAGGACACCTTTGGGCAAGCACTGAGGTACAGTCTTCCAGGTTTTTCTTGCACAGTACCTTGGGCAGGCACTGCGGTGAACTCCTGGCTGCAGGCAAACAGACCCTCAGAAGGGCTGTGTGGAGGAGTTTATCTGAACAGGTAAAGAAGGAATGGAAGGGGCGGGTACGCAGACGAAAAGAACCGCATTTCCCTCCTGTGTGAAGACGTGAAAAAACGGCTGTCGGAGCAGTTGTTCTTTGTCGTTTCCCTGCGCCGGAGGCATTCCCTCGCTACCCGACGTGGCCGGTTTCGCCACCCTCCGGCCCCTCTTGTGGAGCTGCTTCTCGGCGGGGCCACCAGGTGGCGCCATTGTACCGCGCCGGAGCCCGGCCGTGTAGAGGCTGGAGGCGGGCTGGGCGGTGCGGCGCCACGCCAGCAGCCCGCCGCTTGCAGGGCCGAAGCAAAGCTTCTACGAGGAAGGCGGGGGGAAATGCGGTGTCTTCGAGGGGATAGGTCTGTGGCAGGCAGCTTACTTCAAGCACCGTTTTGAACCGTGGGCAACCGGACTGACCGACGTTCGCTGCTTTGGGGGACTCCGAGCGCCGAGGTTGTTCTCCGGGGTTGCAGGGCTGCTTCCACCTAGGACCGGGGCTGACTTCTAGTCTCTCTCGGGAAATAAAAACAAACCAACAGAACCAAACCAAACCCATAAACAAATCCAAACCGCTGCAGGGCTGTAAGTGCAGTCTAAGCCTAGAATTGAAACCCAGTAATGTCTTTTACCACTTTAAAAACTGCCGTCAGAGTTACTCGGCTTTCGGTTCCCAGCTGAACGCCGAAGCCCGGGCGCAGGCTGCTATCTGCTGTGATGGCTTATTGCTGGCTCAGAGCAACTTGATCAAACTCCACAGAACTTTCTCCGTCGTGGGGCTTTTGGAAAAAAAAGAGTTTTGATGGTAAAGAAGGGCGACACGAAGTAGAGAAGAGTCTATGGACTGTCCCCCAAAAAAGTCAAGTATGGGATTTTGTAAGTCGTTTAGCCCTTTGAGGTGCTGGTGCAGATTTTCCTTTGGGGATGCTGCTGCGATGTGTATAGTAACGCAGCCAACGTGTGAGAGAAATTGAGGCTCAGGAAAGCTTTTCTCAGAAGAAGTTTTCAGTATCTCTCATCTGTCTCTGTATATGGATTTTAATGGAGAAAAAAAAAAAAAGCAATATTGCATTTGAAATCTTGAAACTCAAGGAAGAGTTTATTAATGTATTGTGATTTTTTAAAAAAATATGTTGTTTGTCACCTCCTTCCATTTCACTGATCTCTGTACCAGCAGCAGAGTGGGTTTAGATCAGACACTGAAGAGACAATTTTTTTCAGGTTGTAGGTTAGCATCTTGCCATTTTAATTATATTTGAAGAGATGCATATGAAGGTGAAATGCTGATTTTGGTCATGGGCTTTTCTGCCAGCAAGGCATGTACCATATTTATGGTTGTGTAAGAGTTTTTAAAAAAATATAATCTTGTTTTGTGAGTTTTGCATAAGACTGAGAAGGATCGCCTGGTTTGTAACAGTTCATTCCACCACTCACTGGGCTCTCATCTGGAGAGGTAAGCTTTATTTTTGTCCTTTTTTCACTTTTTTGGGGAGACACACGCACATATAGACAGATGACTTGGGGGAGGTGTGTCTTATAAACGTAATTATAACATCGCTTTGCTGTTAAGTTGAAGATCTATATAAGCATATCCAAACCTGGCTTCCGATGTCAGCTACAATGCTTCTGAATGCATCATTTAGCTATTTGTGAGTGATCTGGGCTAGCTCCATCAGTGCTTAATGAGAGCAATTCTCTGACTAATGCACTCACATCAAGACCAAAACCGGCCATAGAAAGTGTTCTTGAATGTTCATGTTCTTGTAGTAGTACTATTAACTAGGCAAAATAATCTTTCGGCTAAGTCATGTAGACCAGTGTTAGTTCCTTAAGGCTTGGCCTTAAAGAGGTTGGCTGTTACAAAATGTATAAAGTTCAACAAGATGATTTCTGCTGTGTTGCTTTTCAAAACCCTTTGAGATTCAACAGTTGAGATGTTAGAGTCTTAAAAAGCCTGACAATGACCTTTTCAGTAACTTATTCCATAACTTCTGACCAGTGTAGGATCTACCTGTTATCATGTAGGGAAAAAAAAAAAAAAAAAAGACTACTCTAAAAACATAAGTAAATCTAAAGTTTCTCAGTGTCTACACACTTGTGTAGTTGTGCAAACTGCAGTTTTCACCAGTGCATCTGTAGCCTTATATGAAATTGAAAGGCTGTATAGGCCATATACATATTACTATCTTCCGTTAAGGCTACAGATGCCCTCAAGAAGTGTAAGTTTTAAGAGTTTGACAGATGAAGTTGGAGCATACTCAGGGATATCAATCTTGGTGAAGCATACTTTGTTAGCAAAATGTATGTACTTAAACAGGCTAGGTGGATTACAAGTTTCCCCCTATCAAAGTTTAAACAAACAGGTTATACTGTGAAATGTTCCTTTTTAAAGAGAGATCTGGAACTACTGGAGAGAGTTCAACCAAAGGCTACAATGATGATTAGGGGGAGTGGAATATCTCACTTACAAGGACTGTCTGAGGGATCTGGGACTATTTATACTGGAGAAGACTGAGAGAGGATCTTACAAATGCCTACAAATATTTAAAGGGACAGCGTCCAGAAGATGGAGCCACTTTATTTTTAGTGGTGCCCAGTGACAGGATAAAGAGCAATGGGCAGCAACTGGAACAAAGGAAGTTCCACCTAAGCATAAAGGAAAACTTTTTTGAGGCTGCCCAGAGAGATTGTAGATTCTGCTCTGGAGACTTTCAAAGCTCACTTGAATGTATTCCTACTGTGGGCAAACTTGCTTTAACAGGAGTACCGGGTTAGATGATGCTCACGTGTCTCTTCCAACTCCTATTATTCTGTGAACTCCCAAGTTTTTCATCCTCCTGTTGTTCTGATTCTGGGGATCTGGAGGATAGAGCAGTTTGGATGCATGGGATGAGCTAATTTCCCTCTGGTGGTTTCAAGAGTTTGGCCAGTGGAGTGCTGGCACCTGAGTAAATGCATGTTGGCTCAATCCAGGTGAGTTCAGTAGCTCTGAGCTTTGACCATGCTCAGTCAGAGCTAAACTGCAGTTTAGATGGTGTCTTGGTGAGCTGTACAGTACTTTTAGTTTGCCTAATTTCTTGTCATTATTCATAATGAAGAGCTATACGTATGTTGACACACACATATATGTATTATGTAGCTAATAAGAGCAAAATAAGAATAGAATAGAATAAGCCAGGTTGTAAGAGACCTCCAAGATCATCCAGTCCAACCTATCACCCAGCCCTATCCAATGGTACTAAGTGCTCCATTCAGTCGTTTCTTGAACAGCTCCAAGAATGGTGACTCTGCCCTGACCCTGGGCAGCCCATTCCAGTGGCAAATCACTCTCTCTGTGAAGAACTTCTTCCCAATATCCAGCCTATACCTCTCCTAGCACAACTTGAAACTGTGTTCCCTCATTCTGTTGCTGGTTGCTTCGGAGAAGAGACCACTCCCACCTGGCTACAACCTCCCTTTAGGTAGTTGTAGACAGCAATGAGGTCACCCTTGAACCTCTTCCAGGCTAAACAACCTTAGCTCCCTCAGCCTTTCCTTACAGGGCTGTGCTCCAGGCCCCTCACCAGCTTCATCACCTTTCTCTGGACATGTTCCAGTACCTCAATATCTCTCTTGAATTGAGAGGAACATAATGGACACAGTACTCAAGATAACTTCCCCCGTCCTAATAAGCATCAAGCTCAGAGCATTAAAGGTAAGTGGCAAACATTCCTCTCTGGATGGAGTTTACAAACAATATATGTTGGTTACTTTTTTGTGCTAGTTATTGGCAAAGAGGTAACAAAGAAGTGTAAGAAGTCTGTGGACTCTTTAATCTTTTGGTTAGGTGAAGGATTTAGAGCAATTTCTAGAGCTATTTACCAAAGGATTCGTACATATTGGAGATGTCTGTATTTTTTCCTGTCAAGCTGCATGTGTACCACACTACTATCTCCTGCTACATCAGAGTTTCTGCTTACTCTCTTCCACCCACACTCTGAAGAGGAGGTTGACCTGTAGACCATGTGATATTAAAAAAAAAACAACAAAAAAAAAAAAAACAAAAAACTGTTGTGCAATTTTCTTTATGAAGTGTCTGTGTTGTCTCTGTGAACTTGGATAGATAAGTCTTATTCTTGGAGGAGGAAGAAAGGTATTTACCAACATTCCTTTGTTTTATTTTGGATCTTCTGGTCATCAGATGATGTAATTAATGGTGAAAATGAGTAAGCATGGCCTCATGACTTGCTTGAAGCTTAGTTCTAGTATTGTGTAATAATATTCAAGGAGGATGACTGTTTCCTTATGCAAAATTGAGCATTACACTCAGTGGATTGATTAAAAAAAAATTTCACTTCTTTTATCTCAACCATATGTGCTTGAATTCAATGAAGTAATTTTTATTAAGACATCTGGATAGAAATTTCAAGTGCTGACAGAAAATGTTAATTAACATTACTTCAAAACAGAGTTACTACTCTAAATAGCAAATCTTGTCATTCTAGTATGTTTCCAGTAAACATATTGGAATAGGAATATAAAAGTATGAAGAAAGCATAACTCTAAGTTTCCTCTGCTGTGCTGGTTTGACACTACGTGGAATATTTTAATGAGAAAAATTAGATCATTGGTTATGAAAAGAAAACAATTATGAGGTCTGCATTATTCATTGGTTTGCTGAGAGGGATAAAAAGCCAAAAAGTGAACAATTTGTCCCACTCTGTAAAGCTGCTTCTATTTGCTTTCTCTTTACTTCACTCTGATCTCTCCACTAACAAGTAACAATGTAAGCTTTGCTGGTTGTTTTTTTGTTTGCCTGTCTGGGAAAGCAGAGGGAGAAATAAAGGGTAGCTTTGATCCCTTTCTGGGCAGTCATCTTTGTCTGGAAGGGCATTTGGATTTCTATATTATTTCTAATTAGTATATAATTGTAAATACTTGTAAATATTGTATATACATGCTTGTAAATTTTGCTTTGCTGTAAATATAGCTTTCTCTTACTTCCAACCCATCTGAGATAGTGTAGTAAATTTCAATAGTGTGGGGTGGGGGTGAGGAAGTTCCTAACCCACCACACTCTGCAAAAGTTCAAAGTAGCCAGTGATTTTTTTTTTTTTTTTTTTTTTTTTTTTTTTTNTTTTTTTTTTTTTTTTTTTTTAATTTCCACAATTTTTCTTATCACCAGAGGTAAGATGGTGGCTATTTAAAATTCCCTGGACTTTTATTGCTGGCCAACACCTTGCACCTCAGAATCACATAATTAGCCAGGTTGGAAGAGACCTCTAGGATCATGAAGTCCAACCTAATCCTTCTAATTAACTAAGCCATGGCACTAAGTGCTTCATCCAGCCTCCTTTTAAACACCTCCAGGGATGGTGACTCCACCACATCCAAGGGCAGCCCATTCCAATGGGCAATCGTTCTTTCTGTGAAGACCTCCTTTCTGACATCCAGCCTAAACCTGCCCTGGTGAAGTTTGAGATTGTATCCTCTTGTTCTGTAACTGATTGCCTGGGAGAAGAGGCCAGCCCCCACCTGGCTACAACCTTCTTTTAGGTATCTGTAGAGAGCAATGAGGTCTCCCTTGATCATCCTCTTCTCCAGGCTGAACAACCCCAGCTCCCTCAGCTGCTCCTCACAGGACTGTGTCCTCTTGGTCTCTTCTCCCAGGCACCTAGTGACAGAACAACACCCACCTGGCTATAACCTCCTTTCAGGTAGTTGTGTGTGTGTACATAAATCATTTGTGTTCTTCTTATCTCCAGTTAACTTTTTCAGTTAACAGTTTCAGACTGATCTGTTCTTTTACAGAACACAACCATGTCTTTGGGAAGAAAACACATTTTCTGTATGGTCTGTGCCAATCATGGACTTTGGGTGTCATTCTTACTGCCCTGTGAAGTGCTAATGAGCTGAGCCTCTTTGTCCAAGATCTATTAGAAGTGAAAAGAAGTAATTTACTTCACCCACCAAAATTACTGTTTACTAAAAAGCTACAGAGGAGAAAAGAATTTCATCTTTATAGACAAAACAGTGCCTTTGATATGACCGTAATGAGGTTATAACTTGACAGAGAAGACGTTCTGGAACTTCAAGATCAGGTGTAACAGCTGAACATGACAAGGAAACTGTCAATGTGATGAGAAGGCACATTTCTTCTCTGGGGACTTTCTCAAATATTTTGTCAGTAGTCAGTTAGGCATTGAAAATAGTTTTAAGTGATAGGAAATAAACTTAATTTCTGGTCCTCCACAGATTGTGATAGATTGTGAATCAGAATACAGGTGCACATAATGAGTCTGGCTGGACAAACCACTGCAGAAAACCTTGCCCTATTCCACATATACTTGTGGCAAAGAGCTATGCCTAGGGGATCTGCCTATTGATTCTATTATATTTATTATGATATTTAGTATTCTTACTTTTTTCTATTAAAATTAACTTTAAGCGTTGGACAAAATGTCAAATTCATATCTATGTAGGTGTTTGGGGGTTTTGTTCGTTTGGTTTTTTAGGGCAGTGGATGTGATTATCTAGGCCAAACTTGAACCAAAGAAAGAGAATCTTGAACCAAAATTGCTCATTTTCAGACACTATGTGCTTGAGACAGTAAAGACAGAAATCACAGAAATGTCTCTAAGTGTACTGTGCTCACTTCTGTTATGCTCTGTAATGAAAATATCTTAGCAGACTGGGAGAAAAGCTCGAGTTTTGTAGCCTTTTTATTGCAAGCTGGAGACTTGGTATGTATAGACAGGATAAAGTAACATAATGTGAAACAGCTGGTCAAAGTCTGCCGTCCTTGCTGTCAGTCTGTGTGTTAAAAACATGAACCGTGTGGTAAACACATTTCCCATCCTGTGTGTCATGTCTGTGTGTCATGGTCTCTCCTTACTACGTTTTTTTTTCAGATGAAAAAGTAGAAAAAATTCTCAGTCTACAATTTCTAATGTTTTTCACTTTGAGCTTTCTGACCCTAGGTTTGCTTGTTGCTTCACGAATATCGCCACACCAAATGAGCAATCTTTTCTTGTTTATGGAGTCTGAAATTTATCAATGAATCCTACTTGGATTTTCCTTTAAGTACTGAAGTAGATTTTGAAAGTTTTACTTGATGCTGCAATTTAATTCTTCAAGACATATTATATATACACTAAAAAACTATTTTAGTGGGTTTTTATGGATATGCTTGTAGTTGGAATTAGCTATAAAACATTTATGGTATTTGCAAAGAAGAATGTTCTATCCTTTTAGTTCTAGTACGTTAAAATGAGGTAAGCATACTGTAATTGCTATTTCAAAGGCATTGTCTGACCTTTATTTTAAACTGTCTTGTTAGGAGCAGAACTAAAGTGGTGACTACACAGCTGTATGAAACAATGACCTTGTGCTTCTACACTCTAAGCAGAAACAGGTTGGTGCGAAGTTCGAACTTCAGGATTAGAACCTTGTATAGAATAAGGAAGCATTAGGAAATGCTTCCTGGCTGTGGGTGATTTTAGCAATGTTGGAAATGCCACAGTAGGTGCTTGCATTGCCAGCACTCTTGTATCAGGTTACCCATATCTCCTACAAGCAAGTCTGAGAAATGTTACTTGAAAGTAATTTCCAAGTCATTTATCTGGTTTACTGATCTAACAATTTTCTTTGAAATCAGCATAGAGTTAGAGTATGCATTGGAGAGCAGAACCTGGCCTATAAAGTAAACCTTCAATTGCCTTTTAATGTGTTTTTAAAATAAAGTAGTCTTGTAGTGGTTTAGCAGTTACCTGCCCCTCCACCTTTTGATATAAACCCCAGCTAGGACTCAGAATGCTGGAAGTTGATAAATGAAGCTTTACATTTACAGCAATGCACAGTATAGAAGCAGATATTTACAGGATATTACAGATATTTACAGATATATACAGTGAAAAGGTAATACAGAAACACCACACCCTTCCTAGAGATCAAAATCCTCAAGAGGGGTAACCAACCACCCCTACCACCTTTCCCCCTTCCCCAATCTTATTTCACCACCTATTGATGCTGTAGATTGGTGGAGGTAGATTGTCCAGGAGGATTAGTAGTAGGAAAGAAGTTAGTAGAATTATTAAGAATTGGCTACAAAAGGCAGAGATAAAAGGAACCATGGAAGAGAAGCAGCCACAGCCCATAGCGGCTTGTAACCATCTGCCCTATCTATGTTTGGGTTACAGTTTTAAAACAATTTTTTTTTTTCTTTCTCAGTAAAACTGTGAGTGAAGTGACACAATGTATTTTCATTTCTCAGCCAATAGTCTAATTTCTCACTCAAATTCTCCAATTAGTTCAAACCAGCACAAGTCTTAAGATGATTTCTGCAGTGTTGTGCTGAGTCTGACACCACCATGCTAGATATTCTGTGACACAAATGACACATGTATTTTGTGCAGATTTGTGCCACATGCCACAAATGCAAGATACACAGAGTACATTAAGCTTGACCAGAAAGAATTGCATAGTGAGGTAACTGGAGTTCCCAATTATCAGGCTATCACAAGCAGCATGTTGTTACAAATATCATGGTTCAGAATTTTTTTTGCAGTGACTGAGATTTCAAAGTACTTGGGGGAAAAAAAAAAAGTTCCTTATATGAATGCATGTCTAAAACATTCAGAAGGAAGTTCAATAGAAAATTTATTTCTATACTTTTATTTACAAATTAGGAGCTTCTACAATGGTTATAGTACAGGATGAATGACTACTTGAATCAGGAAATCAAAGAGGAAGAGGAAATTAATTTAGTGAAGAACACAGGAGAGAAATGTGCTGAAGTTCAGTAAAAACTGTGAGAAGCTCTTAGAAAGCACACTGAAAAATTAAGTAGAGACTAAAGTAGAAAAAAGTAGAAAAAAATAAGTAGAGACTGTCAGTGTATGTGGAGGATGATGCAATTGTGCAATCAAAAGAAATGTGAGAGTTACTGTGAAAAAAATTAGTGACATCTTCTCACCTGAAGCTATAAGTGGCTAATAACAGATCTATTTCCCTCTATTCCCTGTGTCTATTGCCACACCAGGTTCTCCTCCTAACACTTGCATGTTGTTTCCTCTGCTGAGAGGAAACAAGAAGAAATTGCTCACTTCCATAGTGAATTTAGTTAGGAGGAAGCTCTTCACAGTGAGAGTGGTGAGACACTGGAGCAGGTTGCCCAGGGAGGTTGTGGCTGCTCCCTCCCTGGATGTGTTCAAGGCCAGGCTGGATGAGGTCTTGAGCAACCTGATCTAGTGGGAGGTGTCCCTGCCTATGGCAGGGGGCTGGAACTGGATGATCTTTGAGGTCTCTTCCAACCTAAACCATTCTATGATTCTATGATTTTTTAATAGCATCTGCCAGTACAATGCTCGATCTTTTGAGTCTGTATTTGGACTTGTCAGAATCAGGAAAATGATTATGTCTTTTACATTCTCTTATGGAAGAAAAATCATTAAATAGCATATTAAATATCTATTCAGTCTTGTTTATCACTCAGAATTGCAAATCTCACCTGTTTGCATCCACACAGGAAGCGTGTGAGATTTGCATCAATGGGACATATAATTAATTGACATGGAAAGCAAGTAGAATCTTAATCGGAAAACTGAAGTTTCTGGTATGGGTTTCAGCAGTTGTACAGAGCATTGGAACAGGAGAGAGAGGACCTGTGTCATGCAGCTAGCTGACACTCATCCTTCTCACAGCACAATGAGAAATCTCATAGCTTTGAAATGTTATAAGTTACAGTGCAAGTCATTGAATCACTCTTGGGGGGCAAGGTGGCTTGCCCCAGAAAGAGCCAGTGTTTCTGCACCAATACTGTTTTGGTGTTATTTAATTTGTATGCTTGTTTAATTTAGAACATTTAGTTAGAATTTGAGATAGGATGAATGAATACTGTAGTTTATTTCATATTCTTGGATGATAGCTAGTTTATCAAGGATGTACTGTGCTGCTATGCTTTTTTTTTTTCCTATGGAGGGAATTAAATGGGGTTGTTAAAAGGCTTTGTAATCTAAACTCTTTAAGTGGTAAATATATTTGTTTAAATGTTATTGCAGACCTAAATCAAACAGGCTAAATATGGGAGGAGGGGAACCACTTAGCTTCAAATTCAAGCTCTGTGCTTTTGAGGTCAAGGCTTTGTGCATTTATCTCCAAGTGCAAATTCTACTCCTCTTTCTCTGGTTTCTCCTTTAGTCACTCTTCCCCTTCTTTCACTGGAATAATTTATGTCTGGAATAAATATTCTGGAAAAGCAACTGTGTGGGAGTTTTTTGGTCACTTTGAGGCCAATTCCAAAGTAGTCTTTGCACAGCTTTTTCTTGTGCAATGTAATATTCCGTTCATTTTAATAATGAAAACTAGACTTGCTTCAATTTCACCTAAAATGAAGGTTCCTGAGAGATTGTTTGTAACTATAAAGACAATGATTTTTACCAGTTATTTGTGCAGTACAATGAATTCTGTGTAAAGCCTCTGCAATAATTTGAACAGAGTTGCTTCTTCATATTTTATTTACTCTTAATTCCCCCAGTAAAAGAATAAAAGAGGGATGGAGCCCTTGTTTCTCTTGGTAAGCACAGTGTGCTTCTGTTAAAGCATCTGTGGAGGCAGGAGCAGTTCTGTCAGATGAGTGCCAAGGAGTTGCACTGAGCTATGCAGTTCACAGTGTACCAGTGTTAATCAGCTTAGAAGGCACCTGTGAGCTCTCTAGTCCAATCTCTGTTAGCTATGAGTGAGTTACTAAGATCTGTATTCCACAGAACCTTAGAAAGGAATAGAGAATGCTCAGCTTCTCTGGAGAACATGCTCCACTACTTGGCCATCTTCACTGCAGAAAAGGTTTTCCTTTGATTATGTTGGAATCTCCCCTGTTTTAATTTGAGACTGCTGCTTCTTGACCTCCTGCTGTGTATCTGTGCTAAAGAGTTTTATTCAATTGCTTCAGAATGATAAAAAATGAGCATCATTCAGTCATTTTATGTTGCGGGTGTTGGCTGGTACTGGGAGCCTTTTCTACCCTCTGGCTATCTTTTTTCAGTCTGACCAGATACAGTCCTTTAATCCTTTCCTTGCAGGGCATTTGCTGTAGCCTCCTGATGCTCATGGTGACATGATACTTGTCACATTATGAGTAAGATCCTGCTGTCTTGCATGTCTTAGAGCCCCAGAACTCGTACTGACACTGTCTGACAAAATTAATGTTTGCCTCTTTTCCAATGTCCCAATAAGGACTTGCACTGACACAAGCTCAGAATGTTAAAATAACAGATATGCTTAATTAAAGCAACAGATGCAACAGGTTTGGGATTGATGGTGATAAATGCATTAAGAGCAAGTAATCAATATCAAGTTAATAAATTTGGGTATCATCTGGCAAAGTCAATGATGCAAGGCTTTGCAGTAGTGCTAGTATATAATAGTAATACTAACACTAACAGAAGTTAAATTATATTGAAGATGCAATTCTCACCAAGAAAGGTGTCCCTGTCTTGGGTGGAAGAAAAGTAGCATAGCATCTCCCCCAGAAGTGTTTCCCTCTTGTGCTTTTTTTACACCCTAACCTTGGCTGTCTCTGCATTCTAGGTAATGCTTAGGATGATTTGAGTGTAGTCATATTTTAGCATGTACTCAATTTTGCTCATTACCATACTGAAGAGTGTTATCTTAAATACTGATTTTGCAGTTAATTTGGCAAAGGTCTTTGATTGGGCCCTATAGTCTTCAAGTTTTGAAACACAGAATTAACCAGGTTAATTCTAGCACCTTCTAATTAACTAAGTTCCTCATCCATAGGATCATAGATAGCATCAGTCAGGGTTGGAAGAGACCTCTTAGATCATCAAGTCCAATCTATCACCTAACCCTTCTAATTAACTAAATTATGGCACTAAGTGCTTCATCCAGCCTCCTTTTAAACACCTCCAGGGATGGTGACTCCACCACCTCTGGGGGCAACTCATTCTAATGGGCAGTCACTCCTCCTGTGAAGAATTTCTTCCTAATGTCCAGCCTAAACCTGCCCTGGTGCGGTTTGAGACTGTGTCCTTTTGTTCTGTAACTGATTGCCTGGGAGAAGAGGCCAGCCCCCACCTGGCTACAACCTTCTTTCAGGTATCTGTAGAGAGCAATAAGGTCTCCCCTGAGCCTCCCCTTTTCCAGGCTGAACAACCCCAGCTCCCTCAGCTGCTCCAGCACCCTCAGCAGCCTTGTTGCCCTTCCCTGAATACATTCAAGTACCTCAACAGAGGTCCAGAACTGGACACAGTACTCAATGTGTGGTCTAACCAGTACTGAGTACAGGGGCAGAATGATTTCCCTGGTCCTACTGGCCACACTGTTCCTGATGCAGGCCAGGATGTCATTGGCCTTCTTGGCCACCTGGGCACACTGCTGGCTCATGTTCAGTCACCTGTCATGAAGCTGCTTGGTTTGGTTGTTTTACCCTTGCTTTGATGGTTTGAGGAAAACCAAGGCTCTTATCTTTACAAGGTTCCCTCCTTCAGCCATTTGGCAGGCTAGAGTCCTGATCTTCATTCCTACTTCCCAGAGATAAACATCCTTTGGTTCTAAGTACCTCGATCTTTCTCTCGAAGTGCACTAGCTTAACCTGCTCTCTTGTCACATGGCAAGCCAAGCAGTTATCCCACAATACTGCAAAAATAGTGACTGGAAAATCATGCCTGACAAATTTGGTGGCTTTCTATGATGAAGTCACAGCAGCAGTGGACAAGGGAAAGGCAACTGATGTCGTCTACCCGGACCTGAGGAAGGCCTTTGACTCTGTCCCACATGACATCCTGGTCACCAAGCTGGAAAAACATGGACTTGATGGGTGGACAACTCGCTGGATAAGGAATTGGCTGGATGGTCACATGCAGAGAGTGGAGATCAAGGGCNGGACAGGCTGGAGAGGTGGGCCCAGGCCAACCTCATGAAATTTAACAAGGCCAAGTGTAAGGTCCTGCACCTGGGTCAGTGCAATCCCAAGCACAAATCCAGGCTGGATGGCGAGTGGCTGGAGAGCAGCTCTGAGGAAAAGGACCTGGGGATCTGGGTGGATGAGAAGCTCAACATGAGCTGACAGTCTGCACATGTGGCCCAGACAGCAACTGGATGCTGGGCTGCATTAAAAGAAGTGTGGCCAGCAGGGCAAGGGAGGTGATTCTCCCCCTTTACTCTGCTCTCCTCAGACCCCACCTGGGGTACTGTGTGCAGTTCTGGAACCCCCACCACAAGAAGGACATGGAACTGCTGGAGAGAGTCCAGAGGAGGGCCATGAAGATGATCAGAGGGACAGGCTGAAAGAGTTGGGGCTTTTCAGCCTGGAGAAGAGAAGACTTCAAGGAGACCTTATAGTAACCTTCCAGTATCTGAAAGGGGCCTACTGGAGGGCTGGGGAGTGACTATTCACAAGGTCTTGTAATGACAGGACAAAGGTAATTGGTTTAAACTGGCAGAGGGGAGATTTAAACGGGATGTGAGGAGGAAGTTCTTCACAGTGAGGGTGGTGAGGCACTGGAACAGGTTGCCCAGGGAGGTTGTGTCTTCTCCCTCTCTGGATGTGTTCAAGGCCAGGCTGGATGAGGTCTTGAGCATACTATATAGTGGGAGGTGTCCCTGCCTGAGGCAGAGGGTTGGAACTGGATGATTTTTGAGGTCTCTTCCAACCTAAAGCATTCTATGATTCTTTGACTGCTAAAGATGGGCTTCTCTAAGTAATCCTGTGGGGCGAAAATCCTTAACCTCTCTTGTGCTTCTGTAAGAACAGGGACGTTGCATTCCAGGTCTGCAACAAATGCTGGGGTTATCTTAATCTATAAATCACCTTGTTTGCAGAGTAAAGCCTGCTTCAGTTTGGAAGTCCCTGACTCTGGCCTGTAGCAGGAGTATTCACTGCCTTGTGCCTCTGGTCTGAGGGGTGCTTGTGAGTGTGGCCTAGAGTACTGACTGGAAAATAAAGGAATGCAATTTGGATTGAAGCCAAATTCACGCTGTTAGAGCTGTTGTTAGCAGAGTTGAAAGAACAAAACAGCTCTGGAAAAAGAGCAGCTAAAGACAAATGCAAGGTTTCATTCCCAGTGTTTCTGAGCTCCCTGAGGCTCTCCCTGAAGAAGGTAAGACATGTGGCAGCCTTTGTGTTTGAGAGAAGAAAAAAAAAAATCTATGCTCAGGAGGTAAGTCTGCCTGTTTGATACAGCTCTTGCTGCTGGGATTTTTCACTGGAGTGAGGTGTCTGTGCTTAAAGAGAGGCAGGTGCTCTGGTGAGCAGGAACAGTGGTGGGTAACACGGACGGCACTCCTGTGCACTGGGAATCGAGTGCACCATATCAGAATGGTAACTTGGGAGTACGCTCTTGGTAACGAAATAGTAATGTCTCAGTTCCTGGGGATGGGCTTGGAGACTTCTTGGTGTCAAGTTATCAAGTTATATTCATGTAGTAAGGGCACTGGAATTTGTAATTGATTTGCATTACATTTTGTTATTTTTCTTTTTCCTTCTTGGTTAAATAATATGGTTTGCTAGTAATTTGTGATATTTTAAACTATGGATTCTTTTCCCTTTTTCGTTATGACGATTCTTTATATGTTTTTTTTCTTCAGGCCTGCACGCTGTTCCCAGTTTCCTCGGTTTCCTTCCTGGGAGGTGAGGGTCCGCAGGCAAGGTGTGAGGAGGCAAGCGATCGTCCTCCTCCGACAATCTGGCCTTCAACTGGAATCTGAGAAAACCGTATCCCGAGTACTCCCGGCTTTGCCCCATGTGAAGAAAAACTTCGGCACTTAACACCTTGTTTCCGTAATTCCCCCTTTCGCGCCTGCTCGCAGAACCGGGGCGTGCGCGGAGGCGGGCGGGGCGGATCTGGTCGCTCCCGTCAGAGCCCCTGTGTCGCGGGCGGGCGGACGGACGGGCGCTGCCCGGCAGGCGGCGCTGTAGCCTCCCGCGCCGCTCTGAGCGCCTCTCGGAGCTGCGCTGCGAGGAGCCCCCGTGTGTCCGCCATATTGGCGCCCGCGCCGCAGCCGCTGCGCGTTGTTCCTCCATCTCCTGCCGGTGCGGCCGAGCGGGGGAGGGGACGTCGGCGCTGCCGGGCGGGAAGCGGGGCGAAGAGGCCGCGCGTTGTCGGGAGGAGACGGAAACGAGCAGCTCGCGTCCCTCCGCGCCCGCCCCCTGCGCCACCCGCCATGGCGAGGAGGCCTGGCGGCCCCTGAGCGAGGCGCATACGCACACGCAGACCGAGACTAGCCCCCTCCCGGCCGCGGCC
>VWZI01021436.1:67870-182086 GCA_013396835.1 Psilopogon haemacephalus | reverse complement strand
CCCCCTCCAGCTCCTTCATTTCGGGGTCGGGGAGCGGGCGGGGCCCGGGAGCCCGGGCCCCGGCTCCTTCCCTGCCGCTGCGTGTACCTCGCCGCGAGAAGGGGACAGGAACTGGGGGTGCTGAGCGAGACGGCGAGGACAGGGAGTGGGGGAATGCTCCTGAAGGCAGCCCAGGGGCTTTACCACCCCACGCCCCCGTCGGGCGGGAGCTGGCTGTTGTCACCGTCCCTACGAAACAGGATGGGGGGGGGGGGGGGGAAGGGTAATAAAGACACTCTCCCATTCCTCTTTCTACTGTGAGGTTGTGGGAGACTGGACGGAGAAGAATAGATCTGGTGGCGGGCTGAGGGGAGAGGGAGGAGGCCGAGGTGGAGGAGGCCTCTTTCCTGCGCCTGGCGTACGGTGGGGCGGGTGATGACCGGTAACTTCACGCGCTGACCGGAGGAGGTTGCGCGGAGCGGCACAGGGTGTGGGGGTGTGTGTGTGTTTCCTGTATCGCCAGGCTCGGGGTCTGTGGACTTCTCCGCATCCCTCACCTCTGGTGCTACTCTTGCTGCTCGCAGTACGCACTTTTAACACCTCGTGGAGGTGTGTTTTTAAAACTGGGGATGGCAATACAAAGGCCTGAGGGCTCATTTCTGTGTTTGCGAATACTATATTCGCAGTGGTCAGGACGGAAGCAGATATTCCCAGTGTGCTGCACAGAGCTCAGGTCCTTCACTGAAGAACCGTGCTTAAACTGGGCTACGGCACCCGGAAACACGCATACTGGCTCAGATATTAATACAGCACCTGCCTTGCCTTCTGTACTGGTAGTGAATGTTTATTTTATTGTAAGGTAATTTTTGTGGCACCTCTGCTTTTTTCCTCTTCGTTGCAAGACTTGGTATTGTTTATTTTTTGAAGGTGTAAGAAGAAAGGAAATAAACCTGTGTTTTCTCTAGGGGAAGTTATACGTCTTAGAAAAAAAAAAAAGATATTAACTGTAGGAAGCGTTAGCTTTAGTTGCAGTGTACATTTCTACGGACTGCTCCCATATTTAAGCTCTTGCTACTTCAAATCCATTTGTATGGTTTTAATGGTATTAAGTAATACAGCACTGGTTTTGGTGTTTTAAACGTTTGATTTGTAATGCAACTGTGCAAACGATGTTGTTTCTACAAGTTGCAATAAAACAGATTTTTAAAATGGGCAGGCAGAGTTTGTAATAACTCAGGAGTGGTTAAACAGCCTTAACTCGTGCAATTCTAGGTGTTGTTGCACTTGAAGTTTGAATTCTTCAGTAGGAGGCAGATTGTGATCACTACCAGAAAAATAAGTACTAGTTGTTTGGTGTTTTTTTTTTGTTTTGCCTATTTATTATTTTATTGGCTTATGTGCTATATTGTTAAGTGAGAAAAGGAAGAGTCTAGTCACAAAACCGGAGCATAAGTAGATTAGAACCTTTTTCATATATATACTTCACTTTCATGTTGGAAAACAGCTTCTGGCTGACTCGCTGAGCACTCAAGTGTTAAGTACCGTAAAATTAACTTTGAAGATAGAAGGTGAAAACTACTGAAGAGGAGATCTTTAGAATATGCCTGAAACCTTCAAAAGGCTTGAAAAACAATAAACCTGGAGTTGTGAGCAAACAAAATGCAGACGAGTAGGCAATTGCATTTTAACAAATTTACCTCTCCTAAATAGAGATTATCTATGAGTAGTCTTGGGTTTGTGCCTTTCTTACAGTTTTGTTTCAGCATTTTAGAACTGTAAAATGATTAATAAGCATTTACAATAGTTGAAGTGTATGAGTCTGTAGATTGTGCTTTCACTAAATGCTTTTGATAAACTTACAAATACTTGTACTTCACTTCTAAAAATGGTTTCTTAGGTTTTGTTTTGAAGTCATGTTATGCTCAAGAGATGATATCAGAGTTCTGTTCTAGAGATTTTTTTACTTAAAACAGTTCTAAATTAAATTTTGCAGCAGATAAGTTATACTAAATTCTAGAAAAAAACTTTTGTGATATTTTTTCTTATACAGTTTACCTTCAATTAAATTTAAACACTATATTATTTACTGGTGAAATGCAGTTTAGAAATAGTTTACTGGGTACATTTAAACAATGCAGGCTGGGTACTTCTAGGGTTGGTTTGGGTTTTTTAGTTTTGTTTTGTTTTTTTTTTTCTTAAGGGAAAGAGTTGTGTTTGGATTCTGCAGTGAAGCTGTCCATCTAGGTAACGGAAGTTATTTCAAATGTGTATGTGAGCTGAGCAATACATTATAGCTACCCTATATGATAGTCAGAGTTAAAATTGTTAACATAGGCTTGTCATTAACTTGATTAGAAAGAAATATATAAATATATACTGGAAATAATATCAGCTGTTGTGGAAAGCTGTTCAGTATCTTAACAACGATATGTAGCATCGTCAGTGCTGTACCTAATCACGTATTTGGCCCTAACATTCAATCTTGGGAAAGAAAAATTCTAAAATTAGAAATAACCACACTCCGAAATAAAACATACCATTTGTTTTCATTTAATGATTGATGTTTTGGAAGAGACCTCAAAAGATCATGCAGTCCAGCCCTTAACCCAGCATTGAAGGGTTAACACTAAGCCATGTCCCGAAGTGCCAGGTCCACACACCTAAGGATGGTTACTCTACCACTGCTTTGGGCAGATCATTCCAATGATTGATAATAATTTCTGTGAAGAAGTATTTCCTAATATCCAGCCTAAACCTCCTCTGGTGCAGTTTGAAACTATTTCCTCTAGCCCTGTTCTTGCCACCAAGAAGAGACTGACTGCTTCCTCATTCCAGCCTTGCTTCAGGTAGTTGTAGGAGACCAGTAAGATCTCTTTTTCTCTAGACTCAACAATCCCAGCTCCCTCAGATGGTCATGTATTCTGGGTCCTTCACAAGCCTTGTTGCCCTTCTCTGGACATGTCCGTCTGGTAGTGACTGGCCTGGAACTGAACATAATACTCAAGGTGTGGCCTTTACCAGTGCTGAGTAGAGGAGGATTATCACCTCTGTGTTCCTGTTGGCCACCGTGTTCTAATACAAGCTAGGATGCTATTGGCTTTCTTTGCCACCTAAGCACACAGCTGACTCTCATTCGGTTGATTGTCAGCCAATACTGCCAGGTCCCTCTCTAAGTCACAGCTTTTCAACCATGTCCCCCAAATCTATCTTAGCATGGGGTTGTGAATCCAGGTGGAGAACCTAGCCCTTGGCCTTGTTGAACTTCATAGAATTAGCGTTGGCTGTTGATCTAAGCTGTCCAGATCCTAATGTAAAGCTTCCCTAACATCTAGCAGATAGACACAGCCACCAAGCTTGGGTGTCTCCTGCAAATTTACTGAGGGTGCACTCAATCCCTTCATCCAGATTAGTGGTAAAGATACTAAAGAGGGCAGAATGACGTGTAGAGGTTGTGCAGACAAGTGTGAAAGCATGGGTGCTTCTGTTCTGAAACATACTTTTTTAGAGTTGTTTTTAAAATAGAAATTTGTAAAACAAATATAAATAGTTTTGCAGACACATAAATATGTGTAGGATTGGAGAATTTATTTGAAGGTAAATGGAGATCATAAATGAAAGTGCAACACAAACTATGTTTGCAGTCATACTTTGTTTAGCCATGTTAACTGCATCTTTGAATTACAAGTCTTGCAAGAAAGTTTACTTAAAGGTAAATTTGGCTTAGATGCTTATTTCTTTAAAAATATGGTAGTCATTTACTGATCTGCTTCAACTAAATACAGCAGTTTTGTTTATTTCAAGTTTCTCAATGTCTTCCATCACATATAGGTATGCACCTCAGTATATGAACTTTTTCAAGTCTTGCTGTCTATGATACTGTCTTTACTGTTGATTGGTTTGTTTTTTTTTTTAATTTGATTTTGTGTCCTCTTAAAAACAAAGCAAGAATGTCTTATGCATAGGCTGTGCACCCTTGGGTCAAATTATTGAAAATACTTGTACATTTTGTGGAGACTGACCTCTGAACTTCTTTACTACAGCAAACTTAGAAGATTAGTAAGGGTAAAACCAACTTAGGGTAGTTTGATAGCTTAAGTCTCAAATCATATCTAGTTATTGAATGCAGATTGTTGAATTCAATGGACAATAGTTCTTAATGTCCAGTGCTACAAATTTTAAAAATACGGTTTCACGTCTGTAAGGCAACAGATTATGATATTGGAGAGGTAATCATACTTAAAACCAACTAACCAACCAACTCAGAAGCCCCAAAATCTCCAAACAGACAAAAAGTGTAAGAGTATACTTGAGCATGTTTTGTAGGAAAAGTTTAGTTCCTCTTCCCTCTACAATTGGTGCTGATTTTTCATATATAAAGGAATTTAATGGAAAACTGAAGGTCATCAGGGATGTGTGCTATATGCTCTGTCTTGGAGTTTTTAAGATGAGAGTGCACATGAACTGTCTAAGATTCAGGGAGTTTGCTTAAAGTCAGGTGGACTCCTCTTGATAATCTAAATGTCTTCCAGGGTGTGAATCACAATTAAAATTTCCACAGCAGTGCTAGTCTGGGGTTCAGCTGTTACTGACAGTAAAATGATGGTACTCACATAGCTCATCATAAAACACAGACACTGGGCTTTTGCTGTGTAGAGTGGGGAGAGCCATGTAAAATGATAAGCAATATATAAAGTGATTATTGCTACTTTTGGGTTAACTGGTTCTTCTGAAATTTGTCAGTGGTAGGGATGTAACATTCACTAACCATTTGCTATCAGTGCTGTTCTCTGTATATTCTATTTACACTTTGTCTGTTGGTCATCTTTATCATGATGGGGTTTTTAGAAGGTATGTTTTAAGTGGTAGTGAGGGAGCAATTGGAAACAACCCACATTTTAATTACTGAGCATTGGAGTCTAAGTACACTAAAGTACTGTAAATCATATATTCTGTTTTAGACTACTTTAAATGGTGTATCCCAAGTCATTGAGGCAGCTCTTTCACAAAAGAATGCCTTCTGATGCTAAAACAATCCAAACAAAACAACAAAGTGGTGTTCTTAGTTAAGATTCTAAATAGGAATGGATGCTAAATAGCTGGAGAGAATGGGAAAAAACCCTGTCCTCTCTGAAATGGGGAGCCAGGGCTTTGATTAGTACAAGTAGTGATAGTAGCAGTTAAGTGTAGGGAATGGTGAAGCTACTCCCTGGCAAAATATATATATATGTATATGGTTTTTGGGGTTTTGGGTGATTTTTCTTTTTTTTTTTTTTAAGACTCTGCTGCATGTTACATGTTGGCTAAAGCACTTGACTGCAGACTATGTTTCCTAGTTGCTGAGAAAATAAGAAAACTCTTGTCTGTTTCCTCTTCTAATATTTTAGCAGTCATAAAATAGTGCAGTCTTTATTTATATTCTCTCATGTTTTGACAGATTCTGCAACTATTATGTGTTCAAAGCTTTTTTCTTTTTAGTTTATCTGATACTGTATTGTAGTTCTATATCCATTATTTATTTTGTAGTAGCAAACTAGGATGAAAGTTTTGTTTACCATAAATGTTATTTTCATGTGTGTGTGGACACATGCGAATCTGAAAATTTTTCATTGTTTTTCATTCCTGACCTCTGCAATAGGTATGAAAAAGGTCTCAGTTTTATTTTCCTTTATAATCCCATAGTGCTCCCCAGAGAAGAAAGGCTGAATCTTAATAAACTGCATTAATTCCCTTAAGATACAGCAAAATATATAAGAATTTGTTAATTTCCCTTCGGCTGTTGGGAGCATTGAATGGGATCAGTGAAATGTAAATACTTTGTTGCATCTCAGCAAGAGCTGAATTTGGCTGGCTCAACTGTTTGTATTTTGTTAAAATAAAGCCCTTTTTAAGATACAGAAAATATTAAATTAATGTTCACCAAATTAAATGCCTCCATGTGTGCTGAATAAATATTTATAGTTTTAATACCATGTTTTTGAAGACTAATCTGACCTTAGACTTTCACCAGCTACAGAATCTTGTCTTCTGGCTGTGTAAAGACATGATAATGCAAAAGTAGTGTAGGACAAATTATTATTTTTCTGTTTTCAGTACTTACACTTTAAATTGCTTCTTAAACTGTGGTCTAGATTAGATACCTTCTACAAACCTAGGAGGGTAATGTGGATCTCTGGGTTCTGGTAACACTCTTGAGCTGTAAGAAGATAGTTGTGTGTATTGATCCTGCTTGCTACTCATTTAGAGAGCACTGAACCATTTTGTAGTTTAAACCAATTGCACTTCTGAACTCATATGACTTCAGATCCTGTTATTTTTGTGTACTCACTAAGACCATACCTAGGGCCACAATCTTTGGCAAAGTACTTGAAATTATCTTAACAGGTCTTGTTTGAGTTTGCCATCAGCAGTCTTTGTTACTGTAGCAGTTATAAAAGCAGACTGTAGTAATCCAAATGGCTGCCTTATAGGAAAAAAAGACACTCAGAAGGAAAATATTTGATAAAGCAGGTCTTAAAATATGTTCTAGACACTTGATTACTATAGCGAGGATTTCTTTTCACTTAAGTAGAGGCCCACCTTTCCTTCAGTAAACCTGATCCATCATTTTACCTCTGAGAAACCACCAAGGCATTTATCCTAAGCAGCTGATTCAATTTTTATTAGAGCCTGTGTTTCTGGCTGCAGAAGCTGCTAGTGCAACTGTTTTGAGGCTTGAGATGACGGTACCTAATTTACCTTCACATGTACATTGAGAGTTCAGCAAGGTGTATCAGAGATTTTCACAGATTGGATATGCATTTCTGTCCTTTCATTTTGTCATTTCTTTGGAGCTGTTTCTCTGCAGTGTTTCTCTAGGAGTATGGGCAGCAGTGGTGGTCAAACTAGGTAATTTTAACAACCTAATTCAGCAGCTTTTTCTATGCTGTAGGATACATGCTCTTTTAAGAGATGTAAAGGATCTTCAGTTACTGTTATGTTAGCTCTTGTCTTCACCTATTCTTGCCAGTTGTATTGACCAAAAGGAGACAATTTTTAAAGTAGGATAATAATTAAAAAAAAATAATTTGTGGGAAATACGAGGAAATTACTTCATTACCCTCATGGCCCTGTGTCAAATTAATCTCCACCATAAATACGTATTTCTTGTGATAACCTGCTCTTAAGCTTTTGGCAAATAAGCTAGCTACCATTTGTACAGAAATGACAACTACGGATGCAAAACAATAGTTTTCTTTCCAAAGCCTGCAGAGCTTATGTGGTTTTAGTGGATACAATTCTTGATTGAATGAAGTTTTTTTTTTTTAAGTTCCAAATTAATAAAAGTGGCTATCTTTTCTCCTGGTTTTGTGATTATAGAAGCAGGTAGCTGATGAGCATTTTTGTCATGCTTTGACATTCAGAAATATAACACACGTGCAATATGATAAAATACATATGTGGACGGTAAGGCTTTGCTTAGTTTTCTATTGATGGGTTTTGAGGGTTGTCAGTGAGTGCTTTGGTTCCCATTTACAATGGGGGCACAAAAGATGTGTAAAAGGAGTGGGGCTGAGATCCAGGAGGCACTAGTAGCAGGAAGTGGTGTTTTAGGTGGATGGTGGCTGAGCGGTAAAACAGTGTAGAGTAGCAACAAACTGAGAGATTGAAGGTACTTGTTAGTTGTGAAGTTTTGTCTGTAATGTTAGCTTTAAAATTCCAGAGTAGATACTCCATTATAAATACTGCAGGCAGGTGTACAAGGTGTTTTATTATGCAAAGTGATTAACAGCTGTCTTACATGTTTGAAATGAAATTTAAAATTGAAATAGACATGCATTTAGGGAGTAAGATATTTCAGAAAATCCACCTTCTTGTGTTGTGTGGCCTAGGGTTCAGTGCTTACAAATACTCATTTGGAGTTCAATGCTAAGGATTTCCTTGAGGGTTTTTTTTTTCTTGCTTTAGTTTTCTGTTACTTTTGAAAACTGAAGTAGAATTAATTACCTGCATCCTTTGCTTTCCATCTCTATTCTTCTGTGGCACAGTTTTTCTTCAAAGAACTACAAAACACTGTAAATTTTTGCTCACCATGAAATTTTTGATTTAAAAGTACTTGCCTAGTGGCATGACTTTATGGAGCTCTCTTGACAAATAATTTAGGAATAGTACTATAGATAAAAATACAATAGTAATATTTTTATATTGATGTTGTTGTAGTTTTAAAAAGAGATACTTATAAATGTATTTGGATTTTCCAGAGGTTAAGTCCAAAGAGCTTGCAGTGTGTTAAACAGATTGCTGGAATTCTATGGAAAGATCTGATCATACTGTAGTTTTTCAGAATACCAAATCATACGTATTGACAAATCAGGGCTGGCTCACATGGAAATGAATGGGATCTTAGAATCTCCTCAAAATTGTGACTTTAGATAACATTTTGATCTTCATGGCTTGGTTATCAGAAAGTAGTAGTCACTGTTTCTCAGCATCATTGTGAATGCAGTAGATTTAAAACCACATTTGAGGAGAAAATATTTTAAAATCGGTATGATGGGGCAGCTTTTGTTATGTATCCTGAAACTGGTTGGCAGAGAAAATGTGAGTTGTTCATTTTCATGATGTTTAGGATTTGTCCCTGTGTTTCATAGCCATGTTGTAGAGATAGGATTTTATTTAGACTTCTCTGAGGTGTTTAATTCCCTACTACACCATGCTTCATGAAACCAGTGCATTACAAAAAGAAAATAGGGTACTTCTCCAGTTCACAAGCTTGCCTCCGGAAATCTGTAGAAACTGACATTGTACCTGAAGCTGATCGATTTGCATGTTGTTCTGGGTTGTTTTAAGCTTTTTTTTTTCCTTTGCAGTGAACATCGGAAGTTACTATGAAGAGAAAATGGGCAGTTGTATTTTATGGCATGTAAAGGGCTATGCTTCATTTGCCAATTAAGTATGTTTTAGAGACTATTCTCAACTAAACATCTCTTTTCTAGTTGCCTGAAGCTCAGAAGACTACAAAGTTGAATCGAGGTGGTTTCTTTAAATGGTAGTTTTACATTCATAGGCTATTTGTACAAAGAAGGCTGTACCAACAGTACTTAGTTGTTTTTTTTTTTAAGTAGTCATGAAGGGGAAATTGTGAATAGGCTGTAATATGCCTTTTGGCTTAAATACATGAAAACTTTGTTGTTCCATTTGAAATTGTTATGGTTTGGTAAATGTAAAAGTCAAAATTAATACTGCTTTGTCAAAATGAAAGGGTTAGGGGGACTAACCAAAACCAGTGATGGTAACACCTGATTCTCCATGAGCTGAAATATAATTGGCTAGAGAGACTGCTGTAATATGTTTGTGTCTCATTTCATTGAATTGCTTATACACTCAGGATGAATATTCAGATGTCCTTAAACATATGTAGAGGGATTTAATACAGCTGATGTGTGTGAGGGAAAATTTTTTGCATGAGAATTCTTGATTGCTTTAAAATTCTTTATAAGTCATTGAAGTGCAACAGCTAAGAGGAAAACACACTCTGGGATCTGAAGCATATTGACTATTTTGTTTATTAAATCACATAATAAAGTTCATGTGTTTGAAAACAGTAGTATTAAGATAGTTGCTGTTGAGGTTCATCTCTCTTGTTCTGTGGCTTGTGGGGTTTTTGCTTGTGGGTTGTTGGTTTGTTTGTTTGGGTTTTTTTTTTTTTTTGTTGGATTTTGGCAACTTAAATTGTCTTGGTTGATTACTGAATGTGCAATTTTGTATTTTCCCTTAAAACTAAAATGCCTTAATCAGAATGGAGCATCGGCCAGTTTGGTCATTCTACATGCACATCTTTGGTATGTGTTTTAACAGTTTAGTGCAGCACAGAAAGCAACGAGGTGCTTATTGAGTTTAAACAGCAGTATTCACTAGTTTGTCCTAAGTCAGGGTCAAGGAATAATCCTGTTCACTTAGATAATTTAAATAACTCTTCCTAGAGATGAAATTTCACAAGATTGTGTGAAATGCAGCATAATTTAAGTTTGTTGATTCTTTTTTTTTTTTTTTTTAATCAGTAACTGACATAATACTCTTCTCTTGTTCTTTACAGTGTGGGAATGTAAATATTTGGTAGGCAGTTCAGTGACTATTTCTGTAAAAACAGCTGGATTTGATTTTTTCTGATGCTATTGAAACATGAGAGAAATTAACCACATTTTGTTAAGATATATTGTGTTAGGTTTGACTTCCAGTATTGTCTTTTGCACATTGAAATTGCAGATATTTACTATCAATGTTTTGTTAGTGTTTTGTCCTGGTAACAGCCAGAGCAATATAATTACTTCAGTAGAGATAAGTGTAATTGGTATCCCTGAGACTGTTTTGGCCCTAATTTCAGAGGTTGATTTGAATCCTAGAGTATCAATATCAAAACATTTATTTCCTTAGTTGATATAAGAGTGTATCAGCCAGCTATATGAATATCTGAATATATGAATATTCCTGTGGATCACATGAAACCGGAAGTTTTTAAGAACCAGAAGTGTTCTTAGCTTTCAAACCTTCTAATGGCAAAATTAAACTTAAATGAAAAATTCCTTCCTAGCCACTTTTTCCTTGCCTTTGTAAAATGTGGCCAGAGGTACAAAAAGGGATATATTACTTATGAAACTGTATTTTAATAAAGTACTTTATTCTAATTTTTATTCAAAGTTTTGGTATGGAAGCAACTGCATGGTTCTCTTGTCTGTTGAAGAGTGCTGAAAGATCTTGGATTTAAGTGCTGGGCTTTGTAGAACTGAAGTATGCCATTGCCTTCCATGGAGTAATTTACTGACCTTCAACAGTGGTTGTAGTTTTTTGTGTGCTGCCTGCTCTTCACTTGAGATACTTTAGACCATAGCTTAACATTATGTAGCATCTACTGCTTTGTAAAATGCAGTCATTTACAATGGAATTAACTTTTTGCAGATCTGGACAATAGAAATAACTTTTTTAACACTTTATCAATTACAGTTATAATGATAAAAATAGTGTTTTCATTGCTGAACAACCAAAACTTGAAATGCTGATGAATTCTCAGACTTTCACTAGTTCTTCTCCTGAAGACCACTGTTCTTCACAGAACTAAATAAAAAGTATAGACTAGAAATCAATTGCTTTTTATCAACAACTTGATGTTTTGACTTTCCTCTGTTCCCAAAAATACCATTTATGCAGCTTGTTTAATCTTTTAAGCATGCCAGTGGTTTTTTGGCTGTTTTGTTGGGTTTTTTGTTTTGGTTCACAGTTTGTTCTGTTGTTTTGGTTTGTTTTTCTCTCTGCAAAGTTTGGAAATAGGACTTAGTTTGTTAAAAATTATGCTGGGGAAAAGGAGTTTAAATACTCCTGTTAAGCATAACTTGTTTGTATCTCTAACAGAGGGGTAATTAATGCAAGATATGATTTTTCAAAATTAATATTGTTTATTGATTTTGGTATTCTGAACTCTTGTCACCCCAAACACTAATAATAATCAGGTTCTCTTGAAATGGTTATGAAAACACTGTACAAATTAATAACTAGATCTAGAAATAACTACCAAAAATATATGAACATTAATTGAACTGGGAGAGAAGCTTCTTGTAGGTAATTATACTGCTTGCCCACTAGATAGACTCAGGAAGATCCTTTCTGCTTATGAAAGCAATTTACTCAGTAAATATTATTTCCCGACTCATGGAGCTAGCTACAGCTCAAGACAGTACTCAAACACTTGCAGGGAATTCTCTCAGTGTCTTGTTGGCCAATGAGGCTTCTGATTCTTGCTAGGCTTCACAGGATGCTGGGCAAAGAGATGATATCTGACCTGGTCCTGATTTCCCTGGATGATCTGTGTACCTCTGAGACTTCCTGTCTTGGCAGGACATGTCCAGGTGTAGGCAGGATGTGTTGCGATGTGCAGTGTTAGCACAATGTCATGCAGGCTATTGTGTGGGAGGCATTTAGAGCTGGCTCCTTGTAAAGTCAAGGCAGGCAGTTTCTAGGCAGTTCAGGATGCAATAAGACAGTGAGACAGAACAGTGCCAGAAGCAGAGAGCAATGGCGACAGGCAACAGCAAGCAAGCAGCAAGCACAAATACAATGGTAGAGCACGTTCTGTTACCTGCTTATCTCTTTTTATCAATGCATCCCTAGACTAATTTGCCTTTGGACACAAAATAGCCAATCAGAATGGCAGTTAGCAGAACGTGACCATATTAGGTGAAGCCATAGGCTTGCTTTACCCAAATTTGGGAAAAACATAGGTCTTGCACGAGGCAAGCACAAGCCAAGTTTACCACAGGATGTGAACAGGAGCAAAACAAGTCTGGGCAAGCCAGAGTCCTTAGGCTCGGTGGCTCCAGGTTTTTTGTCCTCTTTCCTGCAGATGCTTCTCCTCACAACAGAAGGAAGAAGAGCAGAGAAACATATCTGGGCAGGCCAGGATATGTTCAGGCCTATTTTGGCCTATCAGGCCTACCACAACAGTACCTTGGAATAAGAAAAAAAAAAAAAAGAAAGAAAAAGAGGAGGGGAAGAAAAGGTGAAAAAATAAAGAGATTACCTGGAGGTAGAAAGAATAGAAACCTTTTAAAAAGAGGGAACAAGAGAGAGACAGGAAGGCAGTCATGATAGCAGTCCTCACTTCTTGGTGCAATGCCCAAGAAGTGTTTGCTTATTGGTGATACTCAACCGAGAGGCATAACTAGATAGGGAGCTTGATGCAGTTGCCAGGTCTCTGTTAACCAGCAACAATATATAAGTATGCCTGCCTCTATCACAGGTTTATTCATTGCCCCTCATCAGATTACCAGATGTCCCCCATCTAGCTGCCAGTTCTCTTCCTGGCGCTTGAAATGGCCACACTGACTAGAGCTGGGCAAAGTTGAAGAGAACGTTCCAGGATTTGATGAGTCTTTGGATGTGGTGGGTATATGCAATTTCAGGAGGTTCTGGAGAAATTGGTGAAGGAATCTGGTATATTATAAAAAATGACAGGATGAGAGGAAGTGGCCTCAGTTTACACCAGGGGAGGTTTGGATTGGTTATAAGGAAAATATTCACTGAAGGACTATTTAAGCATTGGAAGAGGCTGCCCAAAGAAGTGGTCACAGTCCCTGGAAATGTTCTAAAAATACATACTTGTGGCATGTGGGGATATTGTTTAGTGGTCATCTTGGCAGTGTTAAGTTAACAATTGGACTTTATGATCTTGGAATTTTTTCCAGCCTTAATGATACCGTGATCTGATATCTGTATAGTGAGAAGGTCTTCTCTCTCATTAATCAGCTTCCTACAAACACACCTTGTCTCAAGTCCTTCTCTGAGAATTTCCCAATTCACATTTCTATTAAGCAATAGACTTTGTTAACAATATAGGCTATACACTGGGGTTTTTCACCTCCTCATGTCAGTATGTCATGCTGCAAATGTTTCAATATGACACAGGGTCAGCGAATTAGGGATTGAAGCACAATTGGATAAACAAGTTTTCTGAATCTTTACTTCAACTGGTTAACTTACACACCCACCTATAGAGGCATAGGAATTACTGGTTGTTTTGTGATGCAGGTTTGACCCTTTGTGTCTCCCTGTTTTTGTACAGTTGTGTTTAGGATAAGTACTTATAAAACAACAAAATTTACTTTTACAATCCAGTAACATTTAGAGTTTAGAGATATTCTAGAGCAAAAATTCACCCATTACTTTGATCATCTTGCAGACTTTAAGTGCCATGTGCCTAATAAGCTGTTACATGCCTACAGGGTAGTTTGGCCAGTATCTGTTCCCTGCTTTGCAAGATCATTACCCTGGAAATTGCTTTCATTGAGACAGATTAGGGTTTGCTTTTAAGTGTGATCTTTGTGGTCTCATTTTGCCCCTGAGATGCTGTTCTGATTTAAGCCTTCCTTTTAAGGATTTCCTGTGATTTATAGTTGTTGCTGTTTAACCAAACTTGTGTGCTTCTGTCAAAGGCCTATTGATTGACCCCCACCTAATTATATAAAGGATGATGTGGATAGGGCATGGCTTGATGGCATCATCATACAGCAGAGCAATAAACCAGTGTCCCCCCTTCCCTCAGATTCACTGCAAATTGATCTGATACTTTCTTTAGCTATAAATGAGTTGGGAATATCAATGTTAATTTGTATTTTGTAGTTTCTTGTTGTGTTTGTAATGTTTTGGGATCTGAGCATGTTCAGTAATCTAGAATACTTGAGATAGGCAGTTCTTGTCCACAGCTTGAGACAGGGTGTCTTGCCCACAGCTTTCTAGACTAAACTGATAAGACTATTGAAATTTCATTGTTGCAATCAAATGTTTACTACTATTAAGTGCACTGAGTTGAAAAATCACTGCCACTTTTTATAGTAACGTGAAATGGCACTCTTTACTTTAGCTATGCTTTTTTCTTGCAGAGAAGTATGCAGTTATTCCCAAAAGGTCATATAGGAAGCCTGTATTTAATGTTCTAACTTGATTATTTAACAGGGTTTTCTTTTCCCCAAAAAAACTGAGCCAGCAGTTTGTAAATCATTTGTCTTACCAGTGACTTGTCTCGTGTTAGAGTTCACTCAAGTGTGAAATTCTGTAGAACTTCAATCTTTGTTCCTTCTTAACATTTGTGTTCTTTGGAGGTCATTAATATTGTTTTCTTTAGCATCAGACATGCTGTTTCTTTCTGTCACTTGCTTAATTCTGTGTGTGTTTGAAGATGGTATAGCTCACTTTTAGTTTTCTCAGTGATGTGCTATTTGTCAAAAATGGACAGTACAAAACAAAGCTTTGTATCATTTTGTATAATTTTTTTATTTAACCTTTCAAATTTATTTGTTAGTTGGTCTTAATTGGGCAGTGTTCTCCCAGATGTTGTGCTTCTCTTATGGTGACTTAGCTCAGGAAAGCTTTTTTGTCAAGAATGATCCTTGAGTGAATACACAGCCCTTTGCAGCAGTGCTCTTTTCCAGGCAAGTATCAAGAAACTGTTTCTCCCTCTTAGATATTAGTGTAGCTGAGAGATGAATATTGATTTTTGTTTAGATTAGTACATTCTTCATTTGTGGTGCAAAATCAATTACTAAATCAGTGGGGGGAAAAAAAAAATTGATCCAGCAAGTTTGGTGGGTTTTGTAGATTTTGATATGTACGTATATCTTAAACTGGTGATAGATCTGCAGTGTTTGGAGAGAAATTTTTATTCTCTTAGAGAATAAAACTCTCTAAAAATAATAACAGAATAAGACTACAAACTGTGGTGCTCTCTGCAGCAGTGTGTCAGATGTCAACAGCAAGTTTCTGTGCTTTTTGGTTTTCCACATAAGAAATTATGCAAATACTTCCACTATGCACATCTTTCCTTTGTGGGAGATCTTTGGTAAGCATCGTTTTGTAGTCCAGGTGGACTATATCAGTGATTTTTCACTGTACTCATTTAGTCTTTTGAGGAAGGACAGTAGACTGAGATGTGGCTCTTCCTTACTGTAGCTGCATGGAATTACCTATGTGCTGGCTAATTTTTGTCTTTTGTGTAATATATACAGTCTTTTCTGGTGCAAACATCGAACCTGATACCCATTTTTTTCCTGATTCTCCCTTGGAACTCTTGCCAGAAATTCATGCATTTCCTGTCTTTTGGAGTGACAGGATTGAAACTGAGAATTCATGAATCACACCTAGTAGGTCTTTTCTTTTTTGAATTCTGTTCCAGCACTTCATTATGTTTCACACTGTGAGCTTGTTTTTTACCTTTATATAAACATATTTGAGAAGGGTTCTGGTATAGAATGTCTCCACAATTTTTCCTCAGTTACTTTTTTTCCTGATTATTTTTCTTTAACTAGATTGGAAGGTTGCCCAATTTTTAAAAAAATGCCTTCTGTCTTTAAAATAATCTATGCTAGATGAAAAAAACCCCAAATTTTCATTACTAGAGAAGCAACAGTCTCACTTCTCTCGCCAGACTAGCAGTAGAGCAGATGGGGTTTATGAATGGATTGGTGGATAAAAATTTGACTGGATGGCACCCAGTGGTTGTAAAAGTTGTAGTCAATGGTTCAATGTACAAATGGACATCATTAATGATTGGTGGTTCTTCAGAGATCTGTATTGGGACTGATACTATTTGATATCTTTATGAATGTTATTGTGGGATTGAGGGTACCCTCAATGAGTTTGTAGACAACACCAAGCTGAGCAATGCAGTTCATCTGCTTGAGGGACAGGATGCTGTCCAGAGGGATGTTGACAGGCTTGAGGAAAGTGTCCATACGAACTTCATAAAGCTCAAAAAAACTGAGTGCAAGGTTCTAAGGTCTTCCAGTGCCTGGATCAGGACAGTTAACCAGCACTGGTACAGGCTGGGAGATGAATTGAGAGCAGCCCTGCAGAGAAGGGCTTGGGGATGTTGGTAGATAAAAGATAAAACGTGAGCCAGCAATGTGCTCTTGAAGCCAAGAAAGCCAGTCAAATAACGAGTTGTATAAAAAGCAGTATGGCCATCAGGTTGAGTGAGGTGATTGTACCCTTCTTTTTAGCTCTTGTGAGACACCCTTGGATACTGCATCTGCTGTAGGCTGTGGACCTGTTGGAGTGGGTCCTGTGAAGGGCCACAAGAGGGTTGAACAATGTCTCTTGTGAAGGAAAGCTGAGAGTTGAGGTCATTGAGTCTGGGGAAGCGAAGGCCATATTTCTTAATTTTGTAAACAAAACTTTTTTTTTTCAAAAAAAAAAAAGCAAGTGTTGTACTAAATGTTCCAAAATTGCCAGTAGGTATTTTACAGTGGTCCCTCAGTTTGTCCCTAGTACAAATGCTGCTGCTTGGGGCTTCTATCAGGTACTGATAGACCTAAGACACCCGCTTTCTAAGCAGATGTACTTCTGAGAACCATAGAAAATACGAAGTTGCTTAGAGATAATTAAACAAAATTAATTCAGAAGACTGATTAAAAAAAAATAATTATTATTTCTTGGCTTCTTTCAACTACTAAATTTGTCACTTGTTTTTTCTTTAAATGGCAATTAAAACCGGGAACATGGTGCAACCATCGTCTAAAAAGCCTTTGTCTAGTTACTTTCTTCAGTTTTGCTAAGTTTTTTTTTATTATTATTTGTTTGTGTGTGTGGGGGGGGTTTGTTTGGGTGGTGGGGTTTTTTTGCTTGTTTGTTTTGTTTATTCATTTTTTTCCTTTTTTTTAATTACATGTCCTTAAATGCACTAAATTCGGTTCTCTGCTACCTGGAATAAAGTAGTGAGATGCTAGCAACAGCCCATATTGTCCTGTTGATTTTAGGTGTTTTCTGGATATGTGGTACTAAGATACCTGACTACATGCAACTCATGCCTCAGAACCAGTTTTGTGCTATTATTTTGTGGTTTCCAGCACTATATTGTAGATTTCTTGATTCTTTGAACTGGCCTGTTCCATTTTCCCCCTGATCATTTCAAAGCGGACAGGCTGGTCAGGTGTGGTCCCAGCACATCTATATGAGTCAGCAGTTCTGTCTTCTCATAACTGTGCATATCATAGCTGAAGCTATCTTTTCTAGGACTGTTTTTGGACTGGCAAGGTGGTTTCTTGAACCTAGGCTGATTTCACATTCTGTCATATATCTGTGAATTTCTTTTACTAGTATTTTGGGCTTTGAGAGTGCTGAACAGGAATACCCAAAGTGACTCTGATAAGGCACTGCCTGAATATAAGCAAAATGTTTGTCTCTACAGTGGCCTCAGAAATAGTTTAGCTGTCATTGTATATGATCCAGCAAAGGCAGTAGCCAGATGAGTGATCAAGAATCTGGTAAATCACATGTGGGTAAGATGGAAGTTGAGCACTGAACTATGAATATAAGGAGAAGAAATTGATTGGAGAATCTTGATTTTTATTTTTTTCTTCTGCCTCTTTTCTCCATGGTAGTGAAGAGCATTTTAATGTATTTGAATTTTAGAAACTTAGTGCTCTTTGTTGTATAAGAAGCACATAAGGAATTTGGAATATTTTGCAACAGCAGTTAGTAAGAAGTAGTAACAGTTGTTTTAAAAGTGGATGTCTAGCTGTAAACTGATTATAATTGCACAGTAATGAATCCTTAATGGAAATCCTTTCAGTCAATTTGTTAGTTTTTTTCAGTTTGTCTTTTGGCAGCTGTGCAAGGTTTCAGTTAAAGCTGGTTTAGTCAGGAAAGGATAGAAAAAAACACCTTATGTTTGCAAGGAAAATAATTAATTTTCCTTTGGAAACCCAAGTATGACTGAAGAATATCTACGTGTTAGCTTTAGAGCAATAAATTACTTTGATCGATTTTAAGAGCATGACTTTAAAAGACTTTATAATTCTTTTTGGTGTTTGATTCTGCTTACTGTTGCATTTTACTTTGTTAATGTAAACAATTCTGAATTAGTTTTCTGAGGTAGTAGTTTGCTGAAAATTGAATTAATCTTAGAAAGTAACAGATACTGTTAATATCATTATAGATATTAATCTGGTTAGATATATATTGCTCAGAATGGGTATTATGGGGGGGCATTTGACTTTGCTTTTGTTCCAGTGACCATTTAATGGAAAAACTCCAAGTTCTTACTGTCTAAGGAAGAATAAAAAATTTTATGGGTGGTCATTTCCATTATCAGGGATCAATTTTTGACCTAGCATGCTTATAAACACATCCTTTGTAAATAGAAGTGCAAAGCAAATTAGGGATATCCTTAAAACTAGTTTGGCGTTTTGTATCTGGTCTTTTTCTGTATGAAAGCAAATGCCAGACAGTCCTTTCAGACCTCCGGTTGAAGGAGAAAAGAGCAGCGTTTTGATCAAAGTCGTACTTTGTGAGAGGTTATCATGACAAGTTAAACAATGGAGTCCTAATTCAATATGAAGGAAGGAGTTGGGTTTTTTTTTCAATTATTACTTATTGATCATAGCTATGAAGTTAGTTTAAGTACAGTTCTCACTATGCAGCAAACTTCTGATGAGTATCTGTCATGCTGGACTGTTTCTGCTAGGAGATGGAGGAAAAAAAAAGAATAATTATTACTGTATCCTGGGAGAAAAACTGTTGCAGAACTCTGCTACTTGCGTATTGTGGCTTTTTTTTTTAGTAGTTAGATAGTAGTGATACTACAAAGCTATGTTAAAATTGATAACCTGTCTGGGGTTTTGCTTAAGCATTTGTAATACTTCTGATACACTGTTGCTTTTAGTTAATGCAATGAATGAAGGAACCCTACACTTCTTCCGAATTTGCTGTTTTAAGTAGCAAAGTTGGTGCATACTTTGTCTCAGTGGGCTGGATTTTTTTGCATAATGGAAAATAAATATAAATTTAATTTAGCAGGTGTGATGAATACAGTAAAAACCTTGTTAAGCATCTGTTATGCTTCCATAAAGATAATCAATTATATATATATTTTTTTTGCCATAGAGAGAAAAACATAGTGAGAGTTATTCTATTTGCATATTGTATGTATGTTCTGTGTAACTTCTCTTGCAGGTGTCTGCTGTATTTAGAGCAAGTAAAACTAGTGACTTTTGCAAAGAAAATCCTGTTATCTTTCAGGCATGGATTTAACCTTAAGATTTTGGATCTTACGTTTTATTCTGTTGTTTTTAATTTGTTTTTTCTTAATTGAGGATGCATTTTTTGGTGTAAGACATACTTAAAATCCTGTGAAAAATTGAAAGTGGTGTTTTATTGTGGAAATATAAGGCATTTATATATTGTTTAAAATGGCAGAATATTTTTCTGAAAACTTTTTTTTTTTTTTTGACAGTTGTACTCGCTAAATGATTATAAGCCACCTATTTCTAAAGCTAAAATGACACAGATCACCAAGGCAGCAATCAAGGCTATAAAGGTAAGAAACTGGCTAACTTATTTTGATTTTTTTTTTGTCTCAGTCAATATAACTGAATAGCTAAAAGAATTTTCTGCAAAACTTTCAATCTCCCAAGTTCTGTGTAGTTTCCAAGTTCTGGTCAAGTGTGATAGTGATGGAGTTCTCAGGAATCCAGCAGAAGGTTTAATTTGATGTGTGACTTTCATTTGCTAGTTGTCACACATGAGAAAGAATTATACCAACTTGACTCTTCATTCAGATCTCTAAGAGTGTTTTTCCTCAGTTTAAAAAAGAATTACTGATACTGCTTTAGAACAGATGAATAAATATAAACTACAACTGTCACCACCCCCAATCCTTTGCAAATAAGAGATGTATACCTTTGGATCAATACAATTAATATTTATAAATTCTTAATGTACCTTTCTATGGGTGTTTTTCGTAGCTTTTACTTCTGATGTTGCTTGGATATAAGTGTTCTTAAGTTTTAGCATTAATACCCAAATTAAAGATTTTTCTTTCCATAAAGCAAAACTAATTGACAAACAGCAATGGAGCAGCAGAAAACAGCACTGAAAAATGATGAAGAAAGGAAGTATGCCATTAGTGTTAAGCATTAAAAATAGGGAAGCTCCATGAAAGCTAGAAGTGTAAAAGAGGATAGAATAAAAGCTAAAAACTCATAAACTTGCACTCTTCCTACATTGCAGATCAGTTTTTCAGATAATTAAATTTGTACTGGGATTTTCTGTAATTTGGAGAGAGCAGTTTGTTCACAGAAAAATGAAATTCACTGGCTTTCCTTATATGTAAAATCTGCGTAAATGAGTGCCTCTTGCAGTGTAATAGAAATGCTAAAAACTCGTATTAAACATAACTAATAATTGATAGCAAATGATTCTATAAATTAAACAACAAAATGTTTTATCATGTATTTAACTTGCAAATCCTGCTTCCGCTCTTATTTCAATAGCAGTGTTTAATTGTGTAGAGCAGTTACTGAGATAATGTAGAGCCATTGTGATAATGTATGAGAGTTACAAAAAAATCTAACAGTCCAATTTTAAAGTATTCCATAAATGTTACTGAATCATCATGAACTCATGTTTTTAAGTTATTAAAGTGACCACTTGGGAATAAAAAGGAATACTGTTAAGTGCTGTGCTTAGTATAGGCTAACATCTTTGGGTGTATACCATGAAATAACAATACATTGTTGGAGGATCAGTTCACTGTCACTAAATAAGCACATGCTATGTAATAGGAAAAAAGAAGAAAAATCCAATGTGAAACTTCTTCAGAAGGCAATAAAGAGTGAGGCTGCCTTCTTAATATGCTGTTAAATGTTGCAAGGAAGACAGTGTACTTAGTGGTAGGTGTTGGTTTGCTGGTTAATCAATCAAAGTTTCTAATTCTGGTTTTACTATCAGTATTGCATGACTTGAACAAGTTTATGCATCTCCACATTTTCTACCCCATTGAAATACTGTTTTATTTTCCAGTTCTACAAGCATGTTGTACAGAGTGTTGAGAAATTCATTCAAAAGGTATGTCAGTCATGGATATTTTGTGTTAACACTGAGAAATATTTCATTGTATTAGATTACAGAGTATTGAAGATGGTTGGCTTTTAGGTACACTTACAGAATAACGTTTTTCTCACACCTTAGTTTATTTCAATTTTTAATCACATTGAATTTCTTCCAGTAATAAGTAGCTGATGATGCAGCAAGGCAAATACTTTGTTCCTATTCTGTAGTTATGATATGCTGAATGACTGTGGATACTGTCTTAGGACTAGTTCTCTGTATGTATTTATTTAATGTTAAAAAAGACTGTCAGTGTAGCCCATGTGGTGAGCTTTATGTGTTTTTTCTCCAGTTTTAAATGAATGATACAGTGAAACATGCAAAATATTAGTAAGATCAAAAAGTATGGTCTTATTGTAGTAGAAAGAAATCTCAACATATTAAAACTGTGTTCTAGGCATTTGATATTTATGGACTTCAGAGTTTGGAATAGAATTAGATTATTTCTCTGGAAGCAGTCAGTTGAAGTTGAAGCTTAAAACTACTGAATTTGCCATTAGAATCTACTGAAAACTTGTCCAGAATGATGTCAGTGCCATCTCAATTAGTTTAGTGTTGATTCTTTCCTACTCCACTATTTTCTTTCTTCACAGTTAATCTTACTAGATGACTGAAATTTCCTGTAAAGTGATCATCCTTGGCATTCTTTTTGTGGCATTTAACTTACTGGTTTGTCATCACTTTTACTGTTTTATTCTCTCTCTGTCAAAACATTACTTCATGGACCAAGTAACCACATTTTATATATGTAAGACTATTCAACTGAGAGAGCAAGACTTGAATTATTTCTTAATTATTAGATTTACTAGGAAAAGAAGTGAACACTTGTGTAAAAGCTTGTTGCTTCTCAGATAGGGCATATGCAGACTCACTGCTTCAGCTGTTATTCTCCAATATTTAGTTAATATTTTATTCTATTTTCCTTTTTTATCACCTATATTATTGTATTAGTCCTTTTTACTTTCTGTATTTTCCATGTTTTGAAATACTCCATATGGCATATTTGTGGAGTCTTCTTACCAAATATCTGGTTTTATTAATTTGAGTATTGTAAAGTCTCAGACTTGTCTGTTCAATATTCAGAATACTTTTTTTATCCTGGTTTAGCTAAAATTTGGGTAGATACAAAGTGATTAGCTGAAGATAGTGAATTATGTGCAATTAGATTTTAATTTCATAGTTTAACAATGCACATCTGTTCCTACAAGTATGCCACACTTTTTCTTTCTTTTTTCTAAAATAAAGAATGCTATAATTAAAAACATTGGACAGTCAGCCTAAATAAATTCTTAATCGAGATTGGAAATGTTAGCAAATTACGGTTTTTGAAACAGGAAGTTTGTATCTAGGTTATGATTAAATTAGTCTGAAGAGTTTGTTTGCCAATATTAGAGATGATGAATTTAGTGTGTTACATAAGGTGTTTGTAGACTGTCTGAACCACATAGGGAATGGGTGTACTTTCCCATATTTTCCATACTTCTTTGTGTGATAAGCATATACAGCCAGTATTCATGAAGATAATCCATTCTATAGTATATTCTGTTAATTACTTCAGTGTATTTTTATACTTCTTCATTGTCTCAAAATTGGTTGCACTAGTCTGGTGCAGTTACTCTGTAATTAAAGGCAAAAAACCCCAAAACTTTAATTGTTAAGTAAGTTGCATTACCTAAGTAATCACTGCTGTAGTTAGCAGATGTGCTTTATAGATACAATAAATGACTGTTTTGTAAATCATACAAATTTTCCAGTGTTTTAAAATTATCATTGGTATATTCTCAGTCAAACAGATACCCATATAAATATGTTCTGGTTCCTTCAGGAGCAGGGTATACTATATGCTACTGAGAACAATATAAGGTAAAGAAATGCTAACTGCAATGTTGACTTTGAAGGACAAAAATATTTATTATACTTACAGCTAGTCCTGATGTACTCTAAGAGCTTGATTATGCTTTACGCTGTGTAAATAGGTGTGCGCATTTAAAGAGTACGTGGTTCACGTGCTGATGTTTAATGGATATATTCTGAAAATATTTTTTTGGTAAATTGATTTAAAACCATTTACATATTTGTAGAGTACAAATAGATGTTATAATTTGAATATCAAAGACTAGCAATTTTTGAGGGCATTTTATTTTTCAGGCCAGTTGGTTAACTAGAGAACATTTAAATGAGTTAAAATATTACTAAAAAATTGGAGAGGAGGACTGCTCAATTTTTTTGTGTTTTTCACATATGTAAATTTTAAATTATTATTCTTTGTAGTGCAAGCCAGAATATAAGGTTCCTGGTCTGTATGTCATTGACTCCATTGTGAGACAGTCCCGGCATCAGTTTGGGCAAGAAAAAGATGTATTTGCTCCAAGATTCAGCAATAACATCATCAGCACTTTCCAAAATTTGTACCGCTGCCCTGGAGATGACAAGGTAAATCACTTACAGTATTTTCCTAATAAAACAACCTGTAGTATATTATCTATTAAGAAAAAAATTTTTTTTTTCTCATATTTTGCTTGCTAGAGTATCTCTAAGTATAGAATTACACATGTATTTCTTCTAATTTTCACTTGTCTGATTGCAGGAGTAGGGAAGGATTGTAGAAAGAGACATTCAATTAGATTCATCAGAATTTTGAAAACAGAATGGGTTTGAGTTAATGTGTTTGATGTGATAAAATTAAATGGCTATTGGATCAGACAGGGAGCTGTGGTCAGTCTTTAATCTTCAATGAAGAAGCATATTTTGTGTAATGTGAACCTTCAGTGCAAACCGGGTGTTGCATGTGAATTCAGTATTACAGGAAAGTCTTTTTGCTGTGAAGGCAGTTACCATATATCTGACCCAGTAAAAAATTGTGCTGTTCAAGCTACCAAAGTTATGTCCATGTTCTGTAATACTTTATGTTTAATCTGATTAAAATCTGTAACAAAGACATTGTTTTGTTTGTTGAGAAAATCAAGCAGACATATAGCAGCATGTCATTTAAAGTCAAAAAAACCCCCACTGATTTCTTTGTCTGGCTCAGCCATGGAAAATGCAAGAGGGAGAGAAATACTGAAATGCAGAAATGGCTTTATATTCCTGTTTTGGATAGAAGAGAGATGGACTTGCCAGGGTCTTGTGTAAAAGTAAACTTTCAAAGAAGGGCTTTCATACTGTAATACTGAATGGAAGCCTTTAGAGATTTCTTGAAAAGAACATAGATTATACATTCCATGAAATGAAAACACATCACTTCTCTCTATTAAATTTAAGTATTCTCTTGGAATTCTGTGCAAGCAGACAGTTTTTTCCTTTGGTCTGAAAACTCTGTCTTTAAGTACTCCATGCTTTACAGATATTAAATAAACAAACCATCTTCATGGCAGCAAATGCAAGATTCTATGAAGAATGTTCTTCACAGTGTAACTCACTTCTTTTTCCCCTTTCAAATAAGTAAACTTTTTTTTGCATCATATAACGCAGCTGACCAAAATAAGATGGATAGAAGAGGATGTTAGGAAATAAAAGGTTAGGGAGCAAATCAGTGGAATACAAATGCATTTACAAGCTGAAAAATTAGTTAGATTTCGTGGAATTGTATGAAGTCTTGATTTTTTTTTTCCCCCTTTCTTATGATCCACGTACTTAATATTGTTATGCAATTAAAATAGGCAGAGAATCCAGTTTAAATTCCACACTTCTTTAAGAAGGCTTGTAAAATACTAAGTTACTTACCTAATAAAACTGTGTAGTAGTCTTATTAGTGTAGTCCCATTTTTCAATGGACAGATGTAAGTTTGGTTCATAGGTGGATCAAAATAGCATTAATATATGTTGGCTTCAGAAGTTTGAGAGTAAATGCTTTAAAATGTTTCTTTAAAATAATTTTCCTTCCATACTGTCTTCCAAGAATAAAGGTATGAAAGTCTCAGATGAGGTTACTGAGTTCTGTTTTGGTTTACTATATTTCATTTTCTGTTGAGAAGACTCTCACATTGTACATGGTGTACCTTTACTGTTGTGTAGCCATCCTGCGTTGTTCAGCTTCAGGTTCATAGGTTAGACATTTCTGGTGTGACCCAATGTACCTACTGTTTATAAGAAAAACAAGCATGACTCATATTTTGTTATCCTTTCTTCATTTTAGAGTAAAATTGTTAGAGTGCTAAATTTATGGCAGAAGAATAACGTATTCAAGAGTGAAATTATTCAGCCCCTCTTGGATATGGCAGCAGGAATTCCTCCTCCAGTTGTGACTCCTGTCTTACCCAGCACTACAGCTGCTATGAGCAACAATACACCAGGTAAACAAAAATAGGTTAAAATGAGCTTTCAAAAACAGCAAAGCCAGGAAGAAGCCTGATGCGTTTTCTAGACCTGGTTTTGTGCTTAAAAGTGAAAAACAGCAGATCATTGTCAGAGTTAAAAACATAACGCAGCACTTAATGCATTCTTTCTCAATTAGTGGTGCCACACTTGAGAGAAATGATACATCAGTAGCTTTTTGCTATCCATAAGATTGTATCATGCCAGACGGTGGTGCTTTACTCTTGCTGGCATAAAAAATGTTGACAATTCAAGCTACAGTCAGTAACATATTCTCTCTCCTTCAAATCTGAACTATGTTGGCCAGAAATCTTACTGAAGAACTTTGTGGGGGGGAAGCGCTCACAAAGTATCTCCCAAATTAAGACTAACATGATTATCAACGTAGACTTGACCATTTTGTGTCATAAAGTATCTTCCTTGTGTGGCTAGATGACTTTTCAACATTTGGATCTGTGGAAACTTTCTATTCAAGGTTGGGGTATACCAGAAATTTAAAAATGTGTTTTCTGCACTTGTGTTTGGCACCACTTTTGTCACCCACCTTTTTTGGTAATTCCATGCTGGAAAGTAGTGAGGTGGACAAATCCACCTTATTTTAAATCGGTGTCTGTAAATATGTGGAAGTACCAGATCTTGTATTGGATTTGCTGCATCTTCTATCTCAGTATTCTGTTTCCATTAATTCGATTACTTTCAGTTGTGGAAACCATAACTTTATCTTAATGCTGTTTTGAATTCTTGATTTCTTTCAAAAACACTGGTCGTTTAAATGTAGTGTTCCTCAGTGTGTCTCTCTGCTTCAGAGCTAGAAGGAGTGTTTTTCAAAGTTGGAGTATTTGTTTGAATTATGGTGTAAAACTGATTTTCAGGTTGCTGACTTGGGCTTAATGTTCCCGTTGGAAAAAAAGTGGTAAAATGGACAATCCTTTTGTATCCACCTCCCACAGGTTGAAGTTTTTAGTAGAATTTGTAAGGCTTTTCATGGGGATAAAATGGAAGTTAGCAAGTTCTGGACTAGCAGAGTTTTCTGAGTAAATTGCTAACAGTTGTAATTAGTTATATATAGTTTCCATTGTATTATTCGGATTACTGTGTGAAACCTATTTATTTTGCATTTTTCACTGTTGCTCTTAGCATTCCTATAGTTTAAGAGTACAAAGAGCTATGAACTACACTTACAGAAAGTAATCCTGCTACTTGAGTGATGTTGATGTGAGTTTGTGTATTTTCTGTGCTCTCTCTGTGTCAGAAAATGAGTTTCAAATGATGTAAATGCAGTATGCTTTGTATTTCATAACTGGGTTTAAGGCGATGAAGATGATTATGAGAAGGAAAAATAGAGGGGCATATTATCAGTGCTTTTAAATACTTAACAAGTGGGTGTCAAAAGCATGGGGCCAGTCTTTTTTCAGTAATGCACACTGGCAGGAAAAGAGGTAACGGGCACAAACTTGAACATAGGAAGTTGTATCTAAATATGAGTAGTGTCTTCGCTTTGAGGGTGGTAGAGAACTCTTGAACAGGCTTACCAGGGAGATGGTAGAATCTCTGGAGTCATTAAAGACCCTCATGGATGCTGTTCCGTGGAGCCTGCTTAAGGTGTACCTGCTCTGGTGGAAAGATTTGTACTACCTGATTAGCAGAGGCCCTTTCCAGCCCTTATGAATCTGTGATTCTGTTTTAATGTCTTAGAAAGATTGTAATATCATTATAAATTGATTTCTTGCAATCCCAAAACCTTTACTGTAGAAAATAAGCAGGAGTATTCATAGATGGTTTATAATTTATTTTTACAGCAAGTCTTCGTTCTTTTTTTTCTTCAGTAACACTGTTTTCAAGTCTATGTGCTGAAATATTTCAGCATACTGGATTTTTTCTGTTTTAGGAACACCTGTGACACCAGTTACTCCAGCCAATGTGGTACAGAGTTTGCCAGATCCTTGGGTATCTCAGATTGCTAATACAGATACCCTTGCTGCTGTTGCACAGATTTTACAGAGTCCTCAAGGCCAGCAGGTAACTATTTTGTGGCACACTGTTTGATACCTTGTTTCTTTAAGGTACATTTAAGGAATACTAGTTTCACCAGTATCTCATAGTTTTGTCTCTGGCATAAAATGCTGACTGTCCCATCATTCGTTGCAAGTAAGTTCCAGATAAACTAATACTTGTGTTACCTTTTGTAACCAACCCTGTGTGTTCTCTAGAAGTGTCATATAATGTGAATTTATGTAAGATGGTTTGTAATACATACTTTTCTAGATAGTAAAGCAGCATTGAGATTTTGTGGATGGAGGCAGAAAGTGGAATACTAATTTAAGCTTATTTTCCACTGGATACCCCAAGAAGCTAAACATTATACAGAATTATAATAATAAGAATATACTTATTCTGGAAATTCATTGTGATGGTTCTTTCTATCAGCAAAATACAGTTTTTATTTTGAAGCATTGACAAATAAGGTCTTAGAAGTTACTGTGTTCAGTTTCTGTTTTCTCACCTCCAAGAAAGTGTCTTGATGTACAACATATACTGAACTGTTTGTCCTGTTAACCCACAGCCACATACATTGAGTTCACCTGAACAGCTTTCTGTTAAAAATCTCTAGACAATTTCTGTAGGTAATTGTGCAGTTTATGCTAGATCTCTGATGCCAGCATAACTTTGGCATTAAGATTTTTATGTGGACTGAGGAATAGCATGCTCTACCTGCTGGAGTACTAAACAACAGTCCCATGTGTATGAATGGGAAGCAGTCACCAGTGAGCTGTTGTAAAGCACTGATGCTGACAATAACAACAACTTAGTGAGATTGTTTTACAGTGCTAAGCTAAGCAGATTGGTCTGTAATTGCTTGTAAATTATGCAAAAGATTACACTGAAAGAAATTGCTGGGTTGTTGAAAAGCACACCAAAACACATTTGTGGGGTGCTTTATGAACTGTGGAGGTTGGATAGTGGAATAGCTCTTAAACAAGAAAGTAATGTGAAGTAAGAATGGGAAATACGTGAAAAGTCAGATAATTTTAAAGATCATTACCTAGACAGTATTAAATAAAAGAAAAGAACAACTACATTATGAAGAAGAGAAGAGAGTTAGAGCTTTAAAGACACATCACAAAGAAATAACATTTGGATATTTAGCTCAAAATGTTAAAATAAGGAATAGAATGGATTTTGAGAGACGAAAAATACTATCTTAAGCAGAAATATGGAGACAGGCTGGATGTGCAATAAATATGTATAGGCAAATTTCTGGGATTGGCAGATGAACTGAAACATTTGCTCCTATCTGTGTTTCTCTTCCTGTGCTTCAAGCAACTCAGTACCCATCCACCCCCTTCCCCCAGGTTTCGATATCTTTGATTTCATCTTAAGAGCGTGTTTTATGGGTGTGATTACATGCAGACACTTGAGAGTCTAGGCATAGGAGAGGGCAGATTAAGAAAGATGTGATCAACAAGAGTGTGAAAACAGCTAGAATGATGGCCACACAGGATTTTCCCATGCTAAGGCCTCCATTTCTGCTTCTCCAGTTTGAGTCTTTTCTACTCAGAGCAATGCATAAGGTGGATCAGCCATATTTGCTCATCTTGTGTGGGTCAGCCAAGGAGAGAGGGAGCTTTTCAGCTTCACCTATTGTAGTAATCAGTGAAACCTCTTGGTGAGGTAGAAACATAATTGAAGCATTTTGAGACTGCTGTACACGAGTCTGTGTAGCTGTTTTGAAAGAATAAAAAGAGTTGTTTCACATTACCAAAACATAAGAAAGACGGTCTTGAGAAAGAATCATACATCCTTGACGCATCATAGGTGATCAACCTAATCAGCTTATGTAGGGTGAGCCCTAGTAAGAAGGGAACAATTTGAACCCTATAATGGTTTAGTGGTGAACCTCATGAGGAGTTGGAATATGAACATAAAGATGATGAGGGATTTAGTTCAGCATAATTTTAACTACCTGGATTTGTTCAGCTTTTTACCTGAAGGTGTCACTCCTAGGGTTTACTTAATGAAAGGTCAGAGAACTGCTTCTTCTAATTAGGTAGTACTTCAAGAGGCTTTCTTTCTATAGGGATAGTATTATATTCTGTTAAGGTAAATCTGTACAATTTTATGGGAGCATCTCTCTTTAGCAGATTAAATAGATCTGTGTGTGAAAAAGACTTCTATTTACTCATTGGGACAGCTTATTTTTAAAAATACACAAATAGTAAGTTGAAGCAAGAAAAAAAGATACGCTAGGCAATTGGATTGTATGTTTGTTCTAAAAAAACCCACAGAAGATACATTTTTTTTTTCCCTCCAAATCTAGAGGAGAGAGACTCTTAAGGTATCCTGAAACACTGTCAATGTCTCACATCCATTCACTACAGTTTTGAAAGTTTCTTCTCTCACAATACTTAGTAGTCATTACACTATAATCCTGGATGTTTCCTGAGTTGCAGAGTGGAGTTGTTTAAATAAACAAACATCCCCAACCACTCCACCACTCTGCAAAACTATTTTAAAATAATATTTGAAACACTCAGCACTATTTTAAAATAATATGTTTTATCACCTGCTCTGTGGCTTTACCCACAATTTGTTTTTACTGTAATATACAGAGCCTAGAGTCTGTGCCATTGCAGGCAATTGAGTTACATTCCTACTTCCTGGCTGGTTTGCTTTTTATGTTAACATATCAAGGGAGTTGCATTCTGATAGTGCAAGCCTGAGTTTGAGCATGAGAGTTGCCCTCTTAAGTAGTCCAGAGACACTAGTGCCAAGTCTTCATGATACATGTTGCATCATCCTAAATTAGAGTTTGCAGTTGTGTAATCTTCTCTACAGAAATGTTAAAGCACAGAGATTTTCCTCCTATAGATGGGCCCTTAGGAAGCTGGGGTAGGCTAAAAGATTTTCTTCAGGTCAGAAAAAGTCAAACAGATGAAACAGAAGAGGAGAAACCCTAGAAAGCAGGGAATTGTGAGTGGTGGCTGGTCATCATACAACTTGTCAGAGCAAGGTTATATGATGGAGGAAGAAGTGTCTACATGTCTTACCAGGCGCAGAAGACAAATTAGTAAGTGGGAACAAAATTTCCTGTAAATAAGAGCAAATTAAGGTGTAATGATAGCATGGGTTAGGTGGTACTGTATACCTGAGTTTTTTTTCCCAGTGGAAAGTAAAGACTGTTAATTGGTTTTGTTGATTTTTTTGTTTGTTTTGTTTTGTTTTTCTGATTTAATGCATTTGGTGTCTTTTCTCTCTTAGCTTCAGCAGTTGATACAGACACTGCAGATACAGCAACAGAAACCTCAGCCTTCCCTTCTTCAAGCCCTGGATGCTGGTCTTGTCGTTCAGTTGCAGGCTCTCACAGCACAACTTACAGCTGCAGCTGCTGCTGCTAACACGCTTAATCCACTGGAACAGAGTGTCTCTTTTAATAAGGTAGAAGTAGAATAGTAGAAGTATGAGGAAATTTTTTGTTCTTACAATATATGAGAGTCTTCTTTTGGATTTTAAAGGTGTGACAGATTTTTAAAATATGTGAATGCACTATGTACTCTTAATGTTCTCTTAAGCCCACATTCGATTGTTTTCCTTCAACCTTTGTAATGGAGCCCTGAGAAATGAACCTGTCTGGTATTCCCGTTCCTGTGTTTGTGATGTGAAGTAGAAAATTATGTATTAGCAAATTAATGAAAGGGAAACATACAGACATTTATATACATGGCTTTTGAGTGGATAATCTCTCTAGGACTGTCCTGAAGTGAAGAATAAGGAAATGAAAGAAGCAAAAACCATGGATTTAGTGGTTTTGTTTTGTTTTTTTTGTTTTTTTTTTTCCAGATAATTTCTTTTTTTGGGCAGGTAGTTGCTCAGAACTTCAGAAGTGCTGAGTTTAAGATAAGATCTGGAACAAAAAGTACCTGTATCACAGTTGTGACCATCAACTCAAGCAGAATGTAATTACAGGGAATGAATGCGTGAGTTAATAGAGACTGCCTTAATGTGTAGATGCAGAAGGTAATGAAGAATGCAATGTTGTATTGTGGATTTTTTTTGCTAGGTTTCAATTCCAGCATTTATATGGATAGATGTAGCTGTCTTGAATGTTGGATTACTTGTTTTAAATTAAAGGAATACATAATCTGATGTTTACATATCTTGAGAGGGTTCTGCCTAGTGATCCTCTAGTTGGTATATGTCAGTAATAGTATGAAGGAGTCTCGTTGTCATGGAATTTGTCAGCAAAGTGAGTGTATATGATTGTGATTTCTTGGATTTTGGAGGCAAGTGTTGTGGAAGGAATTCTTCTGGCAGTGTGGATAGATAATAAGCTTTCAGTAGGTTCTGAGGTTGTGGTTAATCCATTGTTGTAAGCTGTGGAAGAGTTGTATTTGTAGTATGTGAAATGTACCTCAGTTCTGCATTATACAAGTAGTGTTAGTTGTATTATGATCTAAAACATCCCAGTGTTCTGAACATCTCTGAATGAACTAATACCTCATGTCTTTTTAGTCCATTGAGGCTTTTAGACATGCAGAAATACCATGTTGGTTTAGAATGTATTTATTTATTTATTAGTATAGCGTTGGTGCTACCATACCTAGTTTGAGTATTTCTAAATCTAGATATTATAGAAGAATATGTATTGAGATGTATATGCATTAACAGACAGTCTTGTTTTCACAATGATTAGTTTTGGGGATACAAATTTTCCCTTTTTAAAATTTTATTTAATGATTTCTTAGCTGCAATATCACCTGCAACCTGAATCCTACTTCTGACTACGTGAAGACCATGAGTCTATTAGACTCTTCTATTTTACTATGTAAATAGTTGGGGTTCCCCCCATTTATTATGTAAATAGTTGTGTGGAGTTGTTTTAACCCAGATGTGGCAGGGTAATAAAATTGCTGAAAGATAATACTTACTTCTTATAAGAAGCATCTACATCAGTGTTTTTAGTTGAATCGTGAGCATGCTTTTCAGGTGACACTTTTGGTTGTTTACATGTCCCACACATTTCAAACAGCAGAGCAATCTTCAGTGCATGCAATAGATTCATTTGGATTAAGCTGAAGCAAAAGATATGCTTCAGCTTCTGATGAGCACTCAGATGACAAGGCCAGATTGCAGCTGCTTCAAAGTAGCTATTAAAGTCCAAATAACATGCCCAAATAAGTAAAAAATGTAAACTAGATTTTTAAAGAGGATTTTTTTAATATGCCTTGCTTCTACAATGAATCTAGACCTTTGTTAGTGATCTTTCAGGATTCTCTGAAGTTCTAGACTTTTAAAATGCATTTTAGAGAACTTACGATAATTTTTATATTTAATATAAAATAAAATTTTAAGACGCATACTTGCAACAACAGAGTGAGCCAACAGAGTGCCCTGTCAGATGAGAAAGCTAACAACTTTGTGGGCTTTGTGACCAGGACTGATGAAAATGATTGTCTCCTCTAGGCATCCCATCTGTTCTAATCTGCATTTAGAGTATCAAGATCGAGTTTTGCTGCTCCTACCGTGACACAGGAAAGACATTGAGACCAAATTAGTCTCACTCTGTGCAGAACTGGAGGTGGTTCAGCCTGGGGAATACGTGGCTTTTGTGGGGAGATCTGTTAGCAGTCGTGTCTGTGTGTCTTGTCATCATAAGTCCTCCACTTTTCCTCCTCCAAGGACCTATGGGAAGGTCAGCTTTCCACAGCACAACATAGTGGCAGTATTATACACTACAGGAGTGTAGGGTCAACCCGTTTCCCCATGAGAACAATCAAGCACTGGAACAGGTAGCTTGGAAAGATTGCACAGTCTTATTTGTTGGAAACTTAAAAGTGTTTCCAAGACTCAACTGGATAAAGCCCAGAGTAAGCTGTTCTGAACTTGCTGTGAGCGGAATATTAAACTGAGACCTACTGAAGTCCCTTTCAATCTGGACAGTTTTGTGATCCTAAGGCTTGTCAAGGAATGGGGCAGAAGACCTACTGTCATCTAGTAGAAATTGATGAGGGTACCTGAGGTACAGGAACCTGAACATCTTAAAAAGCTTCAGCAGCAAACTAAGAGAATCTAGCTATTCTGAAAGCAGTAATTAGAAATACGGAGTAGTTTCTGTAGAACAGGCTTTTGATGAAGTCAATATAGAAATACTTACGGGGAAGGCAGTGTCCAAAAGCCAAATATTTTGAGATGGCAGACATTAAAAAAAAAAAAAAAAAAGGTGACAGCTTTTATGATAAAGAGTAAGTCTGGTGATTCAAAAAAATCTTAGTTCTTATTGCATGATAAAATGATGGTGAATTGGTGAACAAATCTAAACAGTGCAGGAAAAGATACGTGATGAATACAGAAGCACCCATCTTTTTTAAAGTCCCTGTTTGTAATAAGTGTGACAGTTTTCCCAATCATTTGTTTTCAAGCTATTCAGTTTCCATAGTATCTTACAGTAAATTGCACAAATTAATATTGGGGAAAATTGCTTTCTTTTGTCAACATCAAATGTCTTTCACATAACTATATAGTTTGTTATCGTAAAGAAAAGATTTTTCATAAACATTTTCTATGTATTTGTGTTCTATTCCTTTTATTTTAGCTTTTAAAGACAATATCCTGATCTCCATAAAGAAATGTATTTCCTGTGGAATATTTTTTTTTCATGGCTTCAGTTCTTCTCACTGCCTTTTCTGAATTTACTCTTTTCTTAGATAAAGTAACAAGTGTAGCATTCATGGAAAGTTCTGTAATTTCATGTGTGTAGTGGGGTTAACCTAGGTACCCTAATATTTAATTTGTTTAAATTTCTGTTGTTTTATTGTAGAGACTAATCTGTTACAATTTATTGAAAAATAAAGATATTTCAATTCAGGTTTTTCTCTTTACTAGCTAGTATGTTATTTAAAGCAAATGTAAACAAGTAGAATAAGTAGAGTGTATTCTATTACCTTCCTATCTACTTCATCCTAATGGAAGATAATGATGATTAATAAGACTTTAAAGATGTGACTTTTTTTTTTTCTTCTAAAACTTGTAATTTTATCAGAGCAGTAGCATTTTGAAAATGCTTTACTTGAAAATATGCTAGAACATGTTAAAAAGCATAAGGTAGTCAGCTTGCTTTAAATAGATTTAGATATATATGGTGAAAGTTATCCTGGATTTTAGCATCCCATCTCATATTCTTCTGCTATGTTTTCTCAGAAACATATTTAGTTCTACTTCCCTATAAATTAGATATTTTTGTTGTGAAAATAATTATAAAAATTCTTGATTGGTGATTCTTCTTGGCCTTATGCGTTTTTATTCTTGCTGGAGTCCAGTAACTGGCAGTAAACAGAACATCCTGAAAACCAAAATGGGCTACTGAATCATCATGACTTGTTACTGGAGATGTTTTTCCCTTGCAATTTTGAAATGACTGCTCTATGTTCTCATCCTGTTGTTTTCTTTTCTTTTTTTTTTTTTATGAGACAAGGATTTGAGAAAAAGTTACGGTAGTTTGTAATACAATACTGACTGCTATTCCAGAGACTTCAAGGTGTAAAAATGTGTGGACATGGGTCTGATAGCAGTGCTCAATCTATACATAGTTACTGTTAAATGACAATCTCAGTAACAACAAGCGTTGTATTTCTTCATACTTTAATTTTCCTCAATTAATAAACAAAACAGACACATTTTTTGTTCATCTAAACTACAGTGTAGACATTTTTACAGATAAACCAGGAAGTTTATCTAAGTTTTTCTTTTTTTTTTCCTGTCAGATATCTTTCTTTTTATCCCTGTGGAGGCTTATTCCTCTTACATGATAACAGCTTGCTTTGATTTTTTTTTTTTGCAGACTGTGTGAGAAGTTGTTTTCAAGAAACAATATATTTGAAGGAATTCAGGTTGTCTAAATGACACGTGTGTGTGAAAATACAGTAATTCTTTGCAAAGTAATCAAGCTGTAGGTCTTCTCTTGATATGAGCAGACCAGTTTGCTGATTGCCAAAGGACTGAATAATTGGCCTCTTCGTAGTAATTTCTTCTAATTAAAGGTACCATTACATAAAAGATTTTTTTTTATTTAAGCTTTCTTCCAAATTAGCTGTCATTTACTATCGAAAGAACATGTAGTCATACATTTAGCAGCAGCCAGGGCTCAAGAAAGCCATGGACAAAATTTGGTATTTGAGGCAGTTAAGACATTTCATTTTCAATCTGGGTTATTTGTCAACTTTTTTTTTAAAGATTGAGAAATAAGAATGTTTTTCTTTTGAAAAGTAGATACACAAAGTGACATATAAGGAGCAGTGAGTAATGCTTACTTTGCTTTCTCCTAGAAGCTGATGGACAGGTTTGACTTTGGGGAAGAAACCGAACAAAGTGAAGAGCCTAAAAAGGAAACTCCCACTTCTCAACTGTAAGATAAAGCTATGTTTCTTACGGAAAATGCTAAAATTTGCCTGATGCTAGTTGAACATTAGGATTAAATAGGAAGGAAAATGTTGGGAGCTTTTGGTGTTTTTTTTTTTTTCCCCCCAGAGCATAACTATATTAAAACAGTAGATAGAGAAAATACAGTTTACTAAATTAATTAAATATTTGGTATGTAGACATATGCAATATTTTTAAAAAATCATATATTTTGTGCCTTCATATTAGGAGTTAACATGTTCTTTGCTTTGTTTTTTTTGTATTCATAGTGTTAACTTGATAAAGTTGATAATAAAAGGTTGGATTTTTTACATTTAACCCAAGAAAACAACTATTGCAGTTTTGTAATTTAAATTATCTCATTTTAGGCCTTTAGTACCTGAATCTGTGAACAACTCACTTTTTCACCAACTAGCTGAACAACTACAGCAACAAAATTTAGAACATCTCAGACAACAGCTTCTGGAGCAACAGCCACCTCAAAAAGTAAGAACTCCACCTTGTGGCTGTCGTAATTATATTCTCCACTGATGAAAAATTTCACACTAGAACAAAAAAAAATGCCTCGTTAGTGACATTTCTGTTGTAATGAAAGTCTTTGTTATTAGTTGATCATCTAAGAGAAGCTTGCAGAGTACGTGGAATAAGCACAAGAAAGTACTCAAAGCAAAAAAAAAAAAACCCCAACCTAAAAAACAAAAAACCCACAAGAGAATTGTGTAGGGTTACATTCATTTCTCATAGGAAAGGCTGACAGTGCTTTGGTTTTTCACCCTTTTATAAGGGGAAAAACAGCTTTTTGCTTGCTGTCAAACAGGAGAATGTGAACACTGAAGTGATTTTGCTACTGTCTGTAAAGGAAGGATAGTGTGCAAGCTGCTTCTGTAGAACAATTAAGAGGACAGAATAGAGATTGTCGATTACTTTACCGTGCTTAGCTTTTAAATCATGGCTAGTGAATACATTTTCTTTTGAGGAATCTGAACTAAAGAATATACTCACAGATTCACAGATTGCATTGAATTGAAAGGGCCCCTCAAAGATCATCTTGTCCAACCCCTCTGCAGTCAGCAGGGACACCTACAACTAGATTAGGCTTCCTGGGGCTGCATCAAGTCTGATCTTGAATGTCTTCAGGACAGGACGTGAACCACATCCCTCGACGGCCTGTTGCAGTATTTTGCCACTCTCATTTTAAATAACTTCCTCCTTATGTCCAACTCAAACCTACCCTGCTCCAATTTAAAACCACTGCCCCTCATCCTTTTGCTACAAGCCATTCTAAACAGTCCATCCCCAGCCTTCCTGTAGGCCACCTTCAGATACTGAAATGTAGTTATAAGATCCTTCCAGAGCCTACTTCTCTTCAGACTGAACAGCCTGTCTTCATAGGACAGATGCTCCAGCCCTCTGATCATCTTTGTTGCCCTCCTGTGGACCTCTTTCAGCAGTTCTGTGTCCCTCTTGTGTTGGGAGTCCTATAACTGGACACAGTACTCCAAGTGAGATCTCGCCAGAGCAGAGTAGAGGGGCAGAATCACCTCTCTCGATTTGCTGGCCACACTTCTTTTTGTGCAGCCCTAGATGTGATTTGCCCTTCTGGTCTGCAAGTGTTCATTGTTGGCTCATGTCCAGCTTCTCACCCATCAGTACCCCCAAATCCTTTTCTGGACAGCTGATGTATTCATAGCTGATGCTCAAGACAACTTAAGATTCTTTTTTAACTATGCGAATTTAGTCCTCTCTACATTAAGTAAATTGGCTTATTTCTTCTGAGGTTATTCCTTAGTATGTAACTGCTCTTTTCCTATTCTGACCCCAGTAGAAAAAAAACCTAGAAGTTATATCTGGTTAGTATCAAGACAGAATAAAAGTGTACTTACTGTGAAGTATTTGTGTCTAGTTTCACAGTAAAATAGGAGTCTTAGATTGAAAGGTCTAAGGGATAAAATTAACAAACTTGTGTTAGAGTTTTTACTTTAATCTCTGCAAAGGTGCAGTTGCTTGGCTTTCAGTCAAGAACACTGAGTCTTGAATTTATAACTTTTGACTTTTTAATGTTTAGAAAAACAGTAGTTTAATTTTTACTAGACACTGTTTTCTTATTCCGCTGTTTTATTTTGTTGTGTTTTGCTTTCATTTCTCATTTAAGTGCAGCAACCGACAGAGCTTGTACAATACAGTTACAGACTAAAGAGGTTTTCGTGCTGGTGGATATATAGCAATTTCTGGCTTCAAACGCTAAGAAATGTAAAGGAATATAACTTGGAAGAAAGGACCTGTTTTAAGAGCTTTTATGTAATATATTTAAAAACATATATCCAATTTGAAAACAAAAATAACAGGTTTTGTACCTTATTGTAAAATGAGCAGCAGTGGAGTTTGAATTAATCTCTGAAATTAGGTTAGAGTACAATTATGGGTAGAATGAACATAAGATTTGACCCTTATTATTTGATATTCTACTCCAAGTACAGAAATTGTTTCCTTTCTGGTCCACTCAGCTTCTTGTCTACTCAGTACAGAGAATTTTTTTCAGCTTTATAGCAGCTAAAAATACAAAATTCTGCTGGAACTCTGTAATGACTGCAGTGTGTTATGAGTGAAATCTTCCTTAATTACATATTCAATATTAGTGAGAAAGATTAAGGGAAGAGAAGGAACACAAAACACAAACCAAAATTATTAAGGAAAGACTAAGAGCAAATATCAATGAGAGATGGACAGAGACAGAAGAAGAAACAAGATTTGCAGGAATCGATATTGAGAAAAATAAAAGGAAAAAAGATGAAACAGATAATGTTAAAAGGAAAATGCAGAAACTGACTCACATAAGAATTTTTTTATTTATAAGATGTTTAATAACGTGAAGGTAAACCAGTAAAAAACCCTTGTAACCACTTGTCATTCTGCTAACTTTCTACCATCCACCGGATTAGAATATCTAGCATTTCTTTACTTGAAGTGAAAATGTAATGAGAATCACCAAAATGTTTACCTGCAGTATTTGATTATTTCTTTAGATTATCCTGATAGCATTTCTATATATTTTAAATGTATTTCCTGGTTTTATTGAATTTATTTTATATCTTTGACATATTTATTGCAAAGCTATACTTTCTGTCCAATGTAGTGGCAATTATATTTTTTCTATAGGAAATCAACAAGAGATTTAATATTTTTAGATTTTAAAAATATCTTGGTTTCAGAACTGCTTGTTTTGTTAGGTCTTGTAATTGATGTGCTGACATAAATGACATAGCACCCTGCCTCATCTTGTAATAATGACTTGTCTAAAGTCACAGACTGTAAGAAAGTTTGGAGTTAAATGTAATGTTTTCCATTATATTAATAACAGTGTATGTAATTTATTAGTTCATATGGATGGGTATGTTGCCAGCAGATATCTTTCAGTATCAATATAGGTAGGGGTGCCACAATCATTGTTTCTCCTGTGAGTTTTTGTTTTTAACCACCCGTATTAAGCAGCAAATCTTGTAGGTGGGTTTTTTTTTTTTAATTTAAGAAAATAGTGATTTTTTTATAGTCAGGAATTTTGTTTTTTTAACGGCATATGATTATTTGCTATTTAGGCAAGCCCTGAGGAGAATCAAGAAGGAAATTTTGGTTCAGAGCACTCTGCCTCACCATCGCAAGGAAGTAGTCAGCAGCAGTTTTTAGAAGTGGAAACCAATGTAGACGATTCAATGGATATTCAACAGCAGGTAAAACCTATTTTAAATTTGATTACAAAAGCTGAAAGGAAAACGCAAACTCAGATTATTTCAGAATGAGTAAGCTGGATGTGTGCTTCAGTGTAGTTGTACATACTGTGATTATATTTATCACATATTATTGAACATATGTTATGTCTGACCTCAGGACATGGATATAGATGAAGGACAGGATGTTGCTGAAGAAGAGACTTTTGAGCCAGAAGAAAAGAAATCAGCTGTTCGTTCAAGATCAAGAACCCGTTCAAGATCTCGTTCAAGGTTTTATGATTAACTTGTATTAAGTAAATCAAAGTTTTGTGAAACAAAGTTGTAATTTGTGATTATCATACTGAATTCTGTCTTTTGGAAAGTTCTTATGATCAGGTTTTGGCAGTGGAAAAAGTGTTCATTTAGTGTTTCTGTGTTAGATACAGACTTTCTGTGTGAGAGTTCGTTTAGCATATCTGTGTTCTGCTTTAAATTTTTCATGACCTATTCAGGTACTAAAAGTAATTAACACTAGCAGCTATTCAGGTTTTCTGTTCCAGAAAATTAGATCTTGTTATAAAACTCTTTGAATGTGTTTGGTTTTAAGCTCAAGGTGTATATACTACTCTTAATACTAACAGCATTATTCACTTCACGAAGGAGTTTGATTGAATACAATAGAAAAATGCAAATATGGAAAATATACCAGAAATGTCTGTATTATTTAACTACCAACTGAAGTTTATAGTTAACAGATGACTAAATTAGATTGTTTTCTATTTCTGTAACTCAGCATACTGAAAGTAAGTATTTTACAGGTCACCAAGAAAGCGAAGGTCTAGATCACGGTCTGGTTCTCGTAAGCGTAAACATAGAAAACGTTCACGGTCAAGATCAAGAGAAAGGAAGAGAAAGTCGTCTCGGTCATATTCCAGTGAAAGAAGGGCTAGAGAAAGGGAAAAAGAGCGTCAGAAAAAGGGATTGCCGCCTATACGGTCAAAAACACTAAGTGGTAAGTGGAAGCTACTTACTGGTTTAATAATTTAGTATTAAAGGGGAAAAGCATTTTGCATTGAAAGAACAAGATCTAGCTTGAGTATTGTTACAAAATATGGTAACCATAATTTTTTCTACCACTTGTGAAACTTAGAATCATTCCATTTTAGAGGAAAGCAAATACCATGCTGTTCTGCTGATGATTTTGTTCATACTGTTGCACTAGTGATATTACTTCTGAACAGAGAGCAGCAAAAGCCATCCCTGAATTCAGTGCTCTATGGGGCATTTAAAGAAGACCAGTGCTTGTTCCGAATATTGATACCATGATAAGATTTAAGTATGTTGTATACACTTCAAACACTTTGCTGAGTAGCTTAAATAGAGGCCAGTTTTGTTAAACTTTTAGAGTGCTTTTTAAATAGCAGGAACGTAGAGCAAAAGCAGACAGAAACATGAAACAAGTAATTTGCTATGATAAGACAGATCTTAATGATTGTATCCCAAGAAAGTATCCAAAACCCAGATGGATTTCATCTTCTCTAGAGTGTTGCTGTGCACTGTCGTTTCTACAGAGAATTTGCTTACTGAAAAGAAGGAAGGTAGCAGGGAGAACTTCCTCCAAAAAGTTGCTTAAATCGGAAGGAGTATTTTGAGATGAGCCCTAGAAACAGTGAAGTTGAGTTTAGTCATCTGCTGCTATATCAGGATAGCTTGTAGCTGCAGTTAGCAGGGCTCTGAATTCTTGGGATACAGAATTGTACTTATTTTTATACCGAACTCATACTCCCAAATTTAATTTTGTTTAGATATTTTATGCACAGTTTCTGGTGTAGTTTTGCATTTATTTTGTGTTTTAAAACTGTTAAATTTGTCTAATGCAATCCAGCATTTGTTTTTGTAATGAAGAGTGTTCTCTTTGCATAAATACTTTGCATCATTCAAAGGTGACTTTAAAGTTGGGATTGTACTACAATTAAGATACCTATTTTTTTCTTCTTTAGTTTTTCACATGAAAGAATCATCTAAGTTTTATGATTTAGATTTCTTCCAATAGTCCACAAAGCAGGAAACTATAATCAGAATGAATGGGAATTGCAAGGTGAGAATGTTAAATAACATGATGGAGAAAAGCAGAAATAGAGGTCCCATGAAGTGACCTAGCTCATGTAAGAGGGTACTAAGAAGGCTAAGTGAAGTATGAAAGCTTTTGGGGTAAAAATAAACAAACAAGTAGGTAATTCGCATCACAAACATTTTACTTCATTAAAATCTTCTAGTGCTAGCCATTGTTACCTCTTGCTGATGCCTGAAGAATTGTTTCATAGAGCTTAACACTATGAGAATCAAAAAGGCCATCTACAGGCATGTGAGGAATGGGTGTTGTCCAAATCTTAAGGGTAGTTATGCTCAGTACTGTTGTCCACAGGAAATGCCGATTGATGTAGGAATGCATAACACTGTTTTTCCAGATTGGTGCCCCAAGATTGGTACAGAAAGGATGTATGATACATTAAGATGACAATGAAGAGAGAATGTTTCCTTGGTTCAGGATAGGACAGGCCTGGGAGGTGTAGGTTGTCTGGTTTTGTTCTGCCTTAGATTCTTTAAGATCCTGAGTGGATTACACAGGATAGTAAGATATTGGGGATCAGGCCAATATTAGTGTTTTTTTCCCATTTTGATTTAGATCATCATGCATTAAATGGAAATAACTGCTATGATTTTATTGAGACTTGCACACATAAACTGGTTAATATTTGGGAGAAAAAAAAGGGAACTGTGTATATATGGGTCAAGGAAATGAGGCAGGGGGTGGTAGGCACTTCAGCCTTGTCTGGAACTGACAAGCATCAGAAGTATCCTGGACAACTTCATCTCAGTGATGTGCCTCAGATAAGTTTGTCTTTGACTTTTGTCTCCAAGGTAAAGTCAAATTTCCATTTCTGTCAAGTCAAAAAGTGGTACATAGTACTGCAGTTAAGTCCCTTCTGTAATACACTTCTATCCAGTTAGTGCTTAGTCTTACTTCATTAAAACTGACTAAATCCCAGAGGCATGTTTTTTATGGACTAGAAATTACTTGGTTTATTTTTCCTAACTAACTTCAACTGCAGTTCACCATAGCATGTGAAAATCGACAGGATTTTAATTTTTAATTTCTTCTAAAACAACTTCTTTGTTTAAAGCAAAATGAGTGAAGACTTAGGCTACTTGTTTGGGGAATATGTTTTGTTTCTGTACTCATTTTCTATATAGTAAGTCATAGACTTACTGTTCTTAATCAGTGATTTCTGTGTAATTGTAAAGCCTTTTATATCCATGCTATAGAGTGCTTTATAAGCTTACATTCTAGTATTTTGATTGATGTGAATGTATCTCTTGACAGTTTGCAGCACTACTCTTTGGGTAGGTCAAGTAGACAAGAAGGCAACACAGCAAGATTTAACTAATTTGTTTGAAGAATTTGGACAAATAGAGTCAATTAACGTAAGTAAGCATGGGGTTACAGACTAGCAACTTAAATGTGCTTATGCCTCTAAATTCCCTTCTAGCAGCTTAAGCTTTTATAGATGATGCCTTTTTAGCACTTTAAAAAATGTGGCTCTGGTATTTGCTCTTTGGTTTCCATGTGCTGACTTCTGAAGCACTAAAATCTGTACACTTCCTGGTAAACTGGCTTTTCCCAAGCACTGACAAATTACACAGTCTTTTAAACTAGAGTCTTAACAAAGAACAAAGAAGAAGTTGTGTCTTTCTTTATGTTGTGACATGGCACAGATGTCATATTTCCTTGGACTGATGGACACAAATTGATGTGTATCCACATTAAAGGAGGCCAACAGAGGGTGGAAGCAAGGACAGGTATTGTGGGAGGAATACAGAGAAGTTACCTTGAGTAGCCAGAGACCAAGTCAGGGAAGCTAAAGTTCAGGATTAAATCTGGCCAGGGACATCAAAGACAATAACAAAGGCTTTCGTAGGTATGTTAAAAGAGAAGAAGCAGGCTCTCACTTGAAGGAAATGGGAGACCTGGCCACACAGAGTAAGGAGAAGGCTGAGGTACTCAATGACTTTTTCACCTCAGTCTTCACCATCAAGGTCTCTAACCACAACCACCCAAGTTACAGAAGGTAAAAGCAAGAACTTTCAACCGTAAGTGAAGATCAGGTTTGAGACCACCTAAAGAGTCTGAAGGTACACATGTCCATGGAACCTTATGGGATCCATCCACAGGTTGTGAGGAAACTGCTGTGTGAAGTTGCCAAGCCTCTTTGCATCATACTTAAAAAGTAGTAGTAACCTGCTGAATTTTGCAATGAGTGGAAGGGAAGAAACATAACCCCCAGTTTCAAAAAGAAAAAAAAAAAAAGAAAACCCAGGGAACTAGAGGCTAGTCAATCTCAGCTCTGTGGGACAAGATAAAGGAGCAGATCCTTCTCAAAACCCTGCTAGGGCACATAAAGAGCAACGAGGTGATTGGTAGCAGGCAACATGGATTCACTGAGTGCAAATTGTGCTTGACAAATTTGATGCCCTTCTATGATAGGGTAACTGCATCAGTGGACTTCATCACACTGTTAAGGCAGTGTCATTGACAATCACTCTTAAGTAAAGGCTATTGATAAGTATCAGAATTTTTCTTAGATTCGAAAAGACCTTTGAGATCACAGAGTCCAATCAAGTAGTGTTACACAAAGGGTTGGTGCTAGCACTAGTGCTTTTGGTGACTTGAACAGTGGGATTTATACACTCTCAGCAGATTTGCTGACAACATCAAGCTGTGTGGTGTGGTTGACAGGCTGGAGAGAAGGGATGCCATCCAAAGGGACCCTGACAAGCTTGAGAGGTGGGTCAGTGGCAATCTCATGTTCAGCAAGGCCACGTGTAAAGTCATACACTGCATGTTAGGGCAGTCAGAAGCAGAAATACAGGCTGGGCAAAGAAATAAACAGAGAGCAGTCCTGAGGGGAAAGGGTTGGAAGTGTTGGTTGATGAGAAGTTTAACATGCACCAGCGATGCTTGCAGCCCAGAAAGCCAGCCATATCCTGGGCTGCATTAAAAGAAGCATAGCCAGCAAGTTGAGGGAGGTGATTCTCCTCGCTGTACTCTGCTCTTGTGAGAGCCCACGTGGAGTACTGTGTCCAACTCAAGCTTCTAACACAAGAAGGTCATGGAACTATTAGAGCAAATCTAGAGGGGGACCATGAAGATGATCAGAGGGCTGGAGCACCTCTCATGAAAATAGGCTGAGAGAGTTGGGGTTGTTCAGCTTGGAGAAGGCTGTGGGAAGACATTACTGTGGCCTTACAGTATTTGGAAGGGACCTATATGACAGTTAAGAGAGTTTTTTATTAAGATATGTACTGACAGGATGAGGGGAAATTAATTCAAACTGGAAGAACTTAGATTTAGGTTAGACATTAGGAAGAACTTTAACACGAGGATGACGAGGCACTGGAACAGGCTGTCCAGGGAAGTTAGAAAGGCTTCAATCCTGCAAGTGTTCAAAGCCCAACTGGATGGTGCCTTGAGCAGCCTGATATAGTAGATGTCCCTACCCATGGCAAGGGGATTGAAACTGAATGATCTTTAAGGTCACTTCCAAAGCAAACCATTCCAGGATTCTGTGATGATTATTCTTGATTGTGTTCCATACAGATGATTCATTAATTGGAGTCAATGTGAATAAAACATTTAGGAAAAAAAATTACACTATAAGCAATTATTTATTTTAAAATATGAGAATTAAAGATGGCTTTAATTAGGAGGTACATTTCTTATTATTTAGAGTAATTCAGATTTAAATGTTTAGAGTCTTACTTTGGTGTTGCCTATAATCCAGAATAATTTATGTCCACATGAAATAAATTTGGATTTTTGTCTTTCTCTAGTTGTTTTAAAGTGTTTGTCAATCAAGTTAATTAATTTCAGATAATATTTTTAATGCTTTTCCTATCATATTAGTACATTCAAATATATAATCAATAAGGAATATTTTTGTGACATCATAGAATATTTTACAGAGCTTCAAGTTAAGCCACATAGCCTGATATTTATGCCTTATTTTGATTTACAGGGACTATCAATTAAGAAAGTTTGAAGGAAAGTAATGTAATAAGCATAATGTTCCAATGCCTGTTACGTTTCAGGGGCAGACCATACTGAAAATTGCTTAGCCCATGCATTCCACAAACTAGGATACCTAGGATAACAATGCTGTCTATCTTATTGTATAACATTTTCTTGAGAGCTGCATTAAAATCTGTCATCTTAACTTTTCTTCATTATCTTACTGTGTGTTTGTAAAAAAGCATAAAAGTACACCTATATGTTTTGCTAACTTCCAATGATTAGTTGCCACATTGTGCTTTTCTAAATAAAACATTAAAGGTGGTGACAATCATGCTTCAGAACCGCAAGATACCAGTTTGCACCTCTCTGAAAGGGTATTGTTCAGCTTGCAGTGAATTTGGAGCAGCCTCTGCTTTTCTGAAGTTGTTGTAATATAGCTCCCAGTTCTTGCCTGCTCCGTATTGTTCAAATGATTCATGTAATTTTTAACATCTGTTCTTCAGCATTCTACTGCTTCTTGAAAGTGTTGTACCTGAAGTACCATGACAGTATCACTCTAAAGTTTTGCTAGCGCTCAAAAATGTTAACACTGCTGATTAAGGTAGCAATTGTTTACAGTGTAAGCCTTTTGTTTTTCAGTATTAGTATTCACTTAGTGGAATTATGTAACCTGAAGTAACAATTTTCCTGCTTTTTAAGACTTGGTTTTATTCCATAGATGATTCCTCCAAGAGGCTGTGCTTATGTCTGTATGGTTCATAGACAAGATGCATATCGTGCTCTTCAGAAACTTAGTTCTGGGTCCTATAAAATTGGATCTAAAATTATTAAGGTAAGTTGATACTTGTCAGAGGTTGCTGTCCACTTCAAATACCATACACTTTTAATATGAATTTTAGTTGCAGCTAATCAAGTGTGCAACATGGTCAAGAATGAAGCAGGAATATGTGATTTTTTTTTTTTTACATTTCTTTCTGTAAAGTGCAGCTTTTAACAGTGATGTGAAAGATAGCAAAATGACATTGGGAATTGTTACTCAGGAAGTACTTGGAGAGCATTTTCTGTATGTGTTAGCGATAGACATACAAGACTGTAAACAACCTGAGTCTTGTACTGGACCATGTGAATCACTTAATACTGATTTTGGTGGTATTCTTTTGGTTAAGTATATAGTTAAACGCTGTGGGGTTTTATGCTTTCTTTAATGCTTCAAATACTGTTACTTTTAATTTCCCCATGTATATGTCAAAATTAATGTAGAAGGCACCTAATCTTTTAAATGTCATTTATCTTTGACAAAACTGTGGCAGAGGCCATGCAAATTTTCTACACTTTAATTTAAAATAAAAAACTTGTTAAAACTTTAATAGACACTGAGGCTTAATCTGCAGTGACAAACATAAAGGAAATCATCTGAAATTCTCTATTCACAGGTTGTGTGGTTTAATCAAATTATGTGTTTGGGTTTTATTTTCAGATTGCTTGGGCTTTGAATAAAGGTGTGAAAACAGAATACAAACAATTCTGGGATGTAGATCTGGGAGTTTCGTATATTCCGTGGGAGAAAGTAAAATTGGATGATTTGGAGGGCTTTGCAGAAGGTGGCATGATTGACCAGGAGACAGTAAATACAGGTATGGGCATTAACAGTGATTTTGATATCTAGAAAATGTATTTATTCTGGTAATAACAAATCATTGGTAAGTTCATTGGTTTAGCTGATACATACTCCTTTTCAGCTTATGTCAGTTTTACTAGCAACTTTTTTTACAATGTAAATGACACTGTAATGACAAAATCTAGAATGTGGATGTGTAAGTAGTTAATTGTCATGACAATAAGGAATTAGTGAAAAAGTGGAATTAATTTAAGCAAGTTGTTAGAAGTTAGCATTTTTAAAAACAGTTATGAATTGTTTGTGTGCTTGTTTCCAAGTATGTAAAATAGTAATCTGTGTAGAAATGATCATCTGGGTGTGACTGTGAAAAGTCTTGTGTATAAGATTTAAGTTGGAGTGGGAACTTGTCCAAGCTAAGCACAGCTTAGTTGAACCTTAAGGTTTTTTTCCCCAAAAAATCTAAGAGTTGGAAAATCAAGTAATGTTAGACCTCTGAAACCTTAGTCTGAAATTGTGAGGCTTGTTAGATTTGACAAGTACCCTATGTTCTTGAATCAGATCTAACACCAAAGAGCTGGAAGTGTACAGTAGATTTGTACTGTTCAATAATACTGATAATAAGTTTTCATGTCAAAATGTAGCCTTCTTCGAGTAAAAATGGAATCTAAACAATGGAAAAACTGAAAACAAGCAAACAAAAAAACCCAAACCAAACAGCATTACTGAACTACATTCATTAAGTTGTGCTTGAAATACAAAAGCTTTTGAGGAAGTGATTGGAAAAGTGAGGGTTGGGATGATGTTTGTTTAACAAGAGGATTTTCTGGCATCCTTCAGTAGCCAGCTGATAACATATGTGTGTTGACAGCAGCAGTTTTGGGGGCACACTGTTAAAAAATCTGTAACAGAATGATTGGTGAAAAAACTTGGCACTTTTTGAAAAAACAGTTTGTATGCAGGCATAATTAAACAGTGTTGCAGTGATTAAAGATATTTTACGTTCTTTAAAATACATAATCATAAATATTTGCACTTGCTTCTTTTCACAATAAGTTTGAGGGTTATTTGTAATCAGTATATATACCCGATAAAAATTAATTGTTTAAGAAGGAAGAAGACTTTTTAGTATTTAAACAAAAGTAATAAATTCTAATAAATTAATTACATTTTAATATTTTTTTTTTTTAAAAGAATGGGAATCAGCCAGAAGCTCAGAAGCTGCTAAAGAAAATACTCAAACTACACAGAGTGCTACAGTTGATAAGAGTACAGTTATTACAACGCAGACAGAAGCTTACACGCAGCCAGTCACTATGCTGCAGGTTTGTATAAGTTTGAGTTTGCAAAACTGCCACAGAACTGGAGGGGAAACTTTTAATTCAGTACAGATAAACTTTAATGATGAATTAAAGTACTTTAAAATAATTAAGTTTTGCATCCACATATGTTTATCTGTGAAATATTTTAGAGCAGAATCAGTGGCTGTGCTTGAGCAAAATTTTAGTTCCATGTGCACAACATAGCCCAAGTTTGTGTACAATCTTGGTTGAAGGCATAGATGTTGAAAATGGAGCAATTGCAAAGAAAAGCACTCTCCCCAAAAAGAAACCAAACAAAACCAAACCAACACAAGAACCAGCCCTCCCAGAAAAACCCATCAAATTAAATACTCCACCCAAAGCTGACATATTAGTTTTTTTTTTAAGAAGAAATTAAAAGGAGTTTTTAGAGAGTATTTTACAGCTAGAGGAAAGTATATTTCTGTAAGTTAAGCAATACAATATTCTCTTTTTCACTTGTGCTTGTTTCTTCTCTACGTATGTTCTTTTCCTAACATCAGTTTTGAGTACAAGTTTAATTATTTTCTCAATAATTCGGGGCAGGATTTTGTAGAGACTGTAAACTTTAAAAGATGTGATTACTGAATCAGGGTGCATTTGCACTCTATACGCAGTAATTCATGAGAATCTTTGACTCTGTCCTGCATTCTTTTTTACCTTTGGCTAAAAAGAGAATTATTAACATCCAATCAGTTGCAAGGTATTGTGGAAAGCTAAAAGACTACAGTGTCATTTTTCTTGAGTATACTACACTACACATTTATCAATTTTAAGTACAAGTATTTTTTCAGGCAAACTTTTAAAATCATTTTTATAATAACCATATGAAATTGTAAAGTGTGAAACATTTGCTTAATATATTTTTTCCATATTCATATAATTACTTCTTTGTCTTTCCTAAGGTGGTGTAGCCATTGGCAGTACATCAGCTGGCATAAAATTGCTATGCGACATAACGTATTTTCATTTACTTGCATTGAATTCTGAGCTTAGGTTTTTTTTTTTTTTAAGTGCTCTCAAATTGACACACTACCTACCTGATTCTGTGATTCTATTTTCCTGTCTTTTCTCTGTCTCCCTTTCTTAATTCACCACTTTCCCACAGGATTTTTTAAATTCTTGAATAAGTATAGTGCTTAACAGGATATTTTAATGCTCTTTTTAGAATAAAGATAACATAGGATTCTTCCAGTGTCCATGTTTACCTGTGATGTAGGTACCATCATTTCAACATGATCTTCAACATTTCAGAGTGCAGTCTAATTATTCAGGGTTCTCAGAATGTAGACAAAACCTTTGGTACATTTACTGTTTAACATGAATTGCAGCTGAATCGGTTTATCCTTCTTTTCATGTCATTGAACTGTTTTCGTGTCATTCAGTACTGTTAAGTATTGAAGTTGCTTGTTTTTTCTTTCTATAAAGATTCCAGTAGCTCCAGCTGTGCCTGCTGTTAGCTTGGTTCCACCTGCATTTCCTGTCACAATGTCTGTCCCTCCTCCTGGTTATAGTGCAATTCCTCCTCCTCCCTTCTTGAGAGCGAGTTTCAACCCTTCGCAGCCCCCTCCAGGTAAGTTAGTAAAAATGAAGCTGATTATGTAATGAGAATATTCAGTTCATGTGCTTCTGTGTACATTGGTTTGTATAGTTTTACATCAGCTACTGGTTACTGTTTGAGCCAGTTGACTTTTGATTATTTTAATCTAGTAAGAAATTTCTTATGTTTAACTTAATATTATTTTTACAAGTGTATTCTATTGAGAATAGGAATTAAAGCAGATATTAATCTGTTATTTTGATGGAAATGGAAATTACAAAATCCCTAAGGTTAATCTTCTGAGAAATTTGAAGCCCTTTAATTTTTTTCTTTGGATATTGCTGGCAATTCTAAAGATTGTTATGCTGATCACTTACATTAAGATGGGGTTAGTTTTGGAAATAATAACCGCCATTGTCTTTTTCCACGTTTGATGCTTGCTAGATGTCAGTGATGCAGTTTTGCAGGATGATGTGAGCAAGCTTTTACTGCAGAACTTTACTTGCTTCCCTTGTAATAATTATCTTGGATTTTTTCCATATAGGTTATATGCCTCCCCCAGTTCCACCTGTGGTCCCACCACCTGTTGTCCCGCCACCTGTTGTCCCACCAGTTGTTCCAACACGTAAGTTTATTCTTCTAATACTTGTTTGTGTGTTACAAAACGTTGACTGCCTACTTGCTAGTTTAAAAAAAAAAAAAAAGAAAAATAATTTGGCTAAATTAATTATTATTGTATGCATAGTTTAATATATGAACCTGACTGTAACATGGCCTCTACAAAAACATTAAATATTGCAGTGCTGATTGAGGATATTATTACCAAAACCCATAGCACTTAGGGTAATTATATAATTACCGTGATACATTTGTGTTACTTTCCTACAGCTTTGGTACAACCTCCTTTACCAATTGCACAAGAGACGATGAAGGATGTTCCTTTTACTAGCCTTGTTCTACCAGTTGGCACAGTCACTAGTAATCTGGCTACTCCAACATTGTCTGCTGGAAGTGTTTTTAATCCTTTGCCGGTCAATAAACCAGAATCAGATGAAAAGGGATCGCATCTAACGGACCTGCAGGTTTCTTCCAGTGAAAACAACAGATCTGGTAAGAAATGTGTTTGTTGTCTGATACAATTTCATACAGGAATTAAGGCTGAGTATCATTTTCAGTTTAAGTTGAGGGTTGGTGGGAACCCTCTTCACCATCATCTGATCATTGATTTTTACCAGCTTATGCTCAGGGTTATTTTCTTCATAGACTCAAGAAGTAAAGCTGAGACTGGGAGTGCTTTGGAAAGCTTCTTAAAAGTGTATTCTTACTACACAAGTGGCAGTGGAAGGGAGCAGGAGGGGGTAGGACAGTGTAAATGTATAGAATTGTATCAAAGATTTTAATACTGTCCTTGCATAAACTGGGTAATAGCTGTGGTATTTTAAGCTGCTGTACATTCTTTACTACGTACAGATGCTATTTTTGTGTCATAATATTTATCGCCAATGTCATTAAAGTTATGTATGCTCATTACAAAAACTGAGACAGACGTTGCCAAGCAGTATCATAACTGAATGCATTAGCTGAATATGATTTAAGCTGCATTTTGTTTTGTTCCACTGGCATGTTTTGTTAACTGTCCTTCTTATTGCTGCATTTTAGTGCAAAGTGATATCTCAGGTAGCTCTGGACTTGGTGGAGGAGTGCAACCACCCAGCGTCTCAAGCAGTTCTGGGCTTACTGGAGAGGGTCAGCCACCCAATGTCTCAAGTAGCTCTGGACTTGCAGCGGGAGTACCACCGCCCAGTGTTTCAAGCAGCTCTGGACTGGTAGGAGGAGTGCAACCACCCATTGTTTCAAGCAGTTCTGGGCTTGCAGGAGGGGTGCAGCTACCTAGTGTCTCCAGTAGTTCTTCTCTTGGTGGTGGAGTTCAGCCAACCAACATCTCAAACAGCTCTGGACTTATGGCTGGAGTGCAGCAACCAAATGTCCCAAGTAGCTCAGGGCTTCTAGCTGGAGTGCATCCACCCAGTGTCTCAAGCAGCCCTGGCCTTTTGACAGGAATGCAGCCACCCAGTGTCTCAAGCAGCTCAGGAGTTCTGGCAGGAGTACAGCCACCAATTGTCTCAAGTAATTCTGGGCTTCTGTTAATGCCACCACCCAATGTTTCAAGTAGTTCTGGACTTATGGGAGTGCCACCACCAAATATTTCAAGTAATTCTGGACTTATGGCAATGCAGCATCCAGCTGGGGTTCAAAACATGCCTCATTTAAATATTAGTAGTCCAAGGATGCCAGGAATGCCTCTCATAGATATCCGCCCAGGCCTAATGCCCCATTCACCTGGACCAAGGTTTCCATTGATGCAGCCAGGAATCCCACCACAACGTAGTATTCCTCCTCCTGCAATCCTTGATCCATCTCTTCACCCACCACCCCGAGGTCCGTTTCCTCCAGGAGATATTTATAATCAGACAGAAAGACCTTTTGGAACAACAGGAAGACAAAATATTGACAGTATTTCTAACCCAGAGAAAAGGCTGTCACTTGGAGGTGATAATATTCAGCAGGAAGGAGACAGAGATTATCGCTTTCCTCCAGTGGAAAACAGAGATAACCTTAACAGACCATCTCCAGTAGATGTCAGAGATTCTGTTGGACGACCACCAGTTGATCCAAGAGAGGGTATAGGAAGGCCTCCAGTAGATGGAAGAGAACACTTCACAAGACCACATGTAGACATAAGAGAAAATTTTGGAAGACCAAGTATAGATAACCTTGGTCGAAGAGAGCATTTCGGTTTCAATTCAGATAAGCACTGGGGACAAAGAGGAGATTATGATGAAAGAGAGCACCATGCCTTCCCTGTTTATGGTGGCCCTAAAGGCTTCCATGAAGACAGAGAGAGGTTTCGGCATGTAAACTATAGATTCGATAGCAGAAGTGGTCCCAATTGGAGCAGAGGATTTGAACAAGATGCTCACAGAGATTTTGATGACCGCAGAAGACCCTGGGAAAGACAGAGGGATAGGGATGACAGAGATTTTAATTTTTGCAGAGAAATGAATGGGAACAGATTTGGAAGAGACAGAATGTCAAACAACTGGATCCCCCCTCCACATCCACGGGTTTTTGAATATTTTGATGGGGCCACTTCCCAACGCAAAGCTGATAGTATGCCCCAGGTAAACGGTGAAAATACAGAGACAGAAAGTCAGCCTCCAACTGCACAGGTGCAGGACGATCCAGAACTTTATGAAAAACTTACATCTTCCGTCGAGATAAACAAAGAGAAGAGTGACACAGAAGCTGATATAGAAAGTGAACCAGTGGTAGAAAGCACAGAAACTGAGGGGACATAATCATCACTCAGTAGGTAAAAGATACCTTTTGTAAAGTTGTCATCTCTCTGTAATAGATAAATGGCTGACTGGACCATAGCAGTTCACTTTTGTCTGCCAGAATTAAGTTAATCTGATGTTCATGTTCATCTTTCACTTAAATAACTGTACAACTGACTTGTATAGAACACTGTTCTTAATTTGAACATGGTAGGTAAGCTTTTTTTTTTTTTTTAAATTTCATTTCTCTGGTAAAGCTTAAACTTTCCCCCACTTGCTTTTAATTTCACAAAGATAAAATAACAGCTTGTCAAACAAAGACTTCCTATGGAAGAAAATGGAATTTTTTTAGATACTCCCCTTAGGTTGGCTATCGAAATTGTTATACTTGAAAACAGGTGCTGGTGTATCTTGTCCGTGTTTTTAGGCTGCTGCAGAATTTTAAAGTATAGACAAAGCTGTCATATGTTCCTACAATTCGGCAGAAAAAGAAATGGCCCATGTTATTTAAGGAGCATAACACAGAGATTAAAAGTGATTTTGTAAAATCTACACTATAGTCTCTGTTTTCTCTAAAGTAAGTGTTTGTGATTTGTTCCTCGTACTGCAGTGGGTTTAAAACAAAAAGTAATGAAAAAAGTACATTTTAATGTTGGGTGCATTTTGTTTTTAGATGCCAATAAAGCATATTTGTTTGATAACAGTGTTCTAGGTATTGTATTTTTTTTAAAAAACCTGCAACCTATGATATGTGCTTAGATAGTTGTTGCAGAAGGTTTATATTACTCTTGTAAGACCAATGCAACAGTCATATGTGCAAGAAGCATATGGTTTTTACATAAAAAATCATTCAGCCATGCTAGTTTATGTAAATAACATGTATGTAAATAATTTGTGTAAACTGTTTGTAGATACCACTTTTTCTGTGCGTGCCTGTGTATGTGCACACACTCACAGAATATTGTAGACAGTTCAATAAAACTGAAATGAAATTAGGTTGTAAAAAATTGCCTTTCACCTTCTTTAGGTAGTAAGATAAAGCTAATTTCACTGCAAGCCTGTATTTACCTTCTCATGCTCATTGTTATAATGTTCTTACTACTTTTAGAAGGTGGAACATGATATTCTATTGGAATATACAGTAGGATTTTAGCTTACTTTTTAAAATGCAGATATGCATGAAGCCAAAACTTAAGCAAATATTTGCGTTGTCTTATTTTGTAATATATTTGGTATTCTGGATAGATAGTGACAGTGTTCCAGTACTTTCTGGTTGTTTGTTTTCAGTGACTCAAAGTTGAGGAATGTTGCACGAAAAGTAAAAATCTGTTGTTGGTCCAAAAAACCTTACATGTTTTTAACAGAAATAAGGGGTGGGTCTGTGTGTTTTGATGACGAATATTGAAGTAGAACCTCTTGTTAAATTGTCAAGATTAATTGGCTGCTTAGGTAAAATAGTACTTCTATTTTCTCCTATTTCAGCTACTTTGCTGCTTGTGCATCCTTTAAATTGGTGGTAAAAGATTTGGCTATAGGACAATGCCAGATTTTCAGTTTGTTCCACTGAAGTGCGTATCACCAACTTCTTTCAACGTAACTTCTGTGAAATTCTGTGTCTGAAAGCATCCGTTCACTTAGTTCTGAGAAAGTTGGTTTTCTCTTGCATAATAGGATCTAAGAGTAGATTCTGTTACATGAATGCCTCTTTGGTAGAAGAAACATTTTTTAGGTCAGATTAGAATTTTGATCTTTAACATGCAAGTTTTAATCCCTTTTTGCTTCCCCTAAAGGGATGAAAGTATGAGAATGTCATGTGAGTGTAAAGCATAAGCATGCCTGTGAATGTAGAAGCATGTGTGTGTTGCCCTCTCCCTTTGGGAGCTGGAGTATTTTTTCATGCTGTGTCATGGTTCAGTTTTTCAATTACAGGGACTTTTATTCTGGATAGTAAACAAACTGTCAGCTTAATGAAGGCAGCCCTTTGAAAGAGTGGATTTGCATTAACGATTCTTATCTACTGTGCAAGTAGTAGTCATTAGAAAGTAGTGAGGTATGCATTAAATAACTTTTTGTTTTGTAAAGACTTTGCCGCTATGTTTATTAGCAGAGCGATGTGTTTATTAGCAGAACGTGTCTCCAGAATCGAGATGAACAATGTTTAAGATAAAATATCTTCATGAGCAGACTTTGGGTCAAAAAACATGACTTCTACTGCTGCATCACCTACTGGTAGTGTTCTGATCAGGTGAATATGGTTATGTGAAAGATGAAATGAGCAAAATAGCTATTAAGGGTACTTGATGACCTTAAGAGATCTTCTGTATTTCATTTTAATATGTGAAGTTCAGAAAGGCTTCAGTCATAGAACACATAAATACATGGAATCAAACACATATTGGCAGTAGCTTTTCAAACATTTTGGTAAATGACTGTTTAAAATGGGAAGTTAATCCGATTTTGTTCATCTAAACTGACACTGGCAGTATGCTAAATTGCATGGTTTAATTAGGTAAATTACCGGATGAGAGATGTTAAACAATTTGGTTGGTAGTGGTATAAAACAATGTATTATTTAATGAATTTTTCTCTTTGTTTCTATGTTTCAAGCATTAATAAATTGGCTACTGTACATATGTGTTACACCATCGATTTCTAAGAACTACTTTTTTATAGAATAAAAGTTTGTTGTACAGTCTTCAGTTGCATCATGTTTACAGCTAGAATTGTTCAATTTCTTGTTAATGTAGGCTGCGAACAAATACTACCAAGACAGATGTATTCAGAAACTCAGAAAGGACTTGATCTTACCAAAACAGCTGAATGTTTCTTTATCTTGCCAGTAGGACTTCTGACCTCTTTCAGAGTTCAAGTGAAGACTTCTCTTTATCATTGTAGATTGTCATTATAAACCACTGGAATTGTCCTGAAATCAAGATCAGTTTTTTGATACAGTTCATGGTAGTGCTAGGTAATTTTTGATGATGCAAGATGAAGATTGAGAATGGGACAGAAAGGAAATGGAGGCCTGGCCTTTGGGCAGGAGTTCAGGCTTATGCCTGTTACAAGCTATACCTGGTGATAAGTGACCGAGGAAGCTGTTCTACTATTTACATAAGAAGCTTACATATTGGAGAGTATTGCAGGTAGCTTTGCAGGCAACACAATATGTTTAGGAATGCACATTTACTTGCAAACCTTATGCTTAGTAAGCTGATGGATTTATAACCTTTTTTAACAGCCTGTGATCCTAGTCTTTACTATATTTGAACAGAATGCTCAGATTACAAAGAGGAAGTACAGTTTTCATTTGCCATAAGGAGCCTTTTCTTGTGAAAATGTTGGTACACTTTCTTTTTTGTATGTTGTACTTCACATTGTTATTACAAAATCAAGGGAACAGATGCTGTTAGATTCATTTGCTTCAGCAGAATACTATACCATTCTTCAAGCCGTTTCAGTGATTTGAATGGCTTTATTTTTGAAGTTAAGGTACTCTTACTGTGAATAAGGCGAGATGGAAATACTGTAATCAGGCCTGTGGTGTAGCATGCACAGATTACTTAAGCACAGTTAGAAAATTCTCAAATAAGATGGTTACAGAAGATATTTATAAAATAAGCCCACTTACTGTAGAATTTTCTCAAAATACGGTGTCAGCAGTTGTGAACACCTGCAAGGATACATTATGCCAGTCAACACTTAAAGTGCTCTCTTTCTTAATTCATATTCCCCAAAAACAAATCAAGTCTTTGGGTCATTTGATCTGAAACTGATAAAAATGGATCCCAAATTTCATTCTTTGTATTTTCAGTAATGTATTTAAGAATATCATAATAAGGGTGATTTTTTGTTCTTGATAATGGGAAAAAAAACAGATACACTTTTAAAACCTATGCAGAGTATCAAGAGTCATCATGAGTAACTAGAACAATTTTTTGTTATTGTTAATTCAAGTAGTGAAAGAATCTTGCAGGTTATTCCAGTTTTGTATTGGTCACATTTTGCTTTCAAGTGCTGAGATTTCACAAGTAAGCATGTACTGTGAAGCCTTATATTTTTGTAGATGAGAGATTTATTTTAAAGGCAGGATATTATTTTATAATTTGAAGCTCTTTATTTGAACAAGAATGGCAAAAGCATCTTTTTTTACTATATTCATCTGCATCAGCAGAAACTCTGCAGTGATAAAGAGGGGTATCATACTACAAGACTTTCTTAATTGTAACTGGCCTTAACAGTTCTCCTTGAAATGGTGTCTGAGTGATGTTATTCACTCTACTTAGTCTTTGTGGGCTCTTTGGGTACCCAGTAAACTTTCTGAATATTAGTAACATTTGTACATCATACTTCACAGTCAAGAAAAGTTAGAGGTACTGAAAAGAAAATTCATGACATCCTTTTTAAGAGTAATAACTTCCAGCAAAGGTGTATAAGGTCTGAAGAGTGATTCTCATCAGTGATGGTCTGAAAGTCTCTTAATAGGGTGTTTGGTGAAGTTGAAAAGCTGTGAAATTATATTTGCCATAATTCTTAAATTCCTTTCTGTCTTGCACAAACTTGATGAAAATGAGTAGTGTCATTGAATATCCTACTCTCAGTATCTTTTAGGTTATCTGCTACCAAAGATTAGAGGAGGTGAAGGACTGTGCACTCTTAGATCTGTTCTGCAGTTGAAGATGAATGTATTTTCTCTTTCTAAGTTGAAAAATGTACATTTCAGCACTTGCATAGTAACAGTGATATTAGTGGTGTCACTGGTTTGCTAGTCTTTACTTTGTAATTTTTCTTTTGAAGTTAACTCTTAATGCTAATTTTTCTGTTTTTCCTTGTCAGACAAAATCACACTAATGCTGTCAGACAAGACACTGATTTGTATTTTACAAAAAAGTAATCATCTGGTCAGTGTATTTTAACATGTAGGTAGGTTAGCTGAGAACTTTCTGTTTTCCTTCCTGATTTAAGTCTTTAATGCTGCTTTTTTTTCTTCAGTGATTTTCAGTATGCATATCTGTGTTGTAATGGATATGTGTTCACATTAGTATGAATCAAGTTTTCTATTGAGTGGCAGGAAAACAGTGAGGTTTTTTGAGGCAAATGACTTGGTATGTTTGTATAACTAGGGTGAAATTCACAGCAGTACTGATTTGTGTAGTGGAGCCTTATAATTGTGTAGGAGTGTTACAGTTGTGAGCAAGCCAGTGTGAAAAATCCTTAATGGGTGAAGCATTTTAAGTAGATGTAGAATTGTTATCTTGGATATAGATAGATTTGATTCACATAGGCCATAGATGAAGGGACTTTGGATCTGAATGTCACTTGCGCTTTAGGATTCTTCCTGAAGGAGGCATCATATTTTAATTAGAATCATAAAATCAGTCAAAGTTGGAAGAGATGACAAGGATCATCTAGTTTCAACTGCCCTGCCATGGGCAGGGACACCTCACACTAGATCAGGCTCTCTAGAGCCTTATCGAGCCTGGCCTTAAACACCTCCAGGAATGGGGCTTCCACCACCTTCCTGGGCAACCTGTTTCAGCATGTCACCACCTTCATGGTGAAGATTTTTGTCCTAGCATCCGGTCTGAATCTACCCATTTGTAGCCTTGTTCCATTCCCCCTAGTCCTGTCACTATCTAACATCCTGATGAGTCCCTCCCCAGCGTTCTTGTAGGCCCCCTTAAGATACTGAAAGGCAAAAATAAGGTCACCTCAGAGCCTTCTCCTTTCTGGAATGAAGAACTCCAACTCCCTCATTCTCTCCTCATAGAGGAGGTGCTCCAGCCCTCTGATCATCCCTGTGGCCCTTCTCTGGACACACTTCAGCACATCCATATCCCTCTTGTAATAGCAGCTCCAGAACTGGACACTCCAGGTGGGGTATCACCAGTGCAGAGTAGAGGGGGAGGATCACCTCCCTTGACCTAGACATGGGAAAATAAGAAATGCAGCATTTTCTTCATAATAGCAGGAATTAAAAATAGAAATAAAATCTTAATGTGTAGAGCCCTTTGTAAAAATCCATACACTTTTGTGTTCTATCATTGTTAACCTCAGTTGATCCAGATTTGCATGCTTTGAGAGGTAATCAGATACCATTCAGCAATGCAGCGAAATGCAGTTTTAAGTGTGCCTTGTTTCCTTCTGTAAAGGAGGATGTATTACAGGCTTTAGGCAGAAGTACGGAGAAAATTTTTTGTCTGTAGAATTTGAAACTTAATTTTGAGTTCAGTGACTTTCTTCAAGAAAATCTTTGTCATTTTAGTGGTGTAAACATGTAAATATGAAGTGGACACTCAAATTCTAAAATATTTACTGAAAGTTATACTGGTCCGTCCAGTTTATTTTTCATTTATTTTCACATGGTTGCAATACATTATTTTTTCGAAGGGTGCCATCACAGAATTTCTCTTGCCACAAATTAGAAATACATATGAATTATGTGATTCAATTGCATAATTGAGTTATTTACATCTAGGACAATCATAAGTCATTTTCTTAAAGCTCACAGATCTCCCATACAGTATGATTACCAATATAGGTAATTTGTTATTGAGAAGCTTGCTGTTCAAGCTATCTGTCATTAAAAGGAAAATACTGAAAACATACTGCTTGCTGAATAATTTTGAAATTTGTTTTTGTATTGGAAGTTAAATAATGGCATACTGTGAAATCATGTGATTAAAAATTCATATCCAAGTAATTATCTGATGTACTATAGTCCTATGAATTGATAAAATGAGACACCTCTTATTTTTATTAAATGTAATACCATAAAAGCTATTAGGATAAATATGTGTACAAAGTTCTGCAGTGTAGGCTTTCAGTTTTGCAGACTACATTTCATGATCAGAAACACTTTGGAAAGCACTGAAGTGATATTAAATGGTAAATTCTAGCAGACACCAAAAATGCTATACAGATTTTATCTGTATGTATGGGTAGATAATGTTTCAGAATCCATACCTCGTTAGGCTAATTTGAAATCAGGTAGAAACCTGAATTGCAAGGCATGAGTAGGCCTTTCATTGTTAGATCTAATAAAATTGAAAACACACACACACATCCTAATTAAGTATTTACTAATTAACAAGCAAGCAACCAAAGATTTTAAGCAGTCTTAGGCATTTTTCATTATGTTGCTCCTACCTCAATTAAAAATTAACAAAACCCTCAACAAAATTAAAACTACAAAAAACCGAAACACCTCACAACAGAAAACCCCAAGAAAATAAAGCAAAAATAAAACCCAGGAAGGATTAGATATCTATAAGATTACAAAAGTCTAGGAGAAATAACTTAATAAAAGTATTTATATATCTGTTTGGGTATTTTGAAGTAGCATATTCTGCAGAACCCAGGTTAAAGCTTTATATAGGACTGTCACTTGCAAGGAAAGCACTGAATGGAGTTGTCAGTGTGAAATCCAATATTTTTTTCCTTCCTTGTTTGTGTTGTTTTCCAGTCCAATTGCTGACCTTGTTTGAGGTTCCTTGCTGAATGCTAGTTAGAGGCTGTTCTGATTAATGCATATTTATTTGAATATGTAATACATGATGTGTATTACATCACTGTAATACAGACACTGACAGCAAGCGAGAAGTTTGGAGCAATGTTGTTTGGGTCAAAACCATCAGAAATCAAGAGAGGAAGTGGCTGAGTTGTGTGAACCACCAATCTGAAACACTACTGTTGAGGAATGTGTACTTCGTACAGAGATAATTACTGTTTACCCTTAAGTACCTCAGTAGTTGAAAGGGTGCATTTCACAGTATTATCCCACTTCAGAAAGTCCTAGCTACGGTATCATTTACTTTCTGCTATTGTAGAAAATATACTTCATGAGGAAAATTACTTTTCATGTTATTTCTAGAGACTTTAAAAGAATGCTGTTTTATTCATCGTACTAAACCAATATGTGATAGGCAGCCATACTAGTTTAACACTGGACATTGCTGTTGTCTTCATTGGATCCAGAATTTCAAACATGTCTTGCACATCTCACTCTCTTCTTCATTCGCCTTTAGAAAAGCTGGTGGGTGGAAGATTATGTGGTCCTGGTCTCACTGATTTTTCTGCTGCTTACATGCCCAAAGCCTTCCAGGGGATTTTTTTTTTTTTTTTTTTTTTTTTTTTTCAAGTCCTCTTCGTTTGTGTAAGTACTTATTATCAGGCAGCTCTAATAAGGATTGTTTTGAGATTCTGTGAATCTCTGTGGTGGAACAGACAGTATGAAATGTATAGGGGGAAAATATTGCAAGCTCTAAGCTTTTGTCTAGTCCTGTGCTAGGAGGTTCATGGAGTGAAAGAAAGCAGATTAAAGCCGGTCAAATGCATTGGTCTTGGCTTTCCCGAAATGATTGTACTTTCTAAGTAGATCTTTTCACTGTAGTACGTAGAGCAGCCCTGTAATACATGATCTCTGTTCTTTGTGTAGAATCCATTTTATTTAAATAGCTTTTTCTTCAAATGATTTAAAGAAAAATGAATTCACTAAGTTAATAAAGTTTTTTTTATTTCATTTTAGAATGTTCTGCCTAATTCTCATTTTAAAATTTTCTTCTCCAGTGGAAAGTCCTTACCTTTATGTATTAATTAGACTAGAGATAAGAATGGATGATATGTAAAAAAAAAATAAAATTTTTATCCAAAATTACACATTTTGTCATGATAGTCTGGTTCCAGCATGTTCAAGAGCATAACTAAACCAGCATATTTTTCACACCACTGAACAGTTTGTGCTATCTCCAGTAGCAACTTGAAAAGTTACAAACAAGTTAGAGCAACCTCAGTAGCTGTTCCATGCAACACTTGCACAATTTAGTGCATGCCAAGGTCTTGCATTTCCCTTTTCCATTCCCTCTTACCAGATATTTTAGTGTTTTTTGAAGCAATTTAACCAGCTTATTGTCTGAAAATTATGAAGAATTTTACTTTTCCCAGCTTTGAGTATTTGTTCTAAATTTCTCTAATATTGATACAGAAAACCAAGCAAATGCAAATCCAAAAGAAATATAGCATCCATTTTCTAAATATTTCTAGCATTTTGTAAGAAAATGAAAAACAGTTCTGTGCTAGAGAATTGTAAAGATTTTAAGTAGTAGTTTTAGCATCTTACTAGCTTTACTTGAAAGCCATCTATTTGCAAATTATATTTTTAGAAGTCCTTCCATAGAAATTCCACAACAAAGACAAACCACAAGCTGGGCACTATTAAGCATTTTAGAATACAGTTTTGAAAGTATACCTGTTACTGTAATTGTCTACCACTGATATGAGCCACATACCACAAGATAATACGTTAGAATTTATTATTGTTCAATGGAGGTGTATGTGTTTATATGCTGTTTGTAGAAGCTTCTGGAAAGCTTAGCCAAAATATTTATAGCTTACTTAATATGAAAGGAAACAAAATGTACAGTATGAACTCTTCCTTTTGCTGTACATGTCACACTCATTGTGTTCATGCAGTTGATGCATATTTGGTTTGTCTTCTGCTGTCTCGAAAGAGAGTTAAGACGATGTGTTCACACACATATTTAAGTTTACATCATTGAAAAGGAGGTGAATACTTAAACATCTAAATATTAAGTTAAAGATCAAAGTTTAGGTTGCTGTAAAACATTTGGTTGGTTACACTAGACTTTTACACCATTCTGTGGTTAAGATCTGGGGGTTTTTTAGTAAAATATTACTGCATACGTAGGAAAGATTCCATCTAATTTGTGATAGATTTTATTGTGTGAAATATAAAGTTCCCAGCCTTTTACTACAGAAAAAAAGTGCTCTGGTGAACTTGCTCTAGTGAACTGTGACAGACACAGCCTTAATTACTCTGGCACTTGACTGGAAAAACCACCTGCTACTTTTAATCTCAGTTATGAGGTAACACAGGGACTGCAGACAGGTCCAGGCAAACTGCTGTGCCTTAAAGGTGCACAGGTGGATGACCTGAGGGTAGGCTAGTGTTGACCCATATAGACACAGGGCCCCCTACTCACCTGGGGATGAAGTCTTTTCTGCATGGACCATAACAGTATTTCTACAACAGGCAGCAGAGTAGTCTTCTTATACTGGACTTTGTCTCGTGGCTAATATTGAAAATACGGATAAGTATTTAAAGTTAACTAATACATTTTTCAGATTTGTGAAGCAGATGCTCTTGAACCTTGCTTACAAATGAGAGACAAGCCACTGTAGGTGCTTGTTTGGATTATTCTGAAGCAGAATTGTATCTGAAGATGCTGTAGTCATGTGATTCCTCTTTTGGGAAAAGGCTAAGAGATAAAGTTTGAAACTGTTCAGGGTTCTGGCCTGAAATACTGGCAGTAGGTGGATGCCTCTAATACAGCATTCACCTGTATTTGCTTTCCCATTCTTCATGCAGTCTTGACCATGTTTGGTAACAGCTGACACAAGAATTCTGTGTTCTGTCATCACCACTGTGCATAACTAAAATATTCTTAGGTCTTTTCCAGTGGCCTTTTGTGTTCTGATGTATTTGGTCTCCGTTTCTAAGGAGTTTAAAATAGATTTTCTTTGGGGACAAACTCTGCTGAAGTGATACCCTTCTGTAGTTTGTATTTTCATTCTTGTTTCTTTGGCAAAAACTGTTTGCGGTGAACATTTTGAAGCTGATTATTACAGCACGGTTTCCAGCATCTTCAGTCTGAAAGTTTTGATGGGTTTTGAAGTAACAGTTTCTATAGTCTTGCTATTCCTATATATCTATCATTATACTATTGTTGTTTATGCATACATCAAGCAATGGTGTCCAGCCAGCCACTGCAGCCTACTTCTTCACCTTCTGAAGAGGGAAGGTCCATTGTGTTCTTAAGAGACATAACTTAAAGGAAGGGCACCTTCTCAGGCTATGTGCAGTGTTAAGGAGCATGCAGAGTGAGCCTGCCTTGCCAGGACACCTTATCTAGTTTTATAACTTCTTTTTGCAGCAAGCTCCTACATAAAGGAAGATAAGGGCAACCAGATGAGTTATGCTGCTAGTTAACCATCACCTGTGCTGAGGCTCAGGGACCTTGTATGAATTGTAAGGCCAGTAGCTGACTGTCCTTTTGTGAAGTGAGGCCACTTCTGACATTTGTTCTGAACAAATGCTGTGAACTCTTCTGTTAGCTGTAAAATATGCAGGTACCAGGTGTTGCTAGATATTGTTTGTGACATGAGGCAAACGCTCCATTTCTTTGTGCCTTTTTCTGTCTCTTCTTTAAAAAGAAAATACTATTTAATTCCTTCTCACATAAAATAAAGCTGGTTGAATTACAGTCGTGATGAGAGGACTTGCTTATCTCCTACTTACAGCAGTAATTGATGTGGAGAGGATCTTATACTCCACATCAGTGCAATTAAATTTGTTGTTTTCAGGTGGTGATTACATCTGCTTTCTAGAAATTAAGATGTATGTTCTGGCTGTACAGACTGCAGTATAAGAAATTTGAGTTAGTTTCTTTTCATCCTTCTGCCTTAGATACTTTATTCTTTTTCGTCTATATCCCTGTACATTGGTCCTATGTACAGTGTGCTCCTTGAAAAAAAAAATAGTAATAGTTTATTTTATTACTTGTTTCCATCTTACTTGTCTTCTGTATTTGTTTCCATGTGACTGTGTCACAACATAATGGAGCAAGAGTAGGATGCAAAAACAAAAACAAGCAGCCAAACAACAACAGATTAGGACAGGAACTTGGAAATCTGTTCTAGCAGGACTGAATGAGTTGTGTAGAAGGAAGGAGAGATCTTTGAAGCTTCATCACCTTATCCTTGGTTAGCACTGTAATATTTTGTTCTGCACTCTAAAATGATGAAGAGATTCATAATTGAATCCACAGGCAAGCGCAAGCTAGAACATGACAGAATATAATAGGAATTTTCTTTTAAGAGATTCTGTTCTTGTGAAAATGAAGAAACAATGCAGAAGCTTCTCTCACAAAGATGCAATAGGCTGCATATTATAAAACATTTTCTAAGGAGTTGCTGATTTTGTCAGTGACACAATGAACTTGAGATTTTATATTCCTTTCTTCAGTATTTTAATACTGATTAAATATATTTTTTTAGAAGTGTCAGCAGTGAACAAAGGGAAATTACTGTGCTTCTGAAGAATTACAAGATTTAAGGATCTTATGTGGAGTTAATGGGGGGGGGTATATGTGGTTTTTTATCATTCAGTTATAAAGCGCTTAAGCAGCTAGATGCTATCGAGGGTTAATACTGTTACAGCTCGGTTTGTTGTTCTTGGTTTAGATTTTGGTAATTTCAAACATGCAGGAGTTTGAGTTATATTCACTTTAAAGACCATAGAGTTCCATATGAAGAGGAGCCTTGTAAACTAAGGAGAAAGGATCATTGCAAGCCAGGATGCTTTTAAAAGCTATGTCAAGGGGGGGGAAAAGTGATTCTGAAAACCAGAAATGCTGAGTCCTATGTTTATGAGGGTCTCTATTAGTTTGGTGTAGAAACTTATGCAGAACAGCTGAAATAGCTGGTAGGAAAACAATCTGGCTTACTTTAAAAAGAAAAGTAATAGGTTTCTTTCCTATGATCTGTAAGATTATTTGACTTATTGTCTTGGGAAAAGTACAGAATACTGAAATCTAACCAAATGCTTTAAAATTGTTTTGAAAAATGCAAGTAGACTTAAGCAACTATTAAGAAGGTACAGTAGAAACATATGGTCGGTAACTTACAACATGTAATAGTTATTTTTGAGCAAGGGACACCAACCCAGTAGTTAGTTTTCTTTGTGTAAGTTCGAAATAAAAAGAGGTTAGAAATATTTGTCTTTCAAAATTTGGAAGTAATTTTACTATCTCTTTTTACTATTGCTTTGTAGTTAAGATTACTTTTTCTTTCCTGGATTTTGCTGCCGGTTTATTTAAAAGCCTTGTTTCCCTGAGATGTGGTTGCTTGCTGCTGTGAAACCAGCAGAGGGGGCACAGAACATGCTTAGTCGTGGCTATTTTTTTTGCAGTCTACTTAGTGGTTGATACCTGGAAACCAGATAGCGTGCTGTCCTCCTAATCTCTATTCAAGTGAAGTACGATATCACATACAACTCAAAAAAGCTCAATGTTGTGCTTCAGCAGTTGCCATCTAATTCTGCATCTACATGCTAAGTGGGGTAATTTTTCCCTCCCATTGTGTGCCAGGATAATGTAGAAGTTCCTCATAGCTGGCCTTTAAATGTCTGCTACAGTTAATGCTAACTCCCAGATTCTTTGTTATCTGCTCATTAAAAACAAGCTCATGCACTGAGGTAACTTTAAAAATTCTTTTTAGAAGTCATGGGCTTCTTTTTTGTCAGAATGCTGCTGCTCTGCATGATCTTTTCTATTTTCTTTGTTAGAGAAATGTCGTCAGGAAAGCTCAGTTAAGAAATGTAACTAAGGCAATGTACTTGTAATTAGCTGTGGAGTAAGTTTGGTTTTGTCTGTGCAGAAATGCTCTATTTAACTATATAAAGTTTTATTATATTGAGTACTCTTTTACAGGTTTGTGTTCTGTTTTATTTTGACTTTGTAATGTATTGTGTCTGGTGACAGCACCAGCCAAGTACACCTCTGGAAAGAAGAAGGGAAAAGAGCTTTTACCCCAAGCTGTCTGCTCTAGTGTCACAGGTTAGGATTTGAGGTGCACTGTAGGTTTCTTACAGCTTTAGAAGGATGATGCTGATCCTATCATCTCTTGTATATTATTCTCTTATATAGACCCTCAATGATACCAGTTTCCTTTGAAGGGTAATGTTAATGGGCTTGCATGTATTTAGAGTGTTATACTGTCCTTCTCTAGGCACAGTTAGAAAAGTGTTCAAACCCAGGAAAATATTGATAACATTGTTTCTAGACTGGGAAGGTTGTAAAGATTTTCATAACTTTCTGGATAATGTGACTTGAATGACTGGCACATTTCAGCAGATAGCTACTTCCGTCTTTTTAGACCTCTTCTGTCTTTTTATTATCAACCATGTAGGAAGTCAGTGTCCTGATACGTAATCAAGTACTAATCTGGACATCAGCAGTTCTCAGTAACCGCCCCCCTTAAAAGCCTGTAACTCCAACAGGGATTCCTTTTCTCCTGGCATTTATCTTTTGCCTCCTGGCAGGACTGTATGTGTATTACCATTCCTCCAGAGTTGCTGCAATGCTTGTCCCTGCAGTCTCATTTATGTTGCTGTTTTGGTGTCCGTCTGCATATCCTACCATCTGCAGTAATTCAGAAATGGGAAAGTAGCTGTAATCTGCTTTCAGCTACAAACCAGTCTCTAACGTCATTCCTGTGAGGAAAAGCTACGAATGCTTTACAATCTTTTGCATAGTGTTTTGTCATTTATATGATGAAGTCTAATGAATAAGATAGTCCTTTGGCTTTAATCACTTACACATTTGCTGAAAATAGGTAGCATTTATTTCAGTACACTTATCCAAAAGATTGCTTGATGAAATTACTGCCTTTATGCGCTCTTGTTTTATTTTATCACAATAGTGAATGTTGCACATAACAGGAAAATTAAATCTGTATGTTAATATTTAATAACGTACTCTATAAGTATGTTGGTAATATGAGCACATTTTATATGTAGTTTCCATACCTTACTTAAAAATAGGTCACAAAATATGTAGTATTTATGTGGACATAAAAGGAGTCTTCGTAAGTTTAATGTGTGGAATCATGCAGCTGTCACACCTCAACAGCCCTAATTTAATTTCAGTAAGAATTTTAGAAAAGGAGGGGAAAAGCAATCTATAGCTTAGTTTCACAATGTAAACTTTAGTAGAAGTTTATTGCCAGTATGATATAGTTGCATAACATCACTTGGAAGGATGATATTTTTTTTTTTGGTCCCACAGTGAGGCACTCTTTTCCCATGTTTAATTTTATATTTCTATTGCTAGGTTGTTAGAGTAAGTGCCTAATTCTCTCAGCCTGCTATAAGTCGTAGAACTCTCTTGCTAGCTCAATTTCCTCTTGTTTCTGCTTTGTAATTCCTCCTATTTGTAATTTTTTTCCAAAAGCATCCTATTCTCCCAGGATATTGTTGAAATCAAGATGTTTGTATCAAATACAACTTGTTTTTTCAGTTATTTCTAGCAGGCCAAGCTCATTTCTACCTGAGTTGTGCTGTAGTTATCCTACTTCGGATCTTCAAGCTTTAAAAACAATTCTTTCTGCTATTGTTTGTAAGAAAAATGTTCAGTTATCCCAACTGAGTCTTGTTTTTATAGCTTTTAGGTGAAAACATAAATCCATAATTGCATTTACCCTGAAAAGCTTTTCTTGTGGTTTTTACAGACATCATCCTGTGTTCTTCATTTCACCCTGCAGCTAGCTGTCTCTGTAGAGGTAGGAAAATTTCAAACCAGTGCTAGAGAAGATTGATTTAAATAACTGATGTAAATTCTAGTTTTGAAAGTTCTTCAGCCTTGAAGTGTTTTAAAGTGATTTGGTGACTTTAATGTCAAACAGCAAATTTCAGCCTACCTGCGATGAGGTTTACTTTTCTTGGATGATTACTTCCTCTACTCTCTAAACCATAGTGCTTTGGTGTCTCAGATGTGCAGGCTGAAAAGCTTTGACTTGGTCAGCTCATTATGCATATAATGCCAGCAATTTTGTTCTCCTCATAAGCACCATTTCTGCCTCAAAGAATGTTCAGGTGCCAGGAAGGTAGTTAAAGCTTATGTCTCTGACTCTGGGGGCTGCTCTTGCAGAGCAACATAGGTGACATGGTCAGGGCCATAAAAATAATCAAAGGTCTGGAACACCTCTCCTATCAGGACAGGCTGAGAGAGTTGGGGTTGATGAGCCTGTGGAAGAGAAGGCTCTGGGGAGATCTTACTGTTACTTTCCAGTATTTAAATGAGGCTTATAAGAAGGAAAATGGAGACAAACTTTTTGCAGGGCCTTTTGCAACAGGACAAGGGATAATGGTTTTAAACTAAAAGAGGGTAGATTTAGGCTAGACATAAAGAAGATTTTTTTTTTTTTTTTTTTTTTAATGTGTGGTGAAACACTGGAATGGCCTGCCCAGGCAGATGTGGAAGCCTTGTCTCTGGAAATATTCGGAGTCTGGTTGGATGAGATTCTAAGGAACCTGATCTAGTTAAAGATGTACCTACTCATTGTGGGGAGGTTGGACAAGATGATTTTTAAAGGTCCCTTCCAACTCAGACCACTCTGTGATTCTGTAGTTCTGCAGGGAAGTGTTACATCTAGTACTAGCACAACAGGTTTGAAGTGCAATATTATTTTTACTGACTTCAGTTTCACTTTTATTGGCTTGCTGTGATTGGAAAGAGTGATGATAGCAGGTTTGCTTCTAAAGGAGCAAGTGATTTGAGGTCTGCTTTCCTTAAGTAAAATTTTAATCTCACTCTTAAAATTCGTTTGTGCACAATTTGGCTAAGTTGAGATTTTCCTAAATGAGTGTTGTATGTACATAGGCTTCATTAGTCTAGTGATTCATTTAATATGTTAGAATGCTTTTTGGATTTGTAATTAATTTTTTTCACAGTACTTTCTACTCAATGCATCAAGAGCAACCTGTGAATTGACCTTTATAATGTTGAAATGTGGAAGGAAATGCCAGGAAACTGGAGATCTTCATGTGATAACCTTCATAGAGACAATTTCTTATTGATCTCTTTGTTAAGGTCTTTTGCAGTTCTGCAATATTCTAATTCTTTGGTCCCCCCACCCCTCATACATCAACAAATATCTCCTCACTGTTGAAAACAAATGTGATTCTAGTAGTCTCTGCAGCTACAGGATATACATTATGTGCTTTACTGTGAATTGAAGAAAGTAAAACAGAATCCTTTTTTACACATCGCTTGGGCTTTTAGAGGACAAATGCACTTCTTCAGTTTTTACATGGGCAGAAAGTCTTGTTAAATACAGATTCAGTAACTTATTTTTAAAAACTGTTGTTTGAAAAAAAAAAGAAAGACTAGTAGGTTATTTTGTTGTTGTTGATATGTTAACAGAAATCCTAATTTGTCCCAAACAGTAAGAAAGAGGCATCTTTGCAGTTTTATTTGTATCAAAGAAAAAAATGTCTGCTAGGATCAGTTGTGTGAAGGAGGTGTGAAAATTATTTTCTATGCCTCAATAGCATAACCTCTGCTACATCAAATCTGGGTATTTGGTTGCTGCTTGAACAGCTTTGTTAGAGCAGTGCAGTAGGTCCAACACAGACATCTGGATGGGTGTCTCTGTGGACCCAAGGGCAGCAGCTGTGTCATTCATAACATCTTATTGTCATTTGTCCATCTTGGATTCTTCTTTATCATCTGGCCACTGTGTTTCTGAGGACATGTCAGTATGGTAAAATCTTGTGTAGTACCTTCTTCTCAAGAACTACACTTCTGCACTCCTGCTGTAGCAGAGGGAAGGAAGAGTCTGCCTGCTTCCAGGTTTTCTAGATCAGGATCCTGTTGAGGCAGAAGAGAAGCAGCATTTGAATGTTTAGTGAATAGTAACTGGAGATGTGGCAAGTGAGTTGACTTCAAAGACAGCTTGTGTGGGGCAACACAGCAGCAACAGGCATAACAGGAAAGCATAAGGGCTACTCTTCATAGCAGGGCCAGGGGAGTAAGGAGTAGGATGGCCTTTTGTAAAGTCACTTCATTCACACAACAGATTAAGTAATACTTAGGGACATAGCAAAGAAAACTATGGCCTCTCTAAAACAAAAGAAATGCTTCGTTATATATGTGACTGCAAAGGAAATGGAAATTTGGTTAAGTCTTCAGACGTTGTTTACAGGTAATGACTGTGCATAGATTCAAAGAGAGAGAATTGCTAAGATAACTAGAAATTATCACCTTGAAAATCAGATACACACATCTAAAATTCTCTGAGAGATGAGAAATAAAGGTTTGGATATGTATTGAACTATATCATAACTAAACAACTTTATGTAGATGTACTGTATCCTTTCACCAAAAAGTGTGGCAGTTCTATTTAATTCTACATAAGTATGTTTAGCTAGCTATTTTACTAACAAAACAAAAACTATCAAAGCAAAAAAGTGGAAAAAATATTTTTAGATAATTTTTTTCTGATTTAAGTAATTTGTAATTATTTTTTGTTTTTAACTTAAAAGGTTTTTCTAAAAGTAATTTTACTTCTCTGTGTTTTGCATTGATACTGTAAATGCTAGACCTGACACTCCTCCTGGTGCTGTGGCATGACACAGGGTTCAGGGAACACCTGCAGTGGGTGCTTTTCCTGCTCCATGTGTCTGTGCTGTAGATATGGCTGCTCAGCAGTGCTGTCACCCATGTTTGATTTGTTGGCTGTCTGGCAAAATCACAAGCTCTCAGAGTGGTGGGTTGGGAAGGAACAAGGAAGTTGTCCATCTCAACAACTAAATGCAGGTGCAGAAGGTTCTTATTCCTGTCAGAGCAAAGTGCAAGCTTTCCCTGGGGTTTTCCAAGTAAGGTTGTGCTGCTCAGTGAATAGCATCAGTTTCCAAGGGTCACCTTTCTTAAAGACACCTAAGAAGAAAATAAATTCTTTTTGCATGCTCATGTATTTAGGTTATGAGCCACTTACCTTACCGTTGATCATCCATCAGTGGGCATGCTTGTCAAAGCGCCAGCAAGGTGATGGTTTCCAAAGGTGTTTCTTTGAAACACAAAATCCCAGACTCATCCTGCTGGAAAACAGCACTCCTGGCTACTTGACAAATCTTGAAAAAACTGCTGCTTCTCATTTCATTTTACAACCCTTCTATCTTTCAAGACACAAAAATCTGAAAGACCTAGGAGAAAATCCTGGCATCATTCAGAAAGAGCCAGCAAAACTACTTACTGTTATGTCCAGTTCTCAATCTCCAGCATGTCAAACTTTTACTGCCTAGAAAAGGAATGAGATTTTGAGGGAAGGAACTACTAATGTCTTCTATAAAATATTCATATTTCACACCATGATCATGCAATGCTGAGCTGGTGTGCAAATTTATGAAAGGAACCCATACAGAAAGGGGTCTGCATTACAGGACTTCTTTGTACTTGCCAGGGTGTCATGATTCTTTGTAGTTGCTCTAGGTGTATACTGTATACCTAACAAAAATATCATCTTCTAGAGCATGTCTTAAATATTTAGCACCAACACAACTAGAGATGCTGACTTAAAATTACTCAGAGATTACTATGGAGACCAAGGCTTAAATGTGATAGAAATCATTCCCAGACTGGCAGGATGTCTAACTCACCTCTTTCCTAAATTCCTACATGATGTCAAATAAGGAACTCAGTAGTTTCCTGTGATGCTAGCTCTGGTGCCAGGAGTAGATGCTCATCTTGCTTAGCCAGCATCCTGAGAGGGTGAGGACGGCACCCCTCAAACTGGTCAAGGAGCTGAGTCAAAGTTGTCAACCTGCCTCAATCAGTACCTGTTCATTTACATTTCAGCAGAGTATAAAGATAGTTTTAATATTAGAGAAACAAAATACTGCCCAAGTATATGAATAGATGTATAAACATGTATTTACTATTGTCTGTCTGGGGCTGAAGTTTTGCATTTGCTCTATCACTTGATGACCTCTCCCCTGCAGAGAATGAGAATCAGGAAAAGGAGAGAAGACCCACAGGCTGAAATGAAAATGGATTTAATGAAATACCCAAACTGGTATCAATTCAGTACAAAGTTGTACTCATCCCAACATATGTGCAAGAATCACAATATACAGGAAAGCTGCCCGTAAGAGCAGGAGGAGGAACAACAACAGGGTAAGGAGGAGCTCTAGCAGGAAGCTTCCTTCTCAGCAAACCTCTTCCTTCATGCTGACTGTGGTGCCCATAGTATGAGATGCACTGCTAAGCTAACTCCACTCAGCTGTCCTGACTGGCTCAGAACTGCTAATGTCCTGAAGCCCTTGGCAGGACTGTGATTCTGTCCCAGCAAAATCAGGACAGTGGTTGCATTAGATTCTCCCCTAGTGAAGATGGCTTGAAAATTATGAGACCATGTCTTATCAGAGGGCAGGTGGATGACTTTAAGAAAACTAGTTCCTACTACTTTTCCCCCACTTATATGTAAGCTGAGGGTGGGTGGAATGGATATTGTTTTGGTGGCTGTTCGGTAGCACAGTTGCTTTGTCTGTGTAAAGTTTCAGCAGTGACTGGGTTCACAACTGGGTGGTGGCAAATAGTTCCACATCCAGTTGGTGGCCAGTCACTAGTGGTGTGCCCCAGGGATTGGTGATGGGCTCAGTCTTGTTTATTCACTGATGATCTGGATGAGGGGATTGAGTCCACCATCAGTAAGTTTGCAGATGACACCAAATTGAGAGCAGGTGTCAATCTGTTGGAGGGTAGGAGGGCCCTGCACAGGGACCTGGACAGGCTGGATGGGTGGGCAGAGGCTAAGTGTAGGGTTCCACACTTTGGCCACAACAACTCCAGGCAGCCTGTAGACAGACTTGACAGATGGGCACAGTCCAATGCCATGAGTTTTAACAAAGCCAAGTGCTGGGTTCTACACTTTGGCCACAACAACCCCATGCAGTGCTACAGGCTGGGGACAGAGTGACTTGAGAGCAGCCAAGCAGAGAGGGACCTGGGGGTACTGGTTGACAGCCAACTGAACATGAGCCTGCAGTGTGCCCAGGTGGCCAAGAAGGCCAATGGCATCCTGGCCTGTATCAGGAATGGTGTGACCAGCAGGACCAGGGAAGTCATTCTGCCCCTGTACTCAGCCCTGGTTAGCCCACACCTTGAGTACTGTGTCCAGTTCTGAGCCCCTCAACTCAAGAAAGATGTTGAGGTGCTTGAACGTGTCCAGAGAAGGGCACCAAGGCTATTGAGGGGGCTGGAGCACACCTCTACAAGGAGCAGCTGAGGGAGCTGGGGTTGTTCAGCCTGCAGAAGAGAAGGCTCAAGGGAGACCTTACTGTTCTCTACATCTACCTGAAAGGAGCTTGTAGCCAGGTGGGGGTTGGCCTCTTCTCCCAGGCACCCAGTGACAGAACAAGAGAACACAGTCTCAAACTTGGCCAGGGCACGTTTAGGCTGGATGTTAGCAAGAACTTCTACATGGAAAGAGTGAGTGGCCACTGGAATGGGCTGTCCAGGGAGGTGGTGGAGTCACCATCCCTGGAGGTGTTTAAAAGGAGGCTGGATGAGGCACTTAGTGCTAATTAATTAGAAGGTGTTGGGTGATAGGTTGGACTTGGTGATCTCGAAGGTCTTTGCCAACCTGATTAATTTTGTGATTCTGTGATCTGAAAGCAATAATTAAACATTACTTTAAAATTATGTGTAACTGAAAGCTTTCCTGGCAGCTTTTGTACACTTTTATTTAATCTTTGACAGTTTTTAGGATCAATTGAAGAGGTTGGAGAGCAACGCTGACAAAAAGAGAGCATAAAAATAATCCATTAGGACTATGCCCACTGGAGACATGATCAACTGTGAGGGTGCTCAGACACTCAGCAGTGCTTTAAATGTTACCATAATAAATGCATTTAATTTATCATTAATACTTTGAAAAGTATGTTGAACAGCTTCCCCTACTGATTGTGCTGCCTGTTTTAACCACTCCTTTTTATGGTTAATATAACATTTAAGAATGTAGACAGTAATATAATTCATCAAAGATCATAAAATGAAACTAGTCTGAATAACCTGAATTTCTTATGTGCTTAGATTTAAGCACAACTGTATATTTGCAGTACATCCTACTTGAAAAAGGACAAATAAGACAAATATGGAGAAATAGAAAATAGTATTTTAAAAAAAAGAAAGATGAATTTAAAAACAAAGCTTACATAATTTGCTTACTTGGGGTAAGCATGGAAAAAGCAGTGACAAGTTTTGAAGTTGAGTATGTTAAACCATAGCACTAGTTTGCCCTTTTGTTTGGGTTTTTTTATGTTCCACAGGTTTCTGTTTTCCTGACCTTGTAGTTCAAGATAAAGGAGCTTGTGAGATTTTGTTTTGTTTTGTTTTTCTAATGAAACATATTTTTCTATGCTGGAATGTGCAATACTACCCATATTTTTAAAGCATCCGAGAATTCATGAAACTGAGTTGATCTTCATCAGTTCCACATTAAGTTAGAAAAATGTTGATTTTTCATTAGCTCTGTGAGATCTGATGCCGTCCTTGAGTTTTTAATTAGGTTTCCATAAAGCAAGTAAGTTTTTCAGGCAGCAGGATTTTTAACTGAGACAGATTCTTGTGATGTTTTACTTCTGTGTATTAAACCATTCTAATACCTACAAATGAGTGTCCATAAACCTGGGTATTGTCTTGAGTAAATATCTTGTCACCAAAATCCTTGAGGTTTTAATTATGGTCTTTCTGATGTCTGACTGCCTTTAGTCCAGTATGATATTTAGCTTGATTCTTAAGCAAACATATAGTTGGGGTGCTTTTAAGTCCTTATTGGACAGTCAACATATAAATGTAAATAGCTACGCATCCTGAATTTCACTCCTTATCTGTGTTTATTTTACGTGACCTTTGATACTGTATTATTGAATTACTGCACTGTTTAAACAAAAGAAGACTCAAACGAAGACATGATTTGTATGGAAATTTCTATACAAAATAAAGCTACATTGTGCTTGCCTCCAAAAATCAATGCGTCATCACATTAAAAAAAGGACTTCACTGCCATAATAGATTAATTCTGTTTTGTAGGATATGAAANTTTTTTTTTTTTTTTTCTCTAGCACAGGACACAAATGCTCCTACATTTATCAGGGTTCTTTAGCTTATGATTGTGTAACTATAAAAAGCAATTACAAGACGTGGCAATCTGGCCTGTAGTACTAAAGATAAAACAGTAGTTTCCGTGTCAGATGTTACACAACTCCATCATTCCGTTCCTTTGAGGCATCTGTTCACCCTGAGCATGATACAGTGCACAGTATAAAAGCACAAGTTTTCAAAGACACACAGATTGCATTCCCCACCAGGTGGATATAAAGACTGATGGAATTTCACTTGAGGAGTAAAGCAGATTTTTAATCAGTTTGCTAGTTCCTGGTAGTTGTGCTGAAATCAGCGTATCTGGAACTATATTATCACAGAATAAGCATTCTGTAGAAATATGCACTCACATAGTTTTGCATGTTGGATTTTCTTGTCTCTTCCCGCAAAGTGTAAGGTCTCTTATATTCAGGCTTCCTCTTCTTCTAGAACTGTCCTGCTCTTCCACACACCATCATCTCATTTCCCAAGACAGTTAAGCAGTACTTAATCTTGCATCCAATGATTTTAGCTTGAAATGGTTGAAGTACAGTGCTTAAAAGGCAGTGTTGTTTTTGAATCGTGGCCAGGTACGCAAATATACTATTTTATCTTTCAGGCTGTCATGCAAGATAGTTGCAAGATAAACCAATACAATCACAAAATTCAAAATTTTATGGCGATGGTTAAGAGTATTAGGCCTGCTGATTTTCTGTAAATTCCTTCTTCCTTCTCTTTGATTTGCAGAGATCAGAGGAAAGTACATTAACTTTCATAAACCTTGATCCCTCATTGTATCTTTTTCTCTTTATTGTTTGTTATCACCTGAGCACTCTAGTATGCACCTGTTTCTTGTCTATGTATTTCGAGCTTTCCATTTAAGATGAGAAGCATTCCTGCTTTATTTCGTGTTGGAAGGGATCTGAGGCTCTCATTTAAACATGTCAAAGATGATTTCAGAGTAGTCAGGGGACTCAGGCATTTTTCCCTGTGTTGACACCTGGTCTTATATGTAGCGCTAATTCACTAGAGTATTATCAGTTATATGAATTATAGTTTAATGGGAGCAGTGGCTTCCTGTAGGCTTTCAGTGTGATGCTGAAGGTATTGTTTGCTGTTTCAGTGCCTTGGTTTTCCATGATGAAGGGCTGACAGTGGCATTTCCTTTCCTTCAGTTCTTTCTCTTACCTGTTTTGAGTGTGGTCATTTTAGGTGAGGAATGTTTTTGCATGTGCTTGGTAGGTTTCATTACAGAAGTGCTAGGAACACTCTTGGATCCTACAGCCCAACTGGGCAGCTTTTTGATGCCTCCTCATCCTGTATACTTTCAAGGAGACTTTGACTCAACATTTTAAGAAAGACAAGAGTGCTGTCATGTAATTTGGGCATTTACAGACAACTTTTCTGCATTTGGAAGCTTGTATTTCTTTTTTATGTCCTTAGAATAATTTCCTAGGTGTTTATGCCACCATAAATGTTTCTAACAATCGTTCAACTTGCAGCAATCTAAAGATGACATAGCAAAAAGAGTAATATTTACTACATTCTTAGCATTTAGCTGGTGCTGGCATTTGGTGGAGATACTAAAGTAGGTGCCCACTAGGGCAGTCTTACAAAATGAAGAAAAGCGGGCATTTTCCAGGCATTTTCTGTAAATTGGTGATGTCCCACTTAGCCACATTAGTTTATTGAGAACTCCCCTTCAGAACTGGCCGATGTGGTGCCCATCCACAAGAAGGGCCAGAAGGATGAACGGGGAAATCACAGACCTGTCAGCCTGACCTCAGTGCCAGGCAAGGTTATGGAACAGGTCATCTTGAGTGCAATCACACAGCGCTTACAGGATGGCCAAGGGATCGGGCCCAGCCAGCATGGGTTGAGGAAGGGCAGGTCCTGCCTGACCAATCTGATCACCTTTTATCATCAGATTACCTGCCTGGTGAATGCAGGGGAGGCTGTGGATGTAGTCTACCTGGACTTCAGCAAAGCCTTTGACACTATCTGCCACAACAAGCTCCTGGCAAAGCTGGCAGCTCATGGCTTGGACACATCCACTCCAAAATGGGTCAAGAACTGGCTGGAGGGCTGGGCCCAAGGAGTGGTGGTGAATGGTGCCACATCCAGTCACTAGTGGTGTGCCCCAGGAATCAGGGCTGGGCCCCATCCTGTTCAATATCTTTATTGATGATCTGCACAAGGGGATTGAGTCCATCATAAGCTTGCAGATGATACCAAGTTAGGAATAGGTGTCAATCTATTGGAGGGTAGGAAGGCCCTACAGAGGGACCTGGACAGGTTAGGTGGGTGGGCAAAGGCTGATTGGATGAGATTTAACAAGGCTAAGTGCAGGGTTCTACACTTTGGCCACAACAACCCCAGGCAGTGCTACAGGCTGGGGACAGAGTGACTGGAAAGCAGCCAGGCAGAGAGGGACATTGGGGTGCTGGTCATGCTGGCTGAACACGAGCCTGCAGTGTGCCCAGGTGGCCAGGAGAGCCAATGGCATCCTGGCCTGGATCAGGAATAGTGTGGCCAGCAGGACAAGGGAGATTATCCTTCCCCTATCCTTGGCACTGGTCAGGCCACATCTTGAGTACTGTGTTCGGTTCTGTCCCCCTCAATTCAAGAATGACACTGAGGTACTGGAATGTGTCCAGAGAAGGGTGATGAAGCTGGTGAGGGGCCTGGAGCACATCTCTGTGTGGAGAGGCTGAGGGAGCTGGGGTAGTTTAGCCTGGAGAGGAGGAGGCTCAGGGGCGACCTCATTGCTCTCTGCAACTATCTAAAGGGAGGTTGTAGCCAGGTGGGGGTTGGTCTCCCAGACGACCAGCAACAGAACAGGGGACATGGTTTCAAGTTGTGCTGGGGGAGGTATAGGCTAGATATTAGGAGGAAGTTCTTCACAGAGTGAGTGATTTGCCATTATAAGGGGCTGCCCAGGGAGGTGGTGGACTTGCCATCTCTGGAAGTGTTCAAGAAAAGACAGGATGCAGCACTTAGTACCATTAGATAGGGCTGGGTGATAGGTTGGACTGGATGAGCTTGGAGGTCTCTTCCAATCTGGCTCCTATTCTATTCTATTCTATTCTATTCTATTCTATTCTATTCTATTCTATTCTATTCTATTCTATTCTATTCTATTCTATTCTATTCTATTCTATTCTTCTCAATGATGCCCAGTGACAGGACAAGGGGCAATGGCTGGAGGTTGAGGCATAGGAGGTTCCATGTGAACCTGAGGAAGAATTTTTTCTGTGCAAGGGTGACAGAGCACTGGAACCATCTGCCTGGGGAGGTTGTGGAGTCTCCCTCTAGAGATATTCAAGAACCGTTTGGATGCAGTCCACTGTGATCTGCTCTAGGTGATTCTGCTCTGGCAAGGGAGCTGGACCAGATAATCTTTTGAGGTCCCTTCCAGCCCCTGGCATTCTGTGATTCTGTGAAATGTTCATCATGAGTCATTGTTACCCATGCACATGGGATCAGCAGAGACTCTAGATTAGCTGAGGAATCAAGGGAGGAAATACTTCTTTAAAGTACTGTTTTATTGGTCATTTCTAGAATTACAGGTGCACCCCTCTGAAGTGGTTGCAGGTGAAAACATCTGTTAACTTAAATCAGTTTTGAAAGGCATTAGGCAATTAAATGTTAATGTTACCTCAGTACGTTTGAAAGGGAATAGAGGATAATCAGGATGTTGCATTGCAAACGTTTTTGTATCACTTTTATACTGTTTCTTTTACATGATTTTCTTTTCCCTGCAGGGACTATTGAAACATTCCAATCTGATTTTTTTTGTAGACTGTAGAGTATCCTTAGTTGTGTACCGTTGTAAGTAAAAATCAATGTCACCGCAGTGATTTTGATACCATGCCAGGAAAAGCATGTACATCATCATTAAAGCTGGCTGAAGTATGCTTTTTTGTTTATTTCGAACATGAGGAATTTTTTCAGCAAGGTGTTAGGTTTGGCAGGAAAGTAGGAAGAATAATCAAGTAATTCACAGGATAAGTTTAGTCCACAGTTATCCATTAATTTGCTTTTCCCAGGGCAAGAGCTGTAGTCTGCGTTGTCATATGAGGAGGAAGTTTCAGTATATGCAGTACCTTATCCTGTCTTTACAAGTGATCAAGTATAAGAGCAGACTTTTGGCTATGTTTGCGCTGCTCTCTATTTCCGCCCCCCCATAACAGAGACCAGTTTGGGTTTTTATAGATATTTTTGATTAAGGTAAAAACACTGACAAGAGAAGTGGAAATGCTTCTGTCTGTACTGTGCACATGCTGTAGTTGGGAGAATGGATTTACTCCACTGGGAAGGCTTCAAATGGAGGCAAAGCTGTTAACACCAGGCAGGCTGTAGTCAAGCACAGAATGTGTGACTGTAGTGCAGGGAGGAACCTGTGGAGGGGCCTGGCAGCACCGTGCAAGACCATCACACACATACCCCAAAAGCATCTTCTAGCCATGCAGACCTTTCCTCTCTGAATGGCTAAGCCCAATCCACCAGTTTACATAAGAGTTTGTTTTGGAAAATCCCTGCTAACTTCTGTTGAATTCTACACCTCTAAACAGAAAAAAAACTTAGTAACAGTTGGAGACCTGTTGTGAATACACCAGTGTACAAGGCAAAGCTGCTCTGAGGGTCTATATGGTTCAGCTCACCCCTATTAGAACCTTTTATGCCCTTTCACCCTGATCTTTACACCTCAGACTCTTCTAAAGGTGGCAGAACTTGAGGGCCTGTGCACAGCATTTGTCTTCCCTAGGCTACCAGCTTTGTGAGCAGACTGGTTCCTGCCAGGCATTGCTACAGCCTTGGTCTTGCCTACTTCTTTTAATGCCTGTTCAGCTAATTTCTTCACTGGCCAGACAGCAGAATACACCTAATTACTCTGGGTCAGTCCCTACAAATGAGGGAAAAGGGCTGTTGGCAGCAAAGGTTGAGTAAATGTATGATTGGGTATGAGCACATTAAAGAAGAGCGAGCATGCAGCAGTGACTGAGAGGGTTGCTCTCTGCTACTTCCAGCCAATTGAATTAATTAGCTAAACAGATTTGAGAGGTCCATCCCTTGTCCTGCAGACCTTGTCCTTCCTGGCAACTACTAAGTAAAAAAACAAGTCACATGGATTGTGGTATTTTGTTTCTTTGATGGAGAGCTGGTTTCTCCTCTGATTCTGTGGCTTGAGCATGAAGCATAAGGGCTGGATATGATCTCAGAAGGGATCAGCTGGGCTGTTCACCTGCTTTGAGTGAGGATCAACCATACCTTTCTTCACCTTGATAGCTGTTTGTCTTAACTGGTCCCACTGCTTCCTGTGACAGCACGACATGCAATACCCGTAGGTCATCTGCTTCTGGGCCGATTGTCATTACGTTAGAAAGCTTTTCCCCACAGCTTCGTGACAGGGCTTGTCTTCTGCATGACGGATGTGGAGAAAACCTCATAACAAACTTTACATATTTTAAATATGTTATCATGTCTTCTCTTACACTCTGCCTTTTCTAGACTAAACAATCTAATTCTTTCAACCTCCTCTTGTTCTACATCTGTTATCATTTTTTTGTGGCTTTTACCTGGACTCCCTCCAACTGTTTCTTTTTTCCAACAGTCCCAGTCAGCAGAGCTGGACGCAGTAATGTAGTCAGGGCCTTGCCACTGCCAGTAAGGGAAAAATAATTACTTGATTTACTTACAGTATTACTATGAATATTTATCATGTTACCTTTTCTGCAGATGGATATAATCCTGATTTGTAATTGGCTTGTATGCCACTATGACTCCCCTGCAGATTCTTCTTGCAGTACAGCTGCCTGACAAGGCTCCGTTATATACTTGTGCACTTAAATTACCACAGAGGGATAATTAACGTTTCTCTTTGTGGATTCAATGCATTAATAAAAAAAAAAATACTCAAATTACTGTGATCCTGGTGAACTTTAAGCCCATCTTATAAAATGCTTGCAACCTTACCCAGTTTTTTTCCCACATCAGATTTTACAGATCTCATTTATCAACAAGTACACAAGGCAACAGAATTACAGCTAGCTTGTTTTTCATAACAACATCATGAATGGTTTTGCCCACCTCTCTAGTGAGCAGGCAGCAGTTATGTTGTAGGATGTAGTCAAACTTCTTTCTGCTGGTTGCTGTGACAGCATATGATGACCTGAGGTAACTGATGTTTTGGTTTCCATCAAAAGCAACACTAGGATACTAAGTTAGCCTGTGTGGAGCTGCAGCTCATGGCAACAGTATTCTTGCAGGCAGAGCTTATTTTGAGCTACCACAGTTGTTCCTGCTTTTTTAAAAAAAAAAAATAAAAAAATTGCAGTTTTTTTTCTTATATTTTATAAAATCACAGAATGCATTGTTTTGGAAGGAACCTTTAAAGGTCATCTAGTCCAATCCCCCTGCAGTAGTAGGGACATCCTTAGCTACATCAGGTTGCTCAGAGCCCCATCATGCCTGACCTAGAATGTATTCCAGGGATGGGGCCATCTCCACCTCGCTGGGAACTTTTTCCAGTGCCAGTGTTCCACTACTGTCATAGCAAAGTACACCCAATCTAAATCTACCCTTCTCTAGTTTAAAATTACTGCTCTTTGTCCTTCTTCCATGTTCTTTCTTTTCCCTTTGTCTCCCAACATGCTAAGCTGTGTATACTTACCAGTGCCTGTGAAATTACTCCTTTGGGGCTTTAAGGTAATTAAATATCTCCAGGCTGCTGTGCCTTTAGCACTGCTCTTCTGTAAACTTGTCCTCTGTCTGAACTTTTCCCCCTTTGGATTGACTTTGCCTGAGGGCGTCCTGCATTAGTCCCTGGAGCTCCCTGCAGATACATTACCTGTGCTTTCCTATAATTTGTCTGCTCTTCTTTTCCTAGGAGTCATGAATCTCTCATTTTGTAATCAGTTTTAATCACTGAATTCTTAAGTTAGTTCTTCTACAAACTGAAGTGAAAGCTAGAATACCATCACCTGTGCAGTTTCTTCTGTCACCTTATAGAATGCCAGATTGCTTCTTCAGCAAATACATGACTATCTTTTTCTCCAGGAGAAATGAAAGGGATATTTAATACCAAAATTTGTCTGTATTCTAATTTGTAAAGGCTTTTGAGTTTCTGTGTGTTTTCATGGGGGAGTTCTTCCATCCAGGAAGCCAACAGAATGTTGGTTTAGAGGTTGACTTCAGTTGCTGATGTAGCCAGTGTAATACTTTTATGAGCTAGCAGTCTCATCCTTTTTTCAGTGCAGGTGCCACTAAAAACCACAGCCTGCTCTGACCTCAGAATCCTGACATTGTTTTCAAATTATATTGTGCAGCTTTTTAAAGTACACGTGGAAGAAACTTGCTGAAGAAACCACCAGAGATCCTGTGCCTCATCGGTGTAATGGCAACCACAGAGAGTTGAGATATAACCATGACATTACTCTTGTGACAGGTAGTCAGCTTGGAGCATAATAAATATAATCTTCCCTGAGCAGCAGACAGAGCAGAGCTAAGTCTGACAAGGACTTCAACAACCTATATGGATATGAAAACAGAGGTGAAAAAGATAAACCCTATATTGGTGAAACACCCAGTGACAGCATTGGTCTCAGAGTGAACACCTTATGGTTAAGCTGTCTCTTACAGGCCAAACTGCAGCTTTGTTTTGTTTTGTTTTGGTTTTGTTTTTTTTTTTTTTATTTTAGGAAAGGATATATGTGGTATATGTGGTTGGGCATGTTTCTTGTTTTCTTTGTTTAAAAAATGCTCAGTAATAGTTATTTCAGACGTCTGTAAATGTATGACAAATAGTCACATTTTAGTTAAACCAGAACGTTCTTTATAGCCATTTCTTACCCTGCTATCAGTGCTATTTCAGTAGCTCTGTGGGTAACAACTGCATTTATCTTTCTTTGGAGGCTTCAAATATTAGAATTATTGTCGAGGAGTGGGTTTGGATTCAATTTCTATTTGTGCTGATAGGTTATATATCATGGGTATTATATAATGCCTGTAATTTAAGAGTCCACAAAGAAAACAAAACATTTATTTATATTCTGAGGCATTTCCAGGGAGTGAATAACTATTATTAACTGAATAGGCCATTAGCTACCACTATTACTCTGCTCAAATGCAGCTGAAATAGCATTTCTTTAGTGGTAAAAATATTTGGCAGCACTGCACTCACGAAAACCCCAGCTTTACAAATGACATTTTTGGAAAGTCCTCTGCCTTCTTAGGAATCTCCAAAGAAGTTGCATTTAAAGGCACCAGATTCAATTTTCTAGGCTGAAACTGTTTGAAAAATACAGCAAGTGTATATTTTAGGTGAATATTATATTTCCCTAATCTTATATCCACATGTGTAGGAATTCCATAATTAAAGCAGCTATGGGACAAAGTTTTCTTTGGCTGATTAAGCCTTCTTTCTCAGTTGTCTCCATTACATTATACATACATTGGTTTTTCCAGCTATTTATATCACTGCAGAGACATGTTCTACAATTAGAGGAAAAATAAATGTACTGCTTTGTTTTATAGTAGCAGAACTACTAATTAAATACTGATAGCAATTTTTTTCTGTTAGCAATATGAGCCAAAGCATGCACAACCTAACAGTTAGTGAGGTAATTACCAGGTTTTACTTTTTGTTTTTTTAGCGCTATTTTGTCACTGAGATAAGTTGCTCCTTTTAGTACATCTTAAACACCTTCTACTGCCTTGCTTTATGTACTAAAAGCTTTGCTTGAAGTAAAGGAATTTTCCTTTGTGCTGAACTCTGGTTTGAAAGAAGAAACAGAACATGTCTTTGTGGTAAAATTAAGGGTCTTCAGATTTTTTTTTAATTTAATATTAAGATGTTAGATTAATCTGATTAGAAACCAACTGTCCTCTGAAGTTTCTTTATCTTCCTCTGCCTCAAACAACTTTTCATGCTTTGCACAATGTTATATTTCTTCAGAAACACCGATGGTAGTTACAGTAAGAAAGATTATAATAATTATCAGGAATAGTTCTGGTTTAACTCCTTTGTTGAACAGGAATGACATGAATTTGGCTGTGGTGCTCTCTGGAGGTCCTTGGCATCCAGAGCAGACTCTGTTCCTCCAGTGAATGGGGCTGATGGATAGCTTTCTGTAAATGGGGTTGTCTATGGTGGAGGTGGGGAACAAAGACTCTGGCTCTAATGATTGGCTGTCTCTCCACGACTGGAGTTGAATTTTACTTTAATCCTACCATTTCTTTAAAAGTAGTGTCTGTTGGCAATAGTACGTTTGAAAAAGCTAAAGATTTTAAAGGATCTGACATTGAATGCCCAACAACATTGGATCGTTTTAAAAGCAGTGGTGTCAAACAAATGCAAATGCCGTTGTTTAAAAGCAGATCAAGTCTTCCTCAGAGTTAATGGAGAAAAATAGTGCTGATGGAAATGTTTCTGTGTTGATAGGGAGGGTGTCCAGGTCTGTGTTTTAGAAGAAAAAGGTGGGCTCAGTAGTTGGTAAAATAATCACAGGATCACAGGATGCTAGGGATGGGAAGGGACCTCCAGAGATCAAGTCCAACCCTGCTGCAGAGCAAAACCATAATGTAACACAAGTCACACAGGAATGCAAGCAGAGGGGTCTTGAAAGTCTCCAGAGAAGGAAACTCCAAAACCTCTCTGGGAAGCCTGTTCCAGACATTCTCTTGTCTTCTCTATTAAGATTTCTTGCAGTAGTGTGAATAACATTGTTTGCTTTCGTATTTTGCTAATTATCGTACTTATTTGTAGAAAAACTTAGCTGTTTTTTATTAAGAAGGCTATTAAAGATTAAAAAAAAAAAAAAAAAAGAAGAGGCTGTATTTAGGTATTCTAAAATGTAATCTGGGTGAATATAGAAACAAATTCTCTTCATCCAGATAAACCTCCAGTATGGCATAAGTAACTGAGAGACCATAGCTGGCACTCTAGCTGCCAATAGCTTTCAGTGGGTGCAAAAGTCTTGCCTATGCCCTGAAGCTCTGTGGTCCTGTAATGATTATCTGAAGCATATTTTATCTGTTGGAATAGTGGAAATGGATGCACAGTAACACCACTTTAGATTCAGTCAGTGTTTTTTAGAATTTGCAGGAACACAGCAGACTAGAAAACTAAATCAATGATCTGAAGGCAAATTACCTACAGGAAGAGTGTTTTCTGCTTATTTATTGTGAGATGGATCTATCATCAATACAGAGGTATTTATAGAATAGCAAGAGTATGGGAGTACAAGGCATTCTGTTTGTGTAATATATAAATTTTAATTAAGGATGCCAAAATGTTTTTAATGCCAGGCCCAACATGGTAGAATGAGCACTGTAATTATTGGCTTTCTGATCAGTACCAGCTAAGGTCACAAAGAAACCACACTAATGCAAGGACAGATCAAAGCTTGCACCTACAATAAAGGTATTTAAGGCAGTAATTAAAGCTAAATATAAATAATTACATTTAAATGTAGACTTGATATTTTCAAGCAATTTCAGGATCATTAAGAGAAGCTCTAGGTTGCAAAGTTCACCTTTCATGGCTATTCACACGTTTTAAGTTCAACAGGGAGGCAACTCCTGCGCTGCGGCTGTCGCAAATGGTATTTCCACTGCAGGGTGGAAACTGCATAGGACATGTAGGAAAGAAGTTGATGGTCTCCACTGTGTGGCGAAAGCCAGGCAGAAGACACAGTTCTTAGGCAGCAGAGGGGCATGTAAACACAGCAATGTGTTCATTCCACAGATTGGTAAAACCCTGGTAGGCAACTGCAGCTGGATACCTTTTATCCCAAGGAGATGCTGAAAGACCAGGATGAAATGTAGTAGCACAAATATAAATTCAGGCATTTAGAGAAATAAGCAGTTTCTGTAATTACTTTTTGGATGAAAGATATTTCCAACAGATAGTGAGGTTATCAGTGCCTTTATCGTGGAACTGTAGAATTTTTAATCATTTAGGTTGGAAAAAGACCTTTAAGATCATTTAGTCCAACTGTGAAGCTTACACTGCCAAGTCCACCACTTAACCCTATTCCTAAGTGCCATATCTACATGTCTTTTAAATACTTTCAAAGATGGTGACTCCACCACTTCCTGGGGCAGCCTTCCCTTTCAGTGAATACATTTTTCCTAATATTCAAACTAAACCTTCTCTGGTACAACTTGAGGCCATTTTCTTTCTCCCTATCACAAGTTACTTGGTAGAAGAGACTGACACCTGTCCTTGCTACAACCTCCTTTAAGGCAGCTGTAGAGAGCAATGAGGTCTTCCCTCAGCCTCCTTTTCTCCAGGCTAAACAACTCCAGTACCCTCAGCTTCTCCTCATAGCTCTAATGCTGGAACCCTCACCAGCTTCATTGCCCCTCTCTGGACATGCTTCAGCACCTTAATGCCCTTCTTCTTGTGAGAAGATCGAAACTGAACACATAATTTGAGTTGCAGCATCATCAGTGCCAAGTGCAGAACAATCACTTCCCTAGTTCTGCTGGCCACACTGTTTCTAGTGCAAGCCAGGGTGCTCTTGGTCTCCTTGGCCACCTGAGGATGCTGCTGGCTCATGTTCACCTGGCTGTCTATCAACACCACCAGGTCCTTTTCCGCTGGGCTGGGCAGCTTTCCAGCCACTTTGTCCCAAACCTGTAGCATTTCATGGGGTGGTTGTGACCCAAGTGCTCAACCCCACACTTTACGTTGTTGAACCTCATACCATTTGCCTTGGGCCATCGATCCAGCCTGTCCAGGTTCCTCTTTAGAGCCTTTCTACCTTCAAGCAGATCAACACACATGCCCAGCTTGGTATCATCTGCAAACTTAGTGAGGGTGCACTCAATCCCCTTTTCCAGATCATTGATAAAGATATTAAAGGGAACTAGCCCTGATACTGAGCCCTGGGAAACACCACTTGTGAACAATGTCCAACTAAATTCAGCTCTGCTACCACTTTTTGGGTCCAGCCAGCCAGCTAGTTTTTTTTATCCAGTCAAGCTCCCATCCAAGCCATGAGCAACCAGTTTCTCCAGGATAATGCTGTGGGAAATGTGTGATGGGCTTTACTAAAGTCTAGATAGACAACATCCACAGTCTTTCCCTCTTCCACTAAGTGAGTCACCTTGTCACTGAAGATCAGGTTAGTCAGGCAGGACTTGATATTTGTAAACTCATGCTAACTAGGGTTGATAACATGATGGTCCTGTACCTGCCATGTGGTAGCACTCAAGATGATCTGCTCCATAACCTTCCCTGGCACCAAGGTCAGACTGACAGGTCTGTAGTTCTCCAGGTCCTCCTTCAGGCCCTTCTTGTAGATGGGCATCACATTTCCTAACCTCTAGTCAACTGGGACCTCCCCAGTTAGCCAGAACTGCTGGTAAATGATTGTAAGTGGCTTGGTGTGCACTTCTGCCAGCTCCTCCTATACCCTTGGGTGGATCCCATCTGGTCCCATGCACTTGTGTATATCTAAGTGGTGTAGTAGGCCATTGACCATCTCCCCTTGGATTATGTGGGTTCATAATCCTGGCTTCCCATCCCTGTCTTAGAATCATAGAATCAGTCAGGGTTAGAAGGCACCACAAGGATCATCTAGTTCCAACCCCGCTGCCATGGGCAGGGACACCCTACCCTAGATTAGGCTGCCCACAGCCTCATCCAGCCTGGTTGCAAACACCTCCAGGAAAGTGGCCCCAACCCCCGCCCTGGGCAACCTGTTCCAGGGTCTCACCATTCTCACGGTGAAGAACTTTCTCCTCACATCCAATCTGAATCTTCCCACCTCCAGCTTTGCTCCATTCCCCCTAGTCCTGTCACTATCTGATAGCCTAAAATGTCCCTCCCCAGCTTTTCTGTGGGCTCATTTCAGATACTGGAAGGCCACAAGAAGGTCTCCTGGGAGCCTCCTCTTCTCTAGACTGAACAGCCCCAACTCTTTCAGTCTGTCCTCATAGCAGAGGTTATCCAGCCCTCTGATCATCCTTGTGGCCCTTCTCTGGACACACTCCAGCATGTCCACATCCCTCTTGTAATAGGAGCTCCAAAACTGGATGCAGTACTCCAGGTGGGGTCTCACCAGCATGGAGTAGAGGGGAAGAATCACCTCTTTCGACCTGCTGGCCACACTTCTCCTGCTGCAGCCCAGGATCTGGTTGGCTTTCTGGGCTGCAAGTGCACACTGCTGGCTCAGGTTGAGCTTCTCATCCACCAGCATGCCCAAGTCCCCAAGTCACTGCCCAGCCTGGATTTGTGCTTGGGATTGCCTCAACCCAGATGCAGGACCCTGCACGTGGCCTTCCAGCTCAGGAGTGGATATCCTGAGAAAACTGGTCCTACTGAGGCAAAGGCAGTATTAAGTATCTCAGGTTTTTCCTCATCCTTTGTCACTATGTTTCCCCTCACATACAATAAAAAACAGAGATTCTCCTTAGCTCTTTCTTTTGTTGCTAATGTATTCACAGAAACCTTTTTTTATAGTCTTTTATGGCAGTAGCCAGATTAATTTCCAATTGGGCTTCAGCCCTTCTAATTGTATCCCTGCATAACCTGATTACACCCTTGCCATTCTCCTGACTTGCCTGCTCCTTCTTCCAAAAGTCATAAACTCTCCTTTTGTTCCTGAGTTCCAGCCAAATCTCTGTTCAGCCAAACTGGCCTTCTTCTCTGATAGCTCATCTTTTGGCACATGGGGATGGCCTGTTCCTGCACCTTTAAGATTTCCTTCTTGAACAGTGTCCAGCCTTCCTGGACTCCCTTTTCCCTCAGGACTGCCTACCAAGGGATTGTCTCTACCAGGCTCCTAAATGGACATTGTAGGATAAAGTATGTAAGTCTCATCATCCATGTTCAAGAAAGATCAAGTCAAGCTGCAGGAGACTCAGAGACAAACTACAGGAAAACTAAGAGGGAAGAGGATGCTAACAGATGTTTATGTAAACCAGTAAAAAGAAGCCTGGGAAGGAGACTGTGATCTTGGTCTCTGTAACTGCATTCAAGTAGTGTACACCTGAAAAAAAAACCAGAAAAAATGCTTATTGTAGACACAAACCTCAGGGATATAAATTGATCATGAATAAATCTAAGGTGGAAAGTAGTGAAAAATACTCCAGCTATCAGAGCCATGAATTTCTAGAACAGTGTGCAAAAAGGTATTAAAAAAGAAAGAAAAAAAGAAAAACCCACACCCAACTTTTAGGATAGAGCTTTGCCAGTTAATGGAAAGGAACAGAAAATGCCTGCACGCTGACATTGCTCGGTCTCCTGCTCCCTTATTTTATACGCCTCCTGTTCTGCATAGCAAGGACTGTAGGCAGTTTTGTATACTCCTGAGATTGCCTTTGGGAACCAAACACTCGCAAGATATTCAGTGAGATGGGACACAACAGTGAAAGTGCAAGAAGACCCTTCAGCTATGAGAGAGACTAAAAGGCTAGGTTTGTTGAGTATGTGATACAGCTTTGACAAACACTCAGGAAACTGTAAGAACTTCAAGTCTGTTTCTGGGTAGGGATGCTGATTTGGGGCTTGTCTTGCTTCCTCCACATTGTTGGAAGTCCAAGCATCAGCTACTGCTTTGAGACAGTACAGGAAGTGCTCTGTGCTGCAGGCAAACAATTTGTTAGCTAATTCCAGTTGATCTCCAGTGACTGCAGAATGATTTTGAACTTTGTCTCAGTGCAGCCAGTTACAGGAACACACCAAGCCTGCATCTGGGAGGCAGCAGCACCCAACCTGCCCATCAGACCAGAAAGGTGCTGGCAGTGAGCACTCCCTCTCTCTGCTGGCTTGTGCTGGGGAAACAAGCAGCTTAAGGCAAATTGCATCCACCTGGACTCTAGCACTAAGTAGCTCTCTAAATAAGTCACTTGGAGGTTGTCTCAGCTCATGCAAGGTGAAGAGGTTCAGGTTAGTTTAAAGCTTTATCTCACAAGACTGGCACAACACAGGAGCAGTCATGCTGTCAGCTCCTGGTTCTCCTATAGGACATGTGGTTGCATGGTGGGGATGTTCTCACCATGTTTGGAATCGTAGAATTGTTTTGGTTGGAGAAGGTCTATTAACAGCATCAAGTCCAGCAGTCAACCTATGAGCACCATGGCCCCTAAACCCTGGCCCAAAGTGCCATGTCCACACATTTCTTGAACACCTCCAGGCACGGTGACTCCACCACATCCCTGGGTAACCTATTCCAATGTCTGACTGTTCTTTCAGTAAAGACTTTTTTCCTAATGTCCAATATAGAGACCCTGGCACAATTTCAGGGCATTCCTCTCATTCTGTCACCTGATACTGGGGAGAAGAGATCAGCCCCCACCTCACTGCAGCCTCCTTTCACGTAGTTGTAGACAGCAGTGAGGTCTCCCCTTAGACTCCTCTTCTCCAGACTAAACAACCTCATCTCCCTCAGCCACTCCTCATAAGACTTGTTCTCCACACTCTTCACCAGCTTTATTGCCCTTCTCTGGACATGCTCCAGCACCTCAATGTCTCTCTTGTTGTGAAGGGCCCCAAACTGAACACAGTATTTGATGTGCAGCCTCACCAGTGTTGAGTATAGGGGCATGATCACTTCCCTGCTCCTGCTGGCCTGATATAGGTCGGGATAGTGTTTGCCTTCTTGGCCACCTGGGCACTCTGCTGGTTCATATTCAGGCAGCTGTCAACCAGCACCACCAGGTCCTTTTTTGCCCAGCAACTTTCCAGCCACTCTGCCCCAAGCCTGTAGCATTGCATGGGGTGGTTGTGACCCAGGTGCAGGACCCAGCACTTAGTGTTTTTAAACCTCATACAACTGACCTTGGCCCATTGATCCAGCCTGTCCAGATCTCTTTGCAGAGCCTTTGTACCCTCAAGCAGATCAAAGACTCCCACCCAATTTAGTGTCGGCAAACTTACTGAGGCTGCACTCAATCCCCTTATTCCAAGCATAGCTGAAGATACTAAATAGAACTGGCCCAAGTATCAAGCCCTGGGGAACACCACTTGTGACTGGCCACAAACTGGATTTAACTCCATTCAGCACCACCCTTTGGGATCAGCCATCCAGCGAATTTTTAACCCGGCAAAGTATTCACCCATCCAAGCTATGAGCAGCCAGTTTCTTCAGGAGGATGCTGTGTTCCAGCTTTCTGCACTACAGACTATGTGAGCTCATCCTCACTGCTTTAGCACGGCACTAAAGTGTTGAACCCTGCTGTGCTTATGGATATGCTTCTGCCTTGAAGCAAAGCAGAAGCATTCCTGCAGTCAGGCTCAGCTGAGAAGAGATTAAGGCTGCTCTTCATTAACACTTTGAAGTGTTGTTTTCAGTTTCCAGCTCACACCCTCTGCCATATTGTAGCCACCTTGATGAGCACTGGCTTGAATGTAGATGAAGTGCTCTAGCAAGTATGTCAAGAGCTGGCTTGTGGTCAAGATTCAGTCATGTAACTTTGCAGACATACTCCACAATAAACATATATCTCTGTCTCTCTCATGGCAAGGCAGAGCAGGATATCTGCTTCAGCTTGAAAAGCTGTAAGACAGCAGATTTGGATGTTTCTTGTCTTGTAAATGTCAAACATTCAAAAATTGTGGCTTCAAAAATTATGAGACTGGTTTCAAAATCTTGGAAACATAAGATTAAGTCTCTGGAATGCCCTTTTATTTTGCCTTCTGTTTTTCTCACCCTTCTTAGAGCCTATCAGCACCTAAAATAATATTTTGCACCTTTTCTTTGCATCTGTGAGTACACAAAAATAAATGGAAAGATGGAAACTCTGATTCTCACATGAGCAGCTCTCTTCAGAAGGAGCAGCTTTATAGAAAAACATAACATCATGGAGCTCAGGAGAAACTCTCCAGAGCTGGCTACACTGGATGTGGAAACTACCCTAGGTGATCCTGCCTTGGCAGGGAGGTTGGACTCAATGATCTCTGGAGGTCCCTTCCAGCCTCTAAAGTTCTATGATTCTGTGATAATGTTTAAGATGCAGAGCCTGCCTTGAACCTCCTGTAAACACTTCCACTCAGTTTTGCAACTCTGGTGCAATGGACCTTTCTGCAGATAGGGTATATAGTCTGTGTGGAGAGGAGACAAAACTTTTAGGGCTAGCTCTAGCATGAACCAGATGAGGAACAAAGGACCACTAAAATGTTTACCACACCACTGTCTGTGGCAGACAGAACATTTTTCTGATCTAGTCTTTTGATGAGAAATTCATTGTTCCTTTCCACTTTTGCATTTCTTGTTATGTATGCTGGGTGAGCAGCCTGGAACTAGGTGACTGGAGTCAGGTCTGCTTCAAGGATTAGAACTCGCAGATGGTCAGTAGAGGGCTTTTGGTAGGTATTTTCTAAACTGAAGATCAGTAAGTAAAGCCAGAGTTTGCACAGCTTCAATAAGGATGCAATTTAGAGTAGAGAATTCTTGCTGGAGGAAGAAATGTATGGAGTGAAAAAAAAAGACCAGGCATACATTACCTGAAAGGAGGGGAAGAGGGTGGAGAGGTCAGAGAAGGCTACAGTGTTGACTTGTGCAGTACAGTATATTCATTTTCAGTTACACACCAGAGACACTGCTTCAAGGCAATGAGAACATCACAGAACTCTCCCACTCCCATAAAAAGTCATCCCAGCCTGTGTTTTGGGGGACTGGCAATTGGATTATCACTTCTGACTCTAATCAAGTCTTAACTACAGAATGCAGTGTACCTTTGGACTGTTAATTTGTAACCAAAGTTACATGCAACACCATGTGCAATGCAGAAAGGCTTTTAAAGTGAAGCAAATTTTACAATCGTGTTATATGTGATTTGTTCTGATTATTTTAACTTGCTTTCAAGAATCCTAGGTACTATTTTTGTGTACTTTAGGATTTTCTCCTAGTTTTAAGCTGTCATGTGTTTGTTAAATCATGTTAATAACTAATCCTTGTTAGTTTTGAAGACTATTTCTAAAGGAATTCTTTAAAAGTTTGGATGTAATCTAAACTTTTAAATTAGATGCAATCTGAATTTAGCACATTGTGGCTTTTCTTTATCCTCATATCCCTGATATCTTCATGATATCACCACTCTTAGGTATATTCTAGTACTTGTGCTTAATGTTTGCCTGTTCATTTGTTTGAAAATAATCAACTATAAGAATCTTTTTTGTGAACAGGTACAAAAATAACAGTTTTCAGGTACTGAACATTGCTATTCTTTCCCCCCCCTCCCCCAAATCCCCCTTAGTTATAGAAAACACCATTATAACTTTGAAATTTCCTACTGCCTGTAGGTATGACACCAAAATATATAACATATGATGTTCCATATATTATTACTTGACAGAGTCTTCTCTAACATCATGGACAAGGCTTTCATAATCTAATTCATCAGTGTTTCTATACTGTAAAGGCTGGGACATTTGACTTCAAAGAGCAATCAGATCAAGGTAGTTCATGTAGCCTACTCTCTGCCCAGAAACTTTTAACTGATACTTAAATCCAATTAAATTATGCAGATTTTGTACAGACTGCTAACGTAAGGAAAAGTTTTGCATTTGCTATTAATCTCTGTTTGGTAATTTTGGTCTTAATTACACTGGGTGCTACTAAATTTGCCTCTGTCAATCAATACACCAGCACTACACTTCTCATATACAGCTTTGTATTTCTGCTTTTGGAAAAAAATGTGTGGGACTCATCTGACTTAACCTTACCCTTGCAAAACATTTACCCTGCAAAGCTGACTGTTTTGTCTCTTTAGTACAGAGGGATTGCTGTATGGTGGGAGTGAAACACCTACACTTCTCTCACAGCTGCTTCTGTTAGACACTTAGGCAAGCATGGGACAAATTCTCCTCTCATCATTGAGTGGCTCTAGGTTACTGTGGCTGAGCACATGATGGTTATCATGGGTTTGCTTGCCTAAAGAGTACTGTATAGTGCCATTAAGGATGTCCTGAAGAGTTCCTCCAGCATAGCTGGAGAACTTTTTACAGAAGCATGCAGTGACAGGACGTGAGGTAATGACTTCAAACTGGAAGAATTCAGGTTTAGATTAGACACTAGGAAGAATTTCTTTAACATGAACATTGTGAGGCGCTGAAACAGGCTGCTCACAAAATATGGCAAGGTGGAGCCTTGGGTGTGTTCAAAGCCCAGTTGGATGGTGCCATGAGCAACCTGGTCTAGTAGGAGCTGTCTGTGCCCATGGCAAGGGATTTGAAACCAGATGATTGTTAGGGTCCCTTCCAACCCAAACTGTTCTATAGTGATTCCTGTGCTAATGAGGCAGAAAACCTTTAGGGTGTCTGAAAAAGCACTAGGTGCCTAAGCATAGATAAGTGAGTCCCATCTTTTTGTACCCAACTCAGGTGAGGTGAATGGTCCCTCATCCCATTCCATATGACTGAACCAGCTCCCCTGCACATTATTTGAGGTGTAAGAAGAGATTTTGTGTCATTCGAACTGCATCTCTGCGTGCAACTTCAGCTACCATGGAAAAGCATCAGTCAGGAAAAAAATAGACTGGATGTTTCAAAAACATGCATCATAACTGTGCAAGGATTTGGATCCCTATAGAATTACTGTAGATGAATTATCTTTATTTCTCAAGTCACAGTAATATCAACCTGTCAACTTTGTCTCTTTTGCCTGCAGATGAGGTGCACCTCTGAAATCATGTATCCACCTGTGTCTCAGGCATCACAGGCTTTGGCTGTGCTCAGCTTGGCATGCCCTTGGGCCTGTGAGATGTGCCGCACTGTAGTGGCAGGAGCTAGCTGGTGCCAACAGGTTCACAGATTGCATTGGGTTGGAAGGGACCCTTAAAGTCGTCTTGTGCAACCCTGCCTGTCCTTTTCCTCCCTTTCCCGCAGACCAGTATCTGTGTTTCTGAGTTTGTGAAACGTTCAGGTGACCTCAAATGCAGGTTTCATTGATCTTGGAGGAACGAAGCAGTATCCTATCCACATCTTGAAGCTCAGGGCTGTTCAAAGTACATGAAGCCCATAGGCAACATATGCCTATATCCACATAGAGAGAGGGCAGGATGTTGCAGTCCTCTTTGTCCCACTTTCTCTGCTAGGAGATGACTGTGTGTTGATGCCATGCACAGAAAGGAGAGTTCACCCCTTAGCAGCTCACCTTTCCTTTGTTGGTAAAGTAGACAAGCTGAGCAGATTTCATTTCTAGATTGCAAATAGAAGAATGATGATCTTTTAAGAGAGAAATTGCTATGACACATACATCTTTCCGTGTCAAAAGAGTATCAGCTCTTCCACTCATAAGGCAGCTGCTACCTGGTAGGTTTTGGTTTTGTGGGTTTTTTTCTCAAGCCCTGTTTCTGTTTTTCTCTTTCCTTGTTTGCAGAAGTCTTGATCCTAAGAAAGGTCAGAAATCCTAGCCTTGCCTCTGACAAAAAGACAAAGGTAATTTTAGTATCTGGATGTCTACATTTCCCAGTGAAGTCTCTTAAATCTTTGAATTTAAAATCCCTAGAGCTGTTCTCAGAGAGACACAGACATCTGGTTTATCTCAGTCTCAGGACTTTTGACTTCCTGTAACAAGGGAGGTTTGTTTGGTAGGAATCCTCTGCCTCAGTGGTCAGACAGCAGGCAGTACGTCATGAGCAGTCCTAGGTCAGGCTGTCTTGCCCATCCTTCCTTCTCCTATTCCCTTCCGTTGCACTGGAGAAAGTCAAAAGTATTTTTGTATATTATTAATGTTTACATGTCTCTGTAACCGCATATTTTTCAGAGCAAAGTCAGTCTCCTTTCTTTTGAAACCTTGAGCAACCAAGTCTAGTTAAGAGGCATCCCTGTCCATGGCAAGTGGAATTGGAGTGGATGATCTCTAAGGACCTTTCCAACCTAATCTGTTCTGTTATTCCATGATTCTTTTCACTGGAAATCATAGAATGGTCTAGGCTGGAAGGACTCTCCAGAGGTCATCTAGTCCACTCTGTCAACCCCATGTGTCATTGTTCCCCACCTCACCCCCGGCCCTGGCCGTCAGTCAGCAGGGACATCTTCAACTAGATCAGGTTGCCCAGAGGTCTGTCAAGCCTCACCTTGAATATCACTAGGGAAGGGGCCTCAATCACCTCCCTGGGCATCCTGTTCCAGTGGTCCACCACTCTCATAGTAAAGAACCTGTTCCTAACATCCAGTCTAAATCTACTCTTCTATAGTTTAAAACCATTGCCCCTCGTCCTGTCACTGCATGCCTTTGTAAACAGTCTCTTTTCATCCTTCTTGTAGGCCCCTTTTAGGTACTGGAAGGCTGAGTCTTCTCCAAGCTGAACAACCCTAGATCTCTCAGCCTTTACTTGTAGCAGAGGTGCTCCAACCAAATCCAATGGGATATATCCCTAAATATAAAGTCAAATTTCTTGTTAATTGAAGGAAAGATGGGCTTTGTGTTCTATTTAATGATTAGTTTGTATTTCAGTTTCTGCTGGTCCCAAATTCTTCCAGTCCAAAAGAGAATTTGGTATTGTATGTCACTGGGAATGAACTGTGGGCTCTGTCTTTGCCTCAGGAAGCAATCTTGAGTCAGATAGCATAAGCAGTATCTGTCACAGAATAAGTAGAAAAGGTCTGCCAAATAACCCAAATTAGGTAAGAGTGATCTATGCCTCCTGTATTGGTGGCGACATCTTGTATCTCCATAAAGATTAATGTAAATGATGATCTTTTCTTTGCAAGGCTCAGTATCATCAGTACTGTCTGTGTTAGCAGTCCTTGTGAGTATGTTTATGATCAAGAAGTTATGCAAGATAAATAGTAAGCAGTAATTTTGCAGCATGGAATTTTGTGAAGTTGTGCAACTCATTTCTTTCTAAAGGAGGTATTAGTGATATGACTTTGCTGCTTTCTTAGTGGGGGGTTTCTATTGAACAAAACTCAATTTTAAGAGGCTATGAAAGACTTCCATTAAGTCTAAATTGAACAATATTCCAGCAGAGCACATACTTCATAAAAGTAGCTATATGGATGTAAAATCAGTTGTCAGTCAGACTGTATTCTCACTTGAAATCTTTTCTCTATAATGCTTTCATTTTCAAAGTATATACAACATTTTAAAATATATTTGAACAAAACTGTAGGGCAGAATACTTATTTCTGTTCTCACACATGCTAAGGAAATTGGTTTAGAACACAGGAGGTTTCTGTTAAACTCAGGGAGAAACTTCTTTTCTTTGAGGGTGACAGAGCACTGGAATGGGCTGCCCACAGAGGTTGTAGGGTCTCTTTCTTTGGAGACTTTCAAAACCTGAATGTGTTCCTGGACAACCTGATCTAGATGTACCCATGTTAGCAGGGGGATTGGTCTAGATGATCTTCAGAGGTCCTTTCCAAGCCCTATAAATCTGTGCTTCCATGATCATTTTGTGAGTGTGTAAGTGATTTGGAAACCATGCACAGAGAGCATAGCTCTGCAGGTGTTTTCCCCTGTCCTGGTACTATTTTATATTCTCACTGACAGCTTGCATGAAAAGTTACAAAGTACACTTAATTAAATGCAAAGAGAAGAACAAGCATGTTGGAAGTGAAAAGATAAACACAACCTTCATAAAGTAGCAGAGTAGCTTAGAAAATACCAGCTTTCCAGAAGTTCACTTGGAGCAAATGCAGAACTGTGCATGTAGCTCAAGGTCAGAGTGGTTTAGAGAACATCAGCTTTCCAGAAGTTCAGTTGGTGCAAATACAGAACTGCACATGTAGCTCAATATAATGAACTGCACATAAATACATATGGGAAGCAACTGGCCAAGCAGCAGTTCTGCAGTAAAGACCCAGTGTTTTCATCATCATAAGCTGAACATGCCCCAGTGATGTGCTCCTGCAAACAAAGCCAGCACTATTGTGGGTTATAGGAAGGGGAGTAATTAAGTGTAAAATGTAATTATTTCGCTCTTCTGCTAACAAGGCCTCGCCCACTCGTCACAGCTGCAGTTCAGGTAGGACCCAACAAGAGAGCAGAGTGGGCAGAAAGTTCTAAAACACATGGGTCTTCAAGGAAAGGTTGAGGGCTTGTTTAGTCTAGAAGTGAGGGGAGGAAAGGAAAACGTGACAGCAGCCTTAGTATAGAGATGAGTGACTCTGAAGAGGAAGGGATTTAGCTGCTGTGTGTCTGTCACTACAGGAAAGCAATAATAGACTTAAACATCAACAAGGATGATTTAGTGTAAGCATAAGGAAAAGTGAACTTCTGGAACAGGTGGTTTAGGGGGAATTTGTGGAAACTTCAGCCTTGCAGATGTTTAAAAAAAAAAAAAAAGCTAGGCAGGCATCAGCAGGTCTGGCATAGATCCAGGAATGGGCAGGGAGATCTCTCAAATTTCCTGCTAGTCCTATTCCTTTAATGATTTCTATCTATGTGGTAATGATAATGCTAATCAATATACATGCAAAAAGTGCTTTTGATATACCTACATAATTTCAGGGTGTGTAGCAGAAAACTGGGAATTTACTACTTGATTTCCATATTTAAACTAATTTTGCCTATGCCAGTATTGATTAAAATTACTGCTTTGCAAATGGTCTTTGTGAATAAATAGGTGGATATAGTCATATACAAAATATCTACAGGATACAAAGTACTCAATTGTAGCAATAAGAAAGTACTGTCTTTTGTCTACTTGTATTCCATGGAAAAAGATCTTTCAGATCTTTTAGGTATTTTAGATCTTTTAGATTGCTTAAGGAGTGAGTGAAAAACCCTCCAGAGGTGCCTCTGGTCTTCACCTTTTCTGCAGCAAATATATATTGGAAGTCAATTCTTGGTCTTTCATTTTCTCAGTTTGTGACAACGAAAGTTTGGTTTTCTGAGAACCAAAGTGTCTGTACTGTACAGAGGACTATCTGGTAAAATTATAATTGTCAGGAAATCAGAGTAGATAATCTAGTGGTCTTTTCTGGCCCTTGGCTCAGTAAAGCCTATTCAATGAGTCATTTATGAAGAAGTAGTAGTTCTTATGATTAATAGTTATTATCGAGACATATTGGACATTACTAATATGTGTTAGAGAGAGCTCTATACCAGACGTACATAAACCATCTATATTAATCTGCTGAATTCTTACACATTTATCATTTATTCTCTAAATGGTTTACATTGTAACTTGTGTGCAGTAGGTGTGACAGACAATGCAGCATTTTTAGCCCCAAAATTTGCTATAAAAAAATTACTCTTTACAAAGATCATATTTTCATAAAAGTTTTAAAGTTCTAAGCCACTGGACACTGAAAAAAAAAAAAAGTAGTATTTTTAAAATAATGGTTTGGTTAATCTTGTATGATATTTTAGGAACTATGCAGTATAAGACACCTTTCTCCCTCGCAAGTGTCCTGTGACTAGAAGAGAGACTGTAAACTTTATCCCAAATTTGTTATTTATGAAACATTTGCTATTGCCTGTTTGGGGAAAAAAAAAAAAAAAAAAAAAGGAAGAAAAAAACTTTTAAAAGGGAAAAATTCTCACTTTTAGGGCTTTTTAAACATTGGAATTACACTCCAGCAACCACTGATGACTAGTTATTGTTCCTTTTGTCAACAGGCAAGATGAAGGAGGTTCTGGCAGCTTACCATGTCCCGGGCTCTGCAGAGTTAAGTGAGAAGTGCGCCCATGTTCTAGCACGCATCACATCGCATCTTGGGTCTGAAGTGCCAGAAGGATCCCAGCGCTGCAGACTGAGACGGCTCTGAGCGCCTCAGTACCCCGTTTCTGAGAGAACCCAGGGATGGCAAACTTACATACCAGTATTACCTGTCTGGGGCAGGTTTAATTTTATAAATTAAAACCATAAACTCTATGAGTTTCTAGAGCATATTTCTGCTGTTGAGGATGATCTGCTCAGATGAACAGTTTTGCATCCATCAGAGAGACAGGTTCTTCTGCTGGAACAGAAGATGACAGTGGACTGTATATTGTAACTGAAATCATTTGTAGCATCTCCTAGTACAAATAATAGAAGAAAAGGTTGCAAGAAGATCCTGTAGGGAATCAAACATGCATTGTTTTGATCTACAAGTTTTTAAAAAACGTTTCATTTTTTAAAAAAGATAACCACTTTTACATAACACTATGTATGCAGTCTATATGCAGCTCTTCACTGTGGCTATCTATATTCCAGAAATGATGAATTCCTCATGAGACATCTGAACTATTTTAGATTTGTGATGAATCCTTAAGTTATGAAGTATCATGAAATACTAGGAGGGATATGTTTCAGGGCTCTTATTCGACTAGATATCTCCAACTACTTCCTGTTAGTGTCCTCAAAGGAGGAGGAAAGGGCAGGAAGTAGAAATTAAATCTAAAAAAAATTAAAATTGCATTTCTTTTTTGGCATATGCACCTATCCCAGTGTATGATTGATCTAAGGGCAGAGAAAAGACTTAAGTCAGCTGAGCCCTCATGTGGAAGGCCTGTGGTTTGGGGCAGTATTTGCTAAATTCATCTGTTGAGTAGCTATAGAAAAGAAGGAACATGTCTATGCCCAACCATATGTGAAAAGGACATAATTGGCCATCCCTCTATTTATTTTTGCTCTTTCAAAAATTAAGGTGAGCATTATTTGGAATGCTGTAGCCTGTGGTCTCTTCACATTTGCTTAGTGAGATCCTTTCAACAAGATGGTTCCCATTACATTGTAACTGCATGATGACCACAGATTTGGGCCTGTATAATAAAGATCTAAATTCAAAATTTTGTTTCTCATTATTTTTTCTACTTTTTTGTTGCAATTACAAGTCTTTAATTGGAATCCTGCTGATTATTGATCATTGTTTAGAATATGATTTGGAAAAAGCTGTTAAGAAAGGAAGGTGTTTGTATGGTTGGACCTTCCTTTAACATTATTTAGAACAGGCTGAGTGATACAAAATGTTAGCAAACAAATAGTAATACTTAAATTCATTTTGCACACAAGGCCTCAGGGCATTAAGGAGATCAGGTTCTTTGCATCCTGGATTTAAGGCCATACTAAAGTGTTTGACATCTGGTGTCTATTAATTAGTAATCCTGGCAAGGCGTAAGGAGGAAAAAGCTGCAGAAAAGCTGAGTCTAAGCTGGCTTTGATTTGTTGTTTATGATACATTATGCTGAACATACATACATCAGAAATTAGGAGCCACTTAGACTCTTTCTCCTTTCTTATTTTCTTCTTCAAAAACAAAATTTTAAACAATAAAAAAAAATTTCTTCATGTAGTAATTAAGCTTCTGTGAGCAAAGTCTGCACATTGCATTTCCAAAATTAATGAGGTCCTGACAAGCTTACACTGGCTGTGCTGCATTATGGCAGGGGTTTGTCCTACTGACACTCTGGTTAGCTTACAGCAAACATCTGAGTTCATGTCAACAGAGCATCCTTGTCCTTTCAAACCTCTCAGTCAGGCATCACTGTTACCTTGCATTTTATGTAGCTCCATGTATATAGATGGCAGAGTGCTCACTGTTGTGAAGTCCATACTAGTGCATTTGAGCATGAAGGGGGGCAGCCAACAGCATATCAATGCAGTTAATGCAGTTTGCAGATCAATTTAAGGCTGTGCTCCTGCTCTCAAGGATCAGTCCTGTCTTCCCCTTCTGCCCCACTCACACTTACCCACCATGTCCCTCAAACATCTACACACCTGTGAGGCTTCCTTGTCTGGCTGAAAATGCCCTCATTGCAAGTGCAGCACTTGTGCCAGGTGTTCAGTCTGACAACAAGGAAGGGTTGAGAACACAGATCTTTTTATCAGCAGCCTAGTTTTAAGCCAGTTCACATTGGTGAAGGACCATGCTTTAAGATCCCTCTGTCAGCTGATCTTATTGCATAAACCTTCTGTTTAATCACATCACTTTCTTATGACTAAGAAGTATTCCTTGATTCAGTGCAAAGAGAATAAAGCACTGAAGTTAAATCCATTTAAAAAAAGAAATAGTAGCACCTTTAAGCCTTGAGATAGAAGAAAAATCCATTGCCATGAAAGGAATGCATTCCTGCCATTCAAATTACTTTGAATATAATAATTCTTTCAGGAAAACAGAAGTGAAAGCTGGGTGCCATAGCAGTACCAGGGCAAGTGTAAGTCTCCTGTGCTAGTAGACCTTTAGCTATTAATTTGGTGTTTGCTCAGTATGTGTCCAGCTGGACCCACCACAACTGTAGATGCTTGAGCTTGACCATGGCACCATTTGAATTTGAATGTCAAAAAGAATTGTGCAAAGAGGAGGGCCTGTTTTGAAGAAACAGCTTTTTGTCCGTGGCATACCGGAGGCTGCTGGAAGCTCCTGTTGGGTGAACTTTTCTGACGAGATGTGTGACTGTTGCCCATCTGCCGAAGGAGTGATTAAAACCCAAAACATAATAAAGCAAGGAAACCTCCCAACACTCCAATAGGGGCAGAGGTTGCATCTTTTTGTTCTTTGGATGAATCGCCTTTTGAGAAGCCTCCCCATGCTTTCCCTTGGCATCTGGACAAGCCCTTCTTTGTGAAGGGACATGAATATGGAGAGACCTGCAGTGCACCCATCACTTCAGTCAGCTTCAAAGGAAAGTTTCAGAAGTCATTATTTTCTGGCAACTTTAAACATCTGAACCAAGGCAGTGCTGTCTTTACAAACAGTAGTAGCTGACCTTGATGACTTGGACCAATTCAGTATTTGCACAATTAGAACAAATAATTATTGTGGACTGGATTTAGCAGGCAAGCGTGTTGGTTTTGCTGACTGAATGCAGTATGTAAATACATAGTTCATTTCAAATAAGATGGTCTTAACTCATTTCCTTAGCAGACAAGAATCCATTCCAAGAATAAGAAATCTGTTCAGGGACCAGACCTGAAATAAATAGTAGGCTTAGAGACAGATCTTTTGTTCAGTATTGTTTGGGTATTAGATATCTAAGAAAACAGGTTGGTTCTTTGGGTCACAGCTGGGCTTTTGGTGACAAAGTATGAACATGTCTCTGCTGTAGCTGACCACACCAAATCTTACCTGTGACTGCAGTTCTGTTCCTACTGCCAGTCTGCATTGCTGTGGTGGCATAGGCTTTTATAAATACCAGCTTGCTTTAGATTGCTTATGTTTACATTCCCTTGGGTTTTAACTATGTGTACATGCTGCTGTTGATTGATGCTATTCATGCAAGGGAAAGCCCAACAGCTGGCTATTATATAATTTATTTGTTAGTAATTACTCAAAAAATGCCCCAGTTATTGCGAAGCAATGACTGTATTTCATAAGTCCCCAGCTTACCTTTTAAATTCTTTGTTGCAGCCTTCATCTAGAAATCTCCAAACACTTATCAAATACTAAGTAAGGGAGTCTCACAGAAGTTTCCAGGCAGCATACATTTTATTCTAATGTACAGGTAGATGAGCCAAGACATTGGAGAGCAATGTAACTTCATTGATATTTCACAAGAAGTTGTTGTGCTACAATCACCAGTAAATAAAACTAATGATAACTCTATAACGGGATGTTAGGAAGAAATTCTTCACAGTGAGGGTGGTGAGGCACTGGAACAGGTTGCCCAGGGAGGTTGTGGCTGCTCCCTCCCTGGATGTGTTCAAGGCCAGGCTGGATGAGGTCTTGAGCGACCTGATCTAGTGGGAGGTGTCCCTGCCTATGGCGGGGGCTTGGAACTGGGTGATCTTTAAGGTCTCTTCCAACCTAAACCATTCTATATTCTATGAAGTGAATATCATAAGTTATTAGCATGATTTTTGTCACTCTGTGGTATTTGCCTTCTATGCAAAGAAAGCCCCTCTGTCAGCAGCTCAGCTTCTTCAAGAGCTCTGTACCTGTCCCCTGTCTGTTTTGTAAGAAACAAATAGGTTGCGCTACTCCACGTGATAACCTTAACTGCTTCCCCAGAATTGCCAAAGGGTCATCTTTGTAGTTTGTGTTGAGTCAGTTCTTTGCCAGTTTCAAGGCTGTTCTTCTTCTGTGGCTTGGCTGACACCTTTCCTTCCAAACAACAATTGATGCTCTTGAGGTTGTGCCTGGTTTTGAAATTAGTCTTTGGTGATGAAATTGGAGGGAGAGAACATGCTCCTGGGTACATTGCAAAGAAGGAGCGTTTCTGTGGTGTGTCACTGGGCCCTGCACAAATCCCTTTGTTGGTGGTGATGTGCAGGCACTCCGTGTTGTGAGATAGGAGATGCAGAGTTAATGAAATATTGTCACTGCTGTCACTGTTTTTCTTAAACCTCAGGGCAGAGGTGGAAGCTGAAGTGATGAGTAGAAATAACAGCACTCATAAAGGCCCACAGTGACCCTAACTGGGAAAACCCCATCTGTACAAAAAACTTGTACAGAAGAGGGTAAGTGGCCAGGCACTCTGTCACAAACTTAAATATTGACCTGTGGAAGTGAGAAAATAGCACTGGAAATGGAAAATGTGCCATTCACACCAGTTCTGCTTTTCACCAAGGTTCTCTATTGCCAGCGCAGAGTTTTACATTATTTTCTCTCTTTTTTTTTTTCTTTTTAACTATGAATAAGCAGGGAAAACAAACAAGCAAACAACAGTTTAAGAAGAGTTGCTACCTTCTGTCTTACAGGGAAATGGGTGGATTCAGTATTAACTCAAACAGTTGAATTAAATGTTTTTGAATTTAGAAGCAAGAGGCAGAGGCTGCTGCTGGCTGCAGGAGCTATGCCCTACCTGACTATCCTGCAGGATGCTGCAGCCAGACCTGCCCACCCTTGGCTCCACAAGGCACATTTCATGGCAGATGAGCTTTGGCAGGACAGGGAAAGCTTTTCTTACCTCTTTGGTACTCCTGGGGACAACGCAGTCATAGCGTTAGCAGGATGTGGATGGGACCTGAACAGAAGCTAGATGTATTTGCAATATGCTGACATTTAAAAAGCAATAATTAATTACTGTACTCAGTTCCCAAGGAGTGTGGTGGATTCTCTGGGAGTGTGCTCAAGTCAAGCTTCATAACCACTCAAAGGGTGGTGATGTTCTAGTGCAGGTGTAAGTTTTATGCTTGATGTGTGTACTAACATGCACTACACAAAATCAGAAAGACCTCAGGCCTAGTGATCAAAGTGACCTTGAGTTCAAATCACTGATACCTTCAACAGCTGCTACCCTCACTTCAGTAATCACTTAGCGTTTATGCAGTAGCATTCATGCTCTGTCTCTGTGGGAAGCTGCAAGTGCAGAGCTCTAATGATCAGTGGATGTCAGGGAAATAGCAATTTCAACTGTACCTGTGGTTGTCAGCCAAACAATTATGTTTGCCTTAAAATCCCAAATACGTAAATTCAGAGTGAATAAAACAAAGCTCTGGCTATTATTTAGGCATAAAATTTCCTATTAAAACCAATTAAGCCAGAAAAACAGAAACAAAATATTTAAAATAGTTTTGCGTATTGCCTTCAGTAAAATTCTGGATGCTAACTAGAACACTGCTTACTTGTGTACAAGATGTTTTGTTTTGACAAAAACATGTAAGATCCAGATCACAAAGGTAAAACATGTCAGTGACATGTAAAACATGTCAGTGTGTCCTCTGTGATACATATTTGGATGGCTTCAGCAATTCTCCTCCCAACAACTTTATATCTAGAGCATTTTACCAGGAGAATTTATAATCAATAACATTTACAAGACCCAGATATGGATCTGCTGGTTACTTTATTTTTGTTTTCTTACTATTGTTCATCAACAAAAGAACTGCAGAAGGTATGTCAGAATGTAAAATCCAGGTTGACTAAGGCAGAGACCTTTATGGTTTCCAGCTGTGGGACACTGTCCATATCACATGTACACCCCTGCTCCTCAGCAGTGGGTATGTTAAACAACTGATTAGTGCTGGTCTGAAGTTTCTCTGATGGAAGCACTGCCCTGCACACACTTGTGCTTTGTGCTACATAGCCCATGTGAGATGCTGAACACCTTGGCTTTATTTATCTTAGGTAAGAAATGGAGCACTTGCAGACCTGGAGGAATAACCTCTCTGAAGTCAAACCACAGGTTGGCCTGCCATTTATGTTTGCTGAAAGAGCTCTTTTGCACATCAGGGGAAGCAGGAATGGCCTCCTGCATAAGTAAAACCATGCCTCCAAAACTTGGAACAGTTATTGTCATCTGTATCTGGAAGAAACTCAAAGGAAAAAATAAATTCTGTTTTAGTGTGTGTATTCTGCACATCAGTCAGTGCTTTTCCCATAAGCATTCTCACAGCCTCCTTGTGTTTACCACAGTGTTGCAGAGTAGGAGAAAGGCTTGTTAGCTCAGCTTTGAAATCTTCATCATTTCTTCACTCTCTGTTGCAGTACGACTCCACATAACTGATTTCAAGCACTGTTGCAATAAGAGGAGCATAGAATTTTCTCAGCTGTTAAGGGAATCTCAAAGGAGAATATTCCAGTTCCACTTCTTGGGGAGTTTTACAATCAGCTTCTGCAGGCAGTAGTGGAGCAATGATTCATCATTAAGGTACAGTCCATCCCATCTCCAGGCAAGAACATTAGATTTCCCAAATTCCACAATTTGTAAAATGTAGTCAGTGATGTGGCTTCATTTCTTGTGCTGTCATTGTTATTTTCTGCAGGGTCTTTTAGGGTTTGCTGATCCAGAGACACCGATTTTCCCTTCTTTATTCACAGGCATAAATTCAGGAGCTCCAGGATCACTAAGCAACATGTGGTGAAATCAACAGGTGATGAATCAAAGTAGTTTTGGAATGCATTGTGTCACAGAGGCAATCAGTAGGAGAACCTATACATAGCAAATGACTTCTGTAATTAATTACTTTCCAGGTCCTGAGCCCATCTTGCATGTAATCACTTTGTTATCTCTTCCTATAGTAGTAGAGCATATGTGGCTACACTGTTGGGTAGGAGACACTTGTGCTAAGAGTTACAGGCCAAATTCCTGTGATTCAATTGCCTCTTGAAGTCCACAGCAAAACTTGCATAAACTTCTGTGGGATCAAAGCTTGGTTCAGGATGGCAAATATGGATCAGTGCACAGCAGAGACACAAACTGCTATGCAGAAAATCAGTTCTTCACCACACACAGAAGTCTTTGTCTACAACATGTGTAACCAAACTAAGCCGTGAGCCAGTGTAGGCTTAGAAATTCAAGGGAGAAAAAGAGTGTCCTGGATCATGAAGATATCCATGTTATGTGAGTCTGTTCAGTAACACAACAGATTCTGTCCCCAGTTAAGTCAATGGGAATTGGTTAGTTCTAAATATTCAAGGCTAGCAGCAACTGAATACAAAAGAAGCAAGAAGCAAGTACAGAAATACAGAATGGCACAGTGCATTTTGCTGAAATAATTAAATTTTTAGCCTTTAAAAAGCTTAAATGGAAAATTCAGTTATCATCTTACATCTTACTTCAGCAGTTCCAGGGACAAACTAGGGTTTGAAATCAAACAAGAGCTCTCTTGTACCCTAAGATTCCTGCTCTCTAGTCAAGAAATAGAATTAAAAATAATATAAATGTACAAAGACAGAGAATGCTTCTTCACCAGTGATAGCACTTAAAATGAGAAATGCAGTCATTTATGTTTGGGAAGGCAAATTTAAACTCAGTAACATGATCACTTAGCTGTCTCTTGTAGGTCCTTCCTCCATCCTTGCTACATTTGTATTTGTGCACAGAAAAGGTAAAGCCAAGTTCTGAGTCATGGTCATGCAATGAAGTTGCAGTCAATGAGCAGTTTTGCTTCGTTGTGGCAAAGCTGTGTACAACCTTTCAGGGCAATTGGCCAGTGCAGAACCAGCGTAACTGTGTGGTCACCTTTGATCTTTTGGTGCACACTCCAAGCAAAACGTCTGCCACGTTCCAGGGTAAATCAAGGAGGAATATCTGAGGTCAGAGCTCCATTAAAGTGTTCCGATGTAGATAGCTGGGAAGTGCAAGTCATACAACTTTCAAATGCAGATGAATGAGGCCTTGTAATAAAGCTTAGCTTCAGTCTTAGGCCTTTCAGATTGGATTAAAGAATATAGAAATGACAGATTCTTCACTGCTTTTTCACTTGCTGCCACATGCCCAGTTACATATAATTCCACTCAGCCTAATTCTTTTCACCCATCTTCTTATACAGTCCAGGTTGGTAGGACCTGTTTCACCTTTGTTTCACAACATTATTTTAAGAATCACACCTGCTTTCAGCATGCTTTTCATTGGCAGCTTCATGCTCTTACGGGTGAGGACAGTCACGGAGATGGGTTTAAGAGCAGTACTCTGGTACGTTCGGCACAAGGTGTTCCCAGGGCAGCTGATCAGGGGCAGGGTGGTGAGGTGTATCTTCCTTTCCCAGCTGCAGCTCTTGCCACCTTTTCCCCTTACCGGGCCCAGGAGCGGGCGGTGTGTCCCGATGTGTTTGCCAAGAGCTAAAGGGTTGAAGCAGAACCCGAGAGCAGGGTTGTTGCCGCTGCAGACTCCAGACGGGAGGGATCTTTGGCAGCGTTCCTGGGTCTCTGCATGAAGGCAAAGGGAGCCAACTGCTAGCTAAATGAAATTATATATTGAGTTGAAGTTTAGACGAGACAGAGTAACTGATTGCGTTCCTTGGGAGACTTGGATAAAAACACCTCACAAAAGGGCTCTTACTCAAGAGCGAGGGCTGTTTGCCCAGGTACATTTTCCTTCTGGCCGATGTAAATCTAGCGCATATTTTTTCATCCTCTTCGAGAATCAAAGTGACTTCAGACGTGTTTGCTTTCCCTTTACATTTTCCTGGCTCTCTTCCCCCAGTTCGCAGAGCGGCCCAAGGTGTCCAAGGCCACTTGGAAGAGGGTCATTTCCCGAGGGTCCTGTTCTCCTTTGGCCCCCGACATGGGCGGCCCACTCACCCACGGCCACCGGGCGGGCGGTAGCGGGCGGCAGCTGGAGCTGGGGAAAGGCTCCGGCAAGTGGCGGCGGTTTTTCCTCAGACCTACCACGGGAGGGAGCCCGTGACCAGTCCCGCCGCCAGCAACAGCCTCGCCGCCCGCCACCGGGTAACCGGGACCTGCTCGGAACACTTGCGGGCCGAAGCCGTTGCTCTCGGTCATTTCTAGCCGTCCTCACAGAGCTGCGCTTTCCCACTCGACACTATTTCAAATGAAAGACGAAAAGCGAGTTCAGGGGGTTGGTGGGTTTTTAACCAGGTTGGCACTTCAGAGGGCTGGGGCGGACAGGCAGACTTGCTTGCCTCCGTGATCTGGTCCGATCAGCCCTGTCCTTGAGTGAGGAAGCCTTAAACACAGCAACAGGGGGAAGGGGGGTGGGGAGGGGGAAAAAAAAACCAAAAACAAACAAACAAAAAAACCCAGCAAAATGTAATTTTGAATCTAACCTTATATTTTGCAGCGTTTTGTATCATTACTGCCCTGGGAAATTACATGCTCTCCTGCAATGACCATTACCGGGTTTATGGCAAAAATTTTCAGCGTTCCTCAAGGATTCAGCTACAGCTGAGCCCATCCGCAGGCTGCCCAGCAGAAAGCAAACATCCACACATGTCTCTGCACACTGGAGCTGTGTCTGGGGATTAGCAGCTAACTAAGGGATTAGCTTTTATGTCCAGGCACTGGTGCGTTCACAGCACTTGCTACTTGAACCAGGCTGCATAGTTAGACAGGGAGAAATAGCTCAAGGCAGAGACCAAGCCAAAACATAGGAAGTAGCCATGCAGAGGATGTGCCTGGGAGCTCTATCAGCTGGCTTGAAGCTCTATCTCCATTTCAGCAGTCAAACCTGATGTGGGAGTCAGCTATGTGATCCAAGCAACAAAGGTGCCTTCCTAGCAGGACAGCTCAGCCCAAGTAGAGCTGGCACAAACACAGCTGCTAACCGTTTTCACTGCCTTAGAGCAGCATGGCTGCAACTGGTTTGGCATCATGCTGTGCAGATGTAGCTTGACCAAAGATCCTCTTTTGACCATGGATCTTCATGTGGCAAGAAAGTAAAATGTGGTTGGCCAGTAAAACGTTAAATTGACCTTTGAGGTGGTCTGTAAAGGAAGACTGAGAAGGGATGTGAAGCCAAATCCTTCAGCCCTTGTGATGCCACAAAACTATGCAGTGGTTGCAGAGCACACAAACATTTAGGGAGCGTTTGAAAATGAGCAAACACTACCTGAAGCAAGGATTCTGGATGTGTGTAGAGAATTTTTATTGTCTCCTTGCTATCTGTGTGAAGAGTTGGAGGTGGGGGATGAGAGGGCAGTTACTGTATGCAGCTGTTCATACTAGAAGAGAGAAAAGCAACTTGTCCAAAACAGAACCTGCATCTCATCTTCACACGACCTGAGGACTTTCATGCTTAAAGAAGTAGAAGTCCGTGTGAATATTCAAACGGGGCAGGCTGTAATGTGAGCAGTGAAATAAAGTGCTGCAGTCAGGCAGAGACAAGAATGTGGGTCCTTTGCATACCAGTTAGCAACTGTCTGTGTTTTCAGACAACATTCAGTCCAAAGATGGATTGAAATAACAAACCGTTCAGTTTGATTGTAGCAGGAGATGAGAGAACCACAGAAAACCAGAGATGTCTTATAAGTCAGTCAGACTAGAAAAGGAATACTAAGAACTCCTCCATCAGATAGGGTATTTCTTGTCCCAGATAAAAAGCCTCTGCCTTTGGCATCGAACGTGAAAGATCCAGAAATATCAAGATGGTGAAGCCAAAGCAGTTAAGCCTGGGTTGAACAGTTAGCAGAAATGCCTAGTTGGAGCAGAGGTGACAGCCAGGGTAGTAATACTCACTCTCTTGGACAGATTTGTCTTTTCTTCCATTTATTCAGTGATTCTGGCTGCTTTGCTTTATGTTCCTCACCAGCTGTAGCACTCAATTTCCAAGCCAGGCAGCTAGGGACAGGCTGAGAAATACACTGGTCTCCTTCAGGCCTTAGCAAGAGCAAGACTTTGCTCCATCTTGGGTTCCTTTCTGCTCTCTTCAACATAATTATCTTTCCAGCCTATTGTACTGTTTTCTGCCATGCTTCTACTCCTTTATCTTTGTATCAAATCCCTACGTTTAAAGCATTTTGAATGTAAATTTTCCTTCCCCTATCTGCAGAAACAGTTTTTCTTGATCCACTCATTTTTGTGGCCCTGTGGATCAACTCCAATGAGGAGTTGTGAGTATGAACACTTTGGTTGCTTTCCATGGGTCTTGTACAACAAAATAACGGTCAGTATACACATGTATGGTGCTCAGTGTGAAAAAAAAAACTCTCATTCACCAGGGAAAACACAGCCCCTGTTCGGGCCAGGACAGCTCTGTGGCTTTTATTGCATGTCATAGCAGAGGGATGACTGCATGCAGATAGGCATGAAGGTTCAGTAGACTTTCAACTATGAAAATATACTGGCAATCTCTCCAAAGCCTAGGAGAATTGAGTACAGCTGCAGCACAGGTTCTCTTCATGTGAGTGAAACCCCTGGAGCTCCCCAGAGCTCAGCCTGGCAATGCAAGAGCACCCTGGGAATGGGGGTTTAATTTCTTTTGCAGTCCCACTGCTGGTCTGCAGACGGTGTCCCTTGCATGGCTATGCATTACCGAGCCCCACGTGGACTTTTCAAAGTGTTGTCAGAAGGTGCCCACAGCTGTCTTCAAGCAAGAAGGAAAGGGTTACATGCGTCATTAACAGGCAGTGTTTACCCAGAAAACACAAAGCCCCTCAAGGAACATGACATATGCACACAAGGAGGCCAGTTGCCTTTTTCAAAATACAGTGACACGTTTGAAGGCTGCCAGATTCTGCAGCATAGTATGTGGATAGTGATTTTTTTTTTTTTTTCATACTATTCCACATTAGCCTGGGCCTGGTTTTAATTAAAAACAGATTGAAAAGTTGGAGGGAGGGAAGCGGGATAATAAAAGAAATTAGGAATTACAAAAGCAAAAAAAAAGCCAAGCACAAGCCCTCTGATAATTGTCACTGCTTGCAGTTACAACATGTGCAGATGATGGCAAAACTGCTGTTGGTGAATCACTATGGAACGCGGTGCTGATTTCTTTAACTCTTCAGGAGTTGTGACGCAACTCATTCCCAACCTGGAGACCAAAGGGAGATTTTGAAGGGAAAATATTGGCTAAAGCATGCTCCTTGCAAAACAATGAGGACAGTTTTAATTCTAGTCTTTGAGATCTGATTCATTTGTGTTCTGCAATGTGATTTCAAAACCTGGCTGTGCCCATCCGGTAACATTGAGAGTTTGTGTTTAGTGTACAAATTGTCTTTCTGTGGACTGGACAGTGCTAAGCCTGGTCTGATTTCTGTCACCGACACGTGCTCTCTAGTATTTTGATGTGTTTCTTTGTAGTTTTGAAAATTCAGTTTTGACATCAGTATGACTAATTTACAGACAGAATCCTCACGCTGTGAGGTTCTGTGAAAGATATTCCTCAAAAGACAGAAGCCTTCTTTTTCCAGTGGAGATTTGTCAAGAATTGCATCTGATTCATATGGGAAAATGAATTTTGTCTGTATGAGTCACTTGAGTCTTTGGACAGTGAACAAAATGCACGGTGTGATTTGATGTGTGACTAATGCATTTGTGTATTTAAGAGTCTGTGGATGCTAATGGGAGTTACAGAGCCATATCCAGCAAAGAAGACACTTCAGAGCATACTGGTTCATTAACTTTCATCTATACACAATCAGCTGCTGCTTTATAGATCGGAAAGAATTTATTTATGCTCTGCATGCTTTAGGACTGCGTTTTAAAGGCCCCCTACATTAAGTCTTTGTTTAAACATCCCACTCATCTACCATTAACCATCTCATTGTATTTTACTTCAGTTCATTTGCAAAGCCTGCATTCTAGCTAATTAATATGCTCTTTTTTTTTTTTTTT
>VWZI01021436.1:48685-67858 GCA_013396835.1 Psilopogon haemacephalus | reverse complement strand
CAATTTTTTTTTTTTTTTTTTATTTTTTAATTTTGCTTGCTGGGAGCTCTCTTTCCTCAACCTGTCACTCCCAAATATGTTCATGAGAGATTTCAGCCTCCTTTCATTAATCGCATTTGCAAAGTGACCTTTATTCTCTCTGGATACCTTCATTATTCACAGGTAGTTACTAAGTAACCCGTACAAATGCCACAGGCAATGCATCTCTTAATAAGAGTTGTGCTCTTTGGCTATTCAGAGTTGGCATTGTGGGACCCAGGCCTGAACCCACTGGTCTTGGCTCTATCTTCTATTTGAAAAGGATGATCGTGAACCAAACCTCTTGAAACTTTCTAATTAACAGGAGATTTCTAACGACAAATTGGGTTTGCAGCATCAGGAAAAAAATGTAGAGAGAAGTCTTTATATTCATTATTGTCTTTAAGCATGAGTTTGCAAGAGACAAGTGAAATATATTTTGTTTTGAAGAGTTTTAATTTTATTTTGATCCAACTAGCATATTATAGATATTCTTACTGGTTTCCCTTTTTAATTAATGAACCCATAAAAATTAGTATTAAATAATTTCAGTCCACCCTAACTGGGGACTTCTGTGGTGAGAATTCATTCTAAGAATTGGTCATGTTAAACTCAGTGAAACTTTGTCAGTATTTTTGTTTACAGGTGGTAGCAGTCTGAAACACATTGCTATTGAATGTTCTCATTCTTTGAATCAGTGTTTATTGCTACTATTTAAGACTTTCTTTACACAGATACACTTTTCAGGTCTCTGATATATATCCTTTTGACTCATTTCCTTTCCTTTCCTGCTTTTGGCTGCATTCTGCACAGGCACTATGGTGATGTTTGAACACCCATCATATTGCTTTGGCAATGTGCTGTAATGAGATATGTGATGAGAATGGACCAGGAATTAGTTTTGAGCTCTGTGTCCAAGCCCATCTCAGTTGACATCGGTAATGTTACCTTTGTTTCATTCTTCTTGCTGTTAGTACTGAGCAGAGTCATCACAGCATGAAGGAGCCAGGAGAAGAAAAAATACCTTCTGACTCTCTCTTAGGTCAAACATAGTGTCATCCCCCAACATGTGCTGAATTTAAAGCAGTACTAGTAGTGATGCCAGACAGTTACTCCAGTACCTAATTCTGCATGGCATGACAGAAGAAGAAACTTTCAACCACTGTGCCCCAAGCTGGTAGGACCAGAAAGCATTTTAAATGATGCCACAGCTGGCTTTAGATCCAAAAGAAAGGAAAAAGGTCTGTCTGCCAAGTATGCCATGCAAAAGTCCCTTCTCAGAACATGATAACCCCTTTAGGTGGTTAGAATTAACTCATTAGCAGAAGGATTTGCAAGTCATTATTACTTGAGCCACAAAAAACCATTTGCCTGTAGAGTTGCCTGCCTTTAAACAGTAAAGAAGGCCAAATACAGGTAACAAAGGAGACACTGGGGCCATCCTCTTCAAAAACAAGTGCTATGAGCACAGACCCTGCGTCAGCCGGCAGCACTGTCTTAGTGCTAAACTCTCCTTGGTAACATTGCAAAAAAACCTGTTCCTTTCACATTTCATTCGTCACACTGTTATAAGTGTTGCTCCGCAGCCTAGCAGCAGAACGTTGCCCTTCCTTTCCAAAGAACAGAACAGAACAGAACTGTACATTGGTGTTGCAACTGCATCTGTCATAAATTGGCTGCTAGGGAGCATTACAAATGCCAGGTGTATTGTAGTATTTTTTGCCTGCAAGGCGGTGCGCAATTATCAAACACCGATTTGGGATTATTCTGTTTCCCCATGAGAGGTGACATTTGTGCTATTCAGCACTTGTCAGGATTGTGACATTTTCTCAGCTTTTACCAGCAACTGCCGGTGCTGTGCCTTGCAATGCCACTGACTCCTGTGACAGGCAAGGGAAGGCTGATGGTGGCTGCAGGTCCTACTGTGATCAAGCTCTGTAACAGCAATGTCAAACTGCTGAACCTAATTGAAGGGGAAGATGTGTTGATTTAGAAACAGTGCAGGCAGTGTTGCATTTTCAAGGAGCTCTTAAGCACTTAGTCCTTTGGGAACCAGCTATGGAGCTGTGGTCTGGATGCAAGCCCTGGCATACTGCCCGCACTGAATAGGGACAGGTTTACTCCATGCTATTAGTCAGTTTAGCCCAGGTACAAAGTTCCAGCAGATTTTGGTTTCTTGCTTCTTTTGTTACAGATGTCTTGGGAAAGCAAATTTATTCATGTATTCATACTCTGGCTTTACTTGACATCATGACTGGTGATCTTAATTTTCCTTAATCTGCCCCAACCTACTGCACCATTTGAAATAAATGGGGAAAAAAAAAGAAAAAAATCATGTGTCAAGAAAAGAGGGAGAAAATGTGGTTGGTTTACTGAGGTGACAAAGTTTACTGAGGTGGCAAAGCCTTCCTCAGATGAATGGAAACTCCTATACCATTCTGCTGGAAAGACAAAATAGCATTTGATACCAAGAAGCCTCATTTGAGCTACCAGTCTACAGACCTTCCAGCAACAAGGGTTTCTACTTCTTCTGAAAGCAATCTGGTCTCTGATATCTCCAGACAGCTGCTGTGACAGTACTTTCTCCCATTTCTGATTTAAAAATACACTGCTTGCCTCTCTCAGGGGGCTTCTCTTCCTGTGGCCTGAGGGCAGGAGCTGATGATGCCTACAGCATGTCTTGCTATTGCACTGGACCGTCACCCAAGGTGCTCAGCAAACACTTTTTTTTTCCATGAACATTAATTTGTTTGCAATTACAAGGATTGCCAGGCAGTAGGTCAGAGGGAATGTTGTTGCAGTGGTGCATTGGTGGGATTTCTCTGGACTGTGCATCACCTTGGTTAAAAGAAGGTTGACTTTTTGTCAGAGGACACAACCTCATTTCATACCAGATACCTGAGTAGCTACAGCAGGGTGACATGTGGTGACCAGAGTTAAAATCCAGATCACAGTGATGAGCTTTCCATCTCACAGAAGAAGCCTCATTAGGTGTTCCTTTCAATATAGGTTGACCAGTTGTCACAACAACTCACTGCTTCTCAGGCAAAAGTGTTTTAGACAATCTCGTGTCCTTCCTGTGAACAATAGAGAAACAGGAGTGCTTCCTCTGCATGGAAGTGTGTCACTGGGTGATGCAGAGCCACCCCATTACTCACTTTGTGAACCTTGCAAAATGTTGGACTTTTGGTGTATGACTCATGCATCATACCTCTTAAGTCTGTTCTAGCACAGACAGAGGGTGTGAGAGAGGCTGATAGGAAATCAGAGCTTTTAATTGTCAAATTGGAAAATGCAGAGTCAAAAGGTGCTGTTAATGGTGGAAGACTGTCTGTGTGTCATCATGCCAGTATGTTGATCTATCAGTGCTGGAGCGTGAGGGATACCTCTGTGACAGCTTTCACAAAGTCAAACATCAAATTACGGGCACATGTGAGTGCCTTTAGAAAACTTGCTTTTCAACAATGTGTTTTGCCCTGGCTGCATGTTCAAATTCTGTGAAGGGGTCGCCACAGGTAAAAAAAATAAAGAAAGCAATGTGGAGTAGTGTAAAATTGGGAGAGATGATTTATAGCCAGCAGATAGGCAAACACCTCTCACTGATCGCCTCCTCTCCTATTCACTGTTGCAGTACTGTGGCATAAGAAGCTGGAACAACCTGGTCACTTCTGAATGCTTTTCAGATGAAAGCAACGATGCTTATCAGGAAAAGCATTCAGAGGAGAACTTTCTCAACAGTGAATGTTACTATCTGAGGAAGAAGACAGCATTTAGTGTTGGGCGAGACTCTAGACTAGAGCCTTATGGGGAGAGAAAAGGCAGTGTTCATTTTTGCTTTCTTTCACCTTCAACCCATAAGGATGTTGAGGAACACAGATAACTGTGTGTGTCCTGGAGCAGCCAACCCAAGGGAATCCTGTGGAAGAAGAACAGCATATGAACATCACACCACCAAAGTCCACAAGAATAGACAATGCCAGAAAGACTTCAGGTCATTCTTGCCAGCTTGATGTTTATGTGCTCCCAGCTCCTGTTTTAAGTTATGTTAACTAAGAACATGTATTTAAAGTCCCTAAATCAAGGGAGACAAGCAGTAAAAAAATTGCATAGAGCAAGTGCAACGTGAAAAGTCTGGTGACTAGGCAGTGAAACCACCTCACCACAAAACCAAAGCTAGCTACTTGAGCCTTGCTACCTGAGCGTCAAAGATTTTCCAGCAGGCCCTGATATCTGGGCCACCAGGTGTAGCCAGATACAATGCTCTGGCAGTATCACTTTCTTACGTATTGTGAGCTTCCTTGACCCTGAGAGTCTGGAAAGCAGATAGGTGAGGGTGGACGTCTCTTTCCTACAGTGTGTAAAATGCATGTGTGTAAAGCTTATAGTGTCTATTTGTTCTCCTGCCGTGAGACTTTGGGAAGTTTAGAGACCCCAGTTTGCGTATGTGCTTCTGATAGTGTGAATCTCAATATGGATCTGCTCCCGATGCAAAAATGTGTCTGCAAATGGCTCTTTTTTCTTGAGTGTTGTATAGCAATGGCCAGACTGTCCCAGTGTTCCACACTGGCGGAAGAGCATTAACTCTCATTTCTTGAGGACTCAGCACATCAAACAATAGGAACATCAGTAACTGCAAAATGTAAATCCAATATGTAACAGAAACAGGTATTTGCTTCAGATAACAACTATGGGATAGAATAGTTGTAATGCCTGCTCTGTTACTGCACTGCAGACATCATTCCTCGTAATTTACATGTGTTGAAAACTTGAGTTGTCAACAACAACAAAGAGTCTTCAGGCTTTACAAAATGGTATTTGGTAAAGACTGCATCAGTGAAGGGCTACTAAATTGCAAAATTATGATTTCTCTTGCGTTGCTTTGACTCTTCTCCAGCATTTGATAATCCATCACTCCTCTTTACATCTTAGTCCTTTCTGTTGTTGCAAATGATCTCTGTATGAAAACATAAGAAGAGGCAAAGACAGTGTTTTCCTTCACCTGATCACTACTCTTCTGAATGCAATTTTTTTTCTCCCACTGAGTGGTTCTGTAGAACCAAATTTACACTGGTGAAATGAGCACAAATATAGCATCCTGAGCTCATTCATGGTGGTAGGACCCAGAGACCTCAGCAGAATATGGGGTCTTTTGTATCTAGGTCACCACTGTGTAAATAAGTAGGTCAGTAAGGCATGGAAGTAGGTTATCCAATTGTTTTGTGGGTGAGGGGTGCTGATCTTGGGCACTTCTTGGGTACATTTCCAGAGCACAATAAAATAGCATGACAGCTGACATTGACATTGAGTGGTGTCCCCCCTGGCAATCTCCATGGAGATGCCATGAAATAAATGGACAAGGAAACAAAACTATGCTGTCACATGGGAGAGGGCACACCAGGGTCTCAGTGCAGGCATATTGGGAGAGCAGCACATAGCCTGGCTGGTGAAGCTTTTGCTTTTCCATCCATTCTATGCCTGTTAATGGACAGAGAAGGAGTTCAGTTTCTAGGGCTTTATTCTGCCACATTTCATCAGTGCTATCACTTGAGAATACATATAATACAAATAGTTTTATCCTATTATGTCAGAACAAATTGCAGCCTGGAGGCCTGATTCTCTACTCCATTGTGCCCGTTTTACGCTGGTGCAATTTTGCCAAGCATTGATGAACTCCACCAGACTAAAACCAGCATGACACCAAGAAGATGCAGAGTCTTCATCTTCCAGAGAATGGAACATAAAGCTCCAAGTCCCTGCTACATTAATAGCAGGGTCCCTAAGTACATCCTCAATGAAAAGTAGAGCCAGACACTGCACTTTGAAGCTAGGTCATTTCTATGGCAAAGAATAGAAAGATGTGTTCATGGTGTTTGTGCAATAGCTCTATTACAGCAAGTCCTGGTTTAGATCTTCGAACTTTCTATGGTATTTCCCTGGGAGGTGCAGGTTGCAAGAGGAACACAATGCATTGCTCCCACAGCTGTGCCAGGCTGATGGCAATTTAAAGCAATGCCTTACCTCAGCCCTGGATGAAAGCATTTCACAATGTTTGGAAGAATGTACTGCTGCAGTATCCATTCTGTGCTTTCCTTGTAAAGAAACAGCTGCTCAGAGCATGAGGGAGAGGAAGTGAAAGAGAATACAAAGCAGATGCCATGTGGTGCCTTGTAAGAGCAAAGACCCTTGAAACTACTACCAGTTCTTCTTTTATTAGGGTACTCAGAAGTACCTGAGGATGAGGAATGTCTGAATTTGCAAAGCTTGTCAAGATTTTGTCCTATTTTCTTGACTTCCTCCAGGCTGGTTCTATGCAGTCAGTGAGCCAGTGGTCACACTATTTCCCCCTCCTCTTTGTTTATGTAGATTCTTTAGTGATCTTCCAGGCTGCAATCTCCCCATTTAGGCTTATTTGGGTATAAAATCAAACTGAGATGGAGGAGAAGGGAGTGAAGCCATACATTAATCCAAATAGACAAATTATGTACCTTCCCTTTTCCTCTTTCCAGGAATAAAGTCAGTGTTTATATTCCAGCTTTTAACTGAATTATTTTAAAGTACAAATGCATGTGAGCTCTAAGCCTGAAATGAATCCTAGAACACCCATAAAGTCTTCTGTAGCAGTTTGACAGTGGGAGTAACAGAGAAACAAGTGTTGAAGTGGGGAATGGCAAATGCCTTCTTGAGCAAAGACATAAAACTAGTGATCTCAGCTGCTTAAAAAGATCTATTGAAAAGAACAGACAGTACTTTTAGGTATTTTCTGATAGGAAATTCTTTAGTGCCCACCCCTGTGATATGTGATCTCTCCATTCAACAGTCTTTCTCTTGACCTCTCTGCTTTTTACTAGCCCTATCACAGGGCTGCAGAACCTTTACAAATATCATGAGCACTACTATTATCTGCAGTTTCCTGGGTGCAGCATAACGTGATCCAAGAACACCCTTCCTCTCCACTTCCCATCTCCCTAGATAACAGTGCTCTGTAGAGATCAATTACTATTCAGTGCTTCCAAAACCCCTACTTTTTCCTTTATTTAGAGCTGGAGACTCCTGTTTAATGTGATTCCTCTTGATTTTATGAATTATCTCTCATCTTTCTTGTGCACAGTTTTTGCCCAGTAGAAAAAAAACAAAAATGAAACATGCCAAAACCAAACACGGCCAAGCTAAAAACCTTATCTAAATGTAAGATAAGAGAGTGCCTGAGCATGACTGCTTGGCAATGGCTTGATTTTGATCAGGGAAACAGAAACCTTAGTTAAGCAGCAGCACGTATCAGTCCTTTCAAGGCTTTCCTTAGGAATAGATATTATATTCTACAGTACATGTGTATGAAGTAGATTTGAGGACAAATAGTTGCTAAATAGTTGCTCTTTAGTTCCAGGTAGGAGATTTCAGAGTGCTTAAATAGAACTTGTTCTCAAATTCACTGTAAAGTGGGTAAGAAACATGAATCTTACCAGGTTTTTACTCTGCAGTGTGCTCACTGACCCATAGGTTACAGCTATACTAGTAAATTAATGCCCAGGACCACTCTCTGCATTGAAGCTTTACCATAGAATCATAGAATGTCAGGGGCTGGAAGGGACATCAAAAGATCATCTGCAGGATCACCTAGAGGAGATCACACTGGAACATCCAGGTCTCTGTTCTTACTGCCATGTCCTTGTTTCCTGCCTCCCAAAACAGTATGGCTGCTCCTGAACTGCCTACTTGGACTGCCCTAATTGCGTACAGAGACAGTTTGTGAGGCAAAGCTGTGCTGGTCAAGCTCAAGTTCCAGCAACCAACTGCAGCCAAGAGTTGCCTGCACTGTTTTCACTTAGCTGAATAGGTGCAGCCAGAGAGAGCCCATACCACACAACACAGAATCCCAGTTCTTTCTTGCATGTCCTGAGACTTCAGGTCCAGTATAGATTTTAGGACATCACTACTTCACACTGCAGATTTTGGTGTCCACTCCAATCTTAGGAAAAGGTTGTGTGCCAAACTGCTGTGCCACATAACAGAAGAAGATGCATGTATGTGGCTTTAGCCGTAAGTTAGATTTTTCGTGTATTTAAGCAGCTAAATTAACCATACCTAATGTGTAAAAAGGGCATCATGTTGACACATTTGCAGGAAAGGCCTGTGACTGCGAATCATATTTCACTTATACATGCATTTCTATATAGTTCTTTCACAGTGCTTCTACTCTAAGAAGAACTTCCTCTGATTAGTCACCCAATTCAGACTAATTATCATGGCAAAAGAAATTTTCTGGATGCTTGCAGAGGAAGCAGTGACTCTTCATGGGCTGTTCGCTGTCATGGCATTTCAGGAGAGACAACAAAACATAGGGAAAAGAGGAAGAAGGGAAGGAAGCAAAAGTAAACAAAACTGGGGAAGTAATTTGCTTGCAGAGGAAGTTGACTAGTTAGAGGGTCCTTATATGTCTACAATGCTGCTTATTGTCCAGTTAATTTTGGACACTGGATAGCAAGACAATTGTGAAGAAAGCTTCCTAGCAGGCAGGAGTGTTTTTATGGACCATTAAGCTGTTGCAGAGTAGCCATAAAGAGTGCATTCCATCAGTACCTTCTGCAAAGCTCTGAAAGGCAGAGTTGCATCTTCACACATGTGTATTTCACACACCTCCCACCCTTTTGTGTTAAAAGCATTTGTGCATGTGATTTCCTTGTACTGAAGAAAGAGCATATATTAAGCATGCAGTGAGCCAAGGGAAGGGCAGTGACATTGCAAGTCAGCTCAGGGAAACCTCAGTTGGCAAGGGAGACTTTGAACTGCCAGCAGCCATTTCAAATTACAATTATAGGGGGGGGCGGGGGAGGAGGGGGATGAAGAGAGGGAGAGAGAGGAAGACTTTGGACACTCATTATGCAGTTTTTCAAGGTAAACAATTAAGCAAAGTGTCTGACACACATGTGATCATACCTTCACATCTCTCTAAGGCCTCACAATATTGCATTTAAAAACAGATGTCTTTTAAAAATTGTTGGTACCCTCACAGGGTCTATAAGTAACAAGAACTGACCAAGAATAATGATGTTGTTGAGTAAGCATCTGTGCATACTAAGACAACAGAAAATATCCTAGCTAAGAAAGACAATACATTTTTGAAACTGCTTTATTAGATTTTCATTACATTCAAATTTTCTGCATCCTTCTAGTGAGCTACATACAGAGTATTGCTCAGCAAAGAAAGGAGATGATTCCAACTCTCCAAGATCAGTAATACTAGATATCAATTTATACACCATTTTGGAGCTAGTCCATCTCTGTCCGGTCACATATTGACATGATTTTTGGTAGCACTTATAAGGGTAAATTACACACTTGTGAAGAACCTTCCCTGTTATTGATGTGGCCAAACACCTCTCAGAAATGTACTCTGTGACCACAAATTGCACATAAATCTTGGAGGCCTTTATTTGTAGGAAGCATGGAACTTAGGTAACACTTTGCAACACATTCTTCTTGAGACTTGGAAAAATTGCCATCTCTTAGTCTCAGTAACTTCATTTGTAAAGAAGGGTTGATGGTATTCACCTAGTACCTTCAAGAGTGTCACAACAACTGTTTCAATGTTTGCAAAAGGATCTGATAATGAAATATGCTCCAGGCTGCTTGTGTTCTGTACACAAAGCATTAGATTATCTTAATACAGCATTACAGGTGTAATGCACACCTGTAATATGAATGCCCAGAAAGCACAATTAGACTCTGTTTTTTTCTAAGCACCCTGGAAAGCACATGTTCATCTTGCTAGTGAGAAAAAGCAGAGGCTTTTGGTAGGCAGAAGTAGGAAGGGGCATTGTATATTTGTTTCCTCCTCCTTGGCATCTTCTACCATTTGTGGTTTATCTTCACGAATACTCAGAGGCTGTGACTGGGGTCTTCAGGAGAAAAAACTCACCAGCCTCCTTTGAGGAGGCCAGCGCTGACACACTTAGCTTTTCAGTCATCGCTTTGAACTGTCCTGTGTCAAACCAAACTTCACTCGTGTGGAAAATGTGTTCAGACCAGTTAGCTCCTCGTTGAAACCATTCAGAGCCATGTGGAGGAGGGTTCTTGGGAAAAGAAACCACAACACTCAACATATCTTAATATTTCTATATTTGTCTTAGTACTTACATATCTTTATATCTTTATATGTGTATGTAATTATTAACAATCCTCTTGAGAACTGAACAGAAGGAAAGCCTAACTTTTATAATGAAGTGAGTAACACACGCTCATGTGACAGATAGTTTATTTTCACTGCGTGAGTCTGAGAGAGTAAGGAAAAATAAAAGCAAAAATCCTGAGGGGCCTAAACTGCTCTTGGGTTTTGAACTCAAGCCAACACATAATATTTAAGGCTGGTGCTTTTCAAGAGCTTCCAAAGCACATACAACATGGAAGATGAAATATGCAGTCAGAACTTGACAGGGTTTTTCAACAAATGCAGTTGCTAACTGCAGTGAGGAGGCTGTGGTTCCTCCAGCAAGGAGGGTTTTACTGGAATTCTGCAAAGGAATAGACTTGAATGACTAGAGGACAGATAGCATCTGTCCTAGTGGGATGTTTTCCGAGTCTCTGCTGCACCCTCCCAATATATTTCTGTAATATTTTTTTGCATTCATTCCCACTTCCCAAAACAGCGTGAGCAGCTCCTTTTTACGTCCCCATCACTTTCACATCTCTGTATTGGCAACAGTTCTCTTGGGCCAATTCTCCACTGTCTCTAGCTCCTTTGTATGTCTTTTACCTTTACTTATCACAGCAGCTGAACAGAAAGCAGTGTGCTTTGTGGATTTTTCAGAAACCATGCATAAACTGCTGTTTAGGCAGCCACCTACATTAATGCTAACTCTCCAGCTGTTTCTCCTAAAACCCTTCAGAGCAAACTAACCAAATGTTGATGACTGCCTTACCATGACTTGCAGCATTAATGCAACCACTTTGCCATCTCCTTAAAAGATTTACAGTAAATGTAGGCATCTTTGAGATCTCTTTCACTACATTTGTTTGAAACCATTTAAGGGTCAAAAGGAATTGCAGGTAGCAGCACTGATGATAATGAAAACTGATGGACAGGCAGAAAGACAGTAGCTCACATAAGCCTTGTTTCCTTAGGAACCAGATTGAAAGGAAATTACAAACATTAAAAAAACCCTAAACTTCTCACTTGTGCTCTGTGGTTAACAGATCTGGATTCCATGTTGGTTTTGCAATGGGTCTGTTGTTGTTGTGTATTTCATAATATAAGAGTACCAAAGAGGGTTAGGGCCAAGAGATAAGATGCAGGTCTGTTGTCACATCAGGTTCCCTGCAGCCAAGGGATATCATACTGTGCTCTAATGAAATCTGACTTCAGTCCCCTCAGTCTCAAATTAATATGCTCAACAAAGTTGTGGTTAGGAGGAAGACAAGGAATGCATGCTGGTCAGACCTGCCTCTGAGAACCACCAGCAGGATCCAGTCCTCCTGCTAAATCCAGAATTTTTTTCACTTGGCACCATCTTACCACAGCTTGTTCTTCCTCTCTGCACCCAAAAAAAAGAAGCAAAAAGGAGGCCAAATTCTCTCATTCACAGTTCGGATGCATAAGTGAAACACACCCCATGTAGCCTTGCCCTTGCCTTGTCATGTATGGTTTGCTTCAGCCCTCCTTTCTGGCCAGACACTGTAGTTATCTAATGCCCTTCTGGCTGTACTAGATGCTCACCAAACCATGGGTGGAACACAGCAGCAATGACCTGCCTTCTTACCAGCCAAGCCATAGAAATGGCCTGAAATGCTCGCTCAGCCTTGGGGTAGCTCTGCTGGAATGTCAAAGATATAGTAGCAATACTAATTTCTGCCACATCAGGAGGACAAGTAAGCTATGCCTTGTTGTGGTTTAACTCCAGCCAGCAACTAAGCACCACCCAACCACTGGGATGTGGGAGAGAATCAGAAGAGCAGACGTGATGAACCTTCTGACTTGAGATATAGACAACTTAATATGTTTGATGGTAACAGCCATGTGTGTAAGCAAAGCAAGGGATTCACTTGCTATGTTCCACCAGCAGAGAGGTGTTCAGCCATTTCCAGGAAAGCCAGGCACCATCATGTGTAATGGTGACTTAGGAAGATGAATGTTATCCCTCTGAACACCCTTCCCTTCCTTATTCTTCCCGCATATTTATATGAGCAGCATGATCTCCTGTGTTGGGGAATATCACTGGGGTCCACTGGGGTCAGCTGTGACCTCTCCCAACTTCTTGTGCACCCCTATCCTTCTCTCAGGTGGGACAATGTGAAAAGCAGAAAAGGCTATGACTCTGTGTGAGTTCTGCTGAACACTAATGAACACATCTCTGTTTTATCAACACTGCTTCCAGTAGAAACCCAAAAGATATCACTAATCAGGCTACCATGAAGAGCATTAACTCTATCCCAGCCAAAATAAGTACAGAGTTCATGGCAGTGCCAATCTTTTCAGAAAGAGGAGAAAACCTGACTTTTCCCAAAGAAAATCCTTTCACATACTTCTCTCTGAGGAGGGATAGGTTTGCTCTCTGTGAGTATGTGAGAAGGAAAACACCAGAAATTTAATCTAGAATGCATTACTTAGTCTGGAAGAAATAAATCTGAACTGATAATGAATGCCTGTAACCTGGTTACTTAGAGGTTTCTAATTGATGGAGGAATGAGGCAATGAATGATTAGAACAGCAAAGGAGACAAAAATCTGGTAAATGAAGCCCAGTGAATATAAGTGAAGGTAAAATGCAGTTGTCTACCAAAGGTCTGACGACCTAGCAGGACCTTCCCTCCTAAACTCCTGGGAATTGCTCTCATACTGACTCGTTTTCCTGACTCGATGCTGAAGGCACAATTAGTTGTGGGCTGTGAGTCATTCCATGTAAAACTACCCCCTTCGTGTGAAGGCTGATGTGCAGAAAGGATCACAATGTCACCCAGTGTAAGTAGTCACCTTTGCCACGTTCACAAGGTCTTAATTTATGGTCCTAAGTGTGATCCACTGCTGCTTCCCAGGATGTGCTCAAATTACAGCACTGGCTGTGGCTTCCAGCTTGCCCCTACTTTCCTACCAAATGCTCCCTTTTGAACACTCCCAGCCTTATCTCCTGCCAGGTCCTTTCTCTAGGAAGACCTGGTGCTGGCAAGGACTCCATCAAACTCTCCACCAGTATTATCCACATACACCCCTCTTCCTCTGATAGTGAAAAAGGAAATAGGTACTCAGATGTCACGGTTATGAAAACCCCTGTAAAGCCTTGAAGAAGGAAGGGAAAAACTAATCCAGACAGTCTGTTTTTTTGCCAGCCCTCCAAAGGCCTAAAATGACAGCTGCAGCATGGACCTGAAATGGAGGAGTAGAGCAAAAGTCAGATTCATGTGTCATATACAACTAGATCCTTGTTGTCGTTCTTGGTGATTGTCTGCTTTGTCCTACCATTGAACAGCAGAGACTAGCACAAGCCTTTAAAGGCTCTGTTTCTCATCAGGATTTAATTATGAAAAATCTGCCTGCTGCAGAAACTTGTGGTCTGGGATTCAGTGGTACAGGCTTATTATGTAAAAGGATACCAGCATGCCTCTTAGACACATAATGCTGACCCTTTTCTCTGCTCAAGTACTCTTCTGGAGCAACTGCTGGCAAACAGAAGAAATAAGTCATTGCTGGGCAGCTCCATGAGTCCAAATGCTACAATACATAGGAAAGAGCAAAAGTGTAATTTTCCTGTTCCAGGAAGAAGTTCAGTCATGTATACCAGGTTAAGTTAGGACACACAGCATATCTGGAAGTCTTTTATTTTCTGCAGTCTTCCAATCCACATCTCTATCTGGCTGGGGTGGATTTTTTTTTTTTTTTTAATTTTAAAAGAAACTATTAGCCTTTGAGATGCACAAAACCTTCTACTTTACCCATTAGCTTTTGAAATGCACACAGCCTTCTACTTCACACGCACAAGTGGGCAGAGTTTACAGATACTTGTGAATAAGGTTCAGAGACAGCTAGTGCTTGGATAAGAGGCCGCCAAAGAAACTCTGTGTGTGCACCAGGCAGGCAGTTTCAAGTTGGATTCTGGATGACAACTTGGTTTAGGACAATGTATAAGCACATGTTTTAGTCTGTTAAAAACTGGGACTTAATTAGAATGTACGGGTTTTTTTCTTTTTTAAGGCCATCAGTGAATCATTGTAAAAACCAAGTTGCAACTGCTTGACTTTGCCATGACTGCAAATGCTGGGGCAGCCAGGAAAGGGGGGTGAAAACCATGGAAATTAGTGATAATATAACATGTTTTTACTGCCTCAAAGTTCATGCCAAAAATCTGGGCTAGATAGTGCCATTTGTATGAAGAACTGAGACCTCGTTCTAGTCAGTTTACAAAGGTGTGTCTATAAGAAGAAAGAAACTTTTAAGAAAGCATTGATTATGCATTTTAAATTAATAAGTTAAACATGCCTTGGCATCTTTTGAAGGATCAAAGGAAAACTGATCTGCAACATCAGTCGTATGACTTTGCTTATATGTTTTCATTACAGATAATAAGTCCATCTCTGCTATTGCAAAGAAGATAGTAAAAATGAAAAAGTTCCTTTAGCCAGCATGCTTGTTTTACATAATTACCATGTAAAAAAAAAAAAAATCAGCTTACTGTATTCTCATTCTATTCAGAATGTCTGCTACTACCATGGAAGAAAGGGGACATTACCCTTTCCTTTTTTTCTATTAGTAAGGAGTTGATGAATTGACAAGAGAACACCATTTATATACTGCCCATCATAATCAGCAGAAGGATCATGGAATCATAGAATCATAGAATGGTTTAGGTTGGAAGAGACTTTAAAGATCATCCAGTTCCAACCCCCCACCATAGACAGGGACACCTCCCACTAGATCAAGATGCTCAAGACCTCATCCAAACTGGCCTTGAACACCTCCAGAGAGGGAGCAGCCACAACCTCCCTGGACAACCTGTTCCAGTGTCTCGTCACCCTCACTGTGAAGAACTTTCTCCTAACATCTTGTTTAAATCTCCCCTCTGCCAGTTTGAAGAAAAGATCAGAATGAGCACAGTGACTAAATGCTGACACCTGAATGAAGTGCTGAAGAGCACAGTGCCTTTTGGGAGCTCTATTGCAGGTTGGCGTATGCTAATATAATAAGGCAAGTGGAGAGTCTGTAAACACCCTGCCTGCCACAGAAGATTAAATTTGCTGTGACTGCAGTATCTTTTCTACCAGTGATGGTATCAGTGCCAGGAGAAACGTTGGTCTCCTTTTGGTTAGGAGAGAGCAGTTGTGCCAGCTGTCCTGGCAGTTCTGCTGCTTCTAACTTGAAAAATGATAATAATCAAGTGTGGTAAAAGCTTGAGAAAGACTTTGATACAGAGTCTCATCAGCCATCTCTCCGTCAGTGTTTTGAGAATGTAAGCACATGCTAAAACCCAAAGTTTTGGTATCTCAAAGTGAAATTGGTATCTCAGAGTAAAACTAACACCTCGAAGGAGCTGAGGGACTTGGCTTTGCCTTGCATGCAAAGAGCTTTTAAGTAGAGCTTTTGGAAACTGAAATAAGACATGACCCCACCTGGAGTACTGTGTGCAGTTCTGGAACCCCCAGCACAAGAAGGACATGGAACTGTTGGAGAGAGTCCAGAGGAGGGCCACAAAGATGATCAGAGGGCTGGAGCACCTCTGCTATGAGGACAGGCTGAGAGAGTTGGGGCTTTTCAGCCTGGAGAAGAGAAGGCTTCCAGGAGACCTTATAGTAGCCTTCCAATATCTCAAGGGGGCCTACAGGAGGGCTGGGGAGGGACTATTCACAAGGTCTTGTAATGACAGAATGAGGAGTAATGGGTTCAAACTGGCAGAGGGGAGATTTAAATGGGATGTTAGGAGGAAATTCTTCACGGTGAGGGTGGTGAGACACTGGAATGGGTTGCCCATGGAAGTTGTGTCTGTTCCCTCCCTGGAGGGGTTTAAGGCCAGGTTGGATGAGGTCTTGAGTGACCTGTTCTAGTGGGAGGTGTCCCTGCCTATGGCAGGGGGTTGGAACTGGATGATCTCTGAGGTCCCTTCCAACTTAAACAATTCTATGATTCTATGGTTCTATGACTTTGTGTTTTCCAGAGGCTGCTGTTCATTTATCTTCACCCGCCATTGCTGCCTGAGGGAAAGCAGCCCTCACCAGAGGGTGCGCTCACATAAAGGCAATAAAGAAAAAGAAAACATTCCTCTTTGGGCTTAAGATGAATCTGATTTAATTCAATACAGAACTGCATTGGCTTCACAGGCGTCAGACAAAGGCTTCTGAGGGCGATTTGATGTGTCAGAAAAATTCTAACATCCCAGATTGGCCTTAGAGCACTGGTTTGTCAAAGACTTTGGCCAGGGCATTTTCTGTACAGGCAGTGAGGGTTTGAGGAGAGGAGGACCTGACAGGCTTGGAGAGCTTCTCCTGCCCGAGGGAGTGCCTTCTGGCTCAGAAGCATCAGGTAGAGGGGTCCCTGGAGGTTCCACGCATGCTTCACTGTGTGCGGCTCCCTGACTGCTGCTGCAATGGCCAAAGGACATGGAAGACATTTTTGTTGTTGCTTTGTTTACGTGTGTTGCCAGCCAGCAGCTCTGCAATACCAGACTGGTGGCAAGCCATACACACAGTGGTGTGAGCCGAGGGGAGAAGGGGTCATGCTTGTAGGAACTGCAAGAGACTTTAGGTTAAGTTTGGCAGAAATAAGCCTGTGTATTGATCATTTCAAAGAGCACAATGTCATTGCCTTTGTTCGCACTGTCAATGCAAAGAAGTGGCTTTGTCTTGCAGTGATATAGTGCCCTATACCTAGTCAAGCGGAAAATGCTCCCTAACACCACAGCCATGAGCCTTGTTCAAGGTCAGTCTAGCATCAGGGCGTGAACAAGAGGGGTTTATGGAGCTTGGACCTTTGCTGTTCATTTTCTCTTCAAGCCCATCGGCCTCCTCTTTCCCTTCTAGCCTTTTCTGCTGTTTTAAAAGTGATAAGGCTGCAGAACAGCTCCCCATTAGTATGCCTTTTTAAAGACAGATACTTTTAGTTCTTTACATGTATCATCTTGAATTAAACTGCACTTCAGCTATTTGAGCAATGCATAACTTCTCTTTCAATAATTAATAAAAAATATTTGGTGAGTGGGGCAATTTACTTTTATTTTTTTCTCTCAACTTTTTCTCTCAAGTTCTTCTCTCACCTTCTTCTAGCTTAGATCTGCAAATGTTATTCACCAGGCCGGTTACTAGGTCAGCTCTGTCCTTTTCCACACCTGCACTGGGAGCAATGAGTCCTCTGGGGCTTGGGCATACTTTGAATGGCTTTGCCTTCCTGCTGAAAGCTTCTACTGGTGAAGCCCAGGCACACTGATGCCAATGGGACCAGTGCAGGTTTCAGTATAAGTCTTCCAAATGTTGAGAATCATAGAATAGAATCATAGAATCAGTCAGGGTTGGAAGGAACCACAAGGATTATCTAGTTCAAATTCCCCTGCCATGCCCAAGGACACCCTATCCTAGTCCTGTCACTACCTGATAGCCTAAAAAGTCCCTCCCCAGCTTTTCTGTAGGCCCCTTTCAGATACTGGAAGGCCACAATAAGGTCACATGGGAGCCTCCTCTTCTCCAAACTGAACAGCCCCAACTCTTTAAGTCTGTCCTCATAGGAGAGGTGCTCCAGTCCTCTGATCATCCTCGTGGTCCTTCTCTGGACACACTCCAGCATGTCCACATCCCTCTTGTAATAGGAACATCTCTAACAGCATTGTTACCTAAGTCTAGTGTCTTTAGCTGCTTTCCTCTGTGTCTGCTTATGTTTTTATAAAAGACGTAATCTTATATTTCTGGATTTTTTTTTTCATAATTTACATTTTTTTAAATCGCATTTTTCCTTAAAAGTTTCAATGTATAAGCTCAAAATATTGACATGTGTGTATATTTGTATCAATACAGTATACAGTGGCAAACAGTTTTTCACAACTCATCTTTGATGGGAAAAAATATAAACAGGAGGAAGATTTTACATCAACAAATTGGAAATCACAAAGTAATTAATATAGCATCCCATCCACCCACACCTGTGTGTGGAAGGTGTTCTTTCTCTTAGGAGTTTTTACACTTCTCTGTCAGCTCTGGCATCTTTTATTTTAACATTTTCATAATATTTGGAGTCAGAATGTATATTCTGAGCAAATAATTCTGGAATGATAATTCTACAGGATTGGTAAAGTTACTTTTCCTTTGTAATACTTGTACTAGTTGTACTATTACTTTGTAGTGGTTTTACTAGTATGGCTAATTTTTTTAATGTGGCAGCATCATCAATAGTTTCAATATAAATGTTTTTAAAGTACCTTTGTTACTACAGCTGATAAAGGCCAGCCAGTAGAGGGGGCACAGAAGCCAAAACAGTGGTTTGGTTTTTACACATCTGAGATTGGCTTTTTTCCCCAGGTGTGTTTGTGTGTGCATGTGTGTGTGTGCATACAAAGAGCAGAAGAGAAATATTTCCATATGCTTTAATTTACCATTACTAATTTACCCTCAGTGAAAACATGTTCTGCTGTAATTACAGACAAATACTCAAGGCTGTGTTTCATTAAATATGTTGAAAGAAAGTGTGTTGCAGAGGACATACAGCATTGGCCATCTGATGATTTGCATCATGTATATAATTTTCCAATAACAGAAGTAGAAATTGGCTGTGTGCTTCCATGCTGTATTGGTGAGAAAAGCAGAAGGGATAGAAAAGATCCCAAATATTTAAGGCTCTTGACTGGCAGAATACCATGAGTTTGTGAGTTGAAATTTAGGGAATAGGTAGTTCCAGAGTCTGCCTCTTGTGCTGGGGAAGTGAGGGTCCCAGGTGCCACCACAGAAACAGGCAAAGGTAGACCAACGATGACCAGCCACCGTGGCTGGATGGAACATGGACAGCTGCTGGAGAGCACAGAACAAAAATAGAGCAGATGCCCAGAAACCAGACATGCAGGAAGGTCATGAGGGGACAGATAAAGGATTTCACTGCTTAAAAGAGAGAGAGAGAAACACCTGGAAGACAAGCAGGAACACCAGCCACCAAGAGAAAACACACACAAGCACTGACTCTGTCAGACACACTGCTCCACAA
>VWZI01021436.1:0-48662 GCA_013396835.1 Psilopogon haemacephalus | reverse complement strand
AAAAAAAAAAAAAAAAAAAAAAGGAGGAGGATTGAAGTGGTTGAGATCTAAGACATATCTAACACAATGGTTCCTTCACAGGGGAAACTAAGGAATACAAGGGATGAAGCAGGAACTTAATATTCTTAAAAAAAAATCACTTTGTTTTGTACTTTGAGAACCCAGTGTGTGAGGAACAGCCTCAGATGATGCTTGCTAAAGCTATCTTAGCTAATACCCTGCTGGGTGAAGGCCTATCAGAAGTTCTTTGGTAACTTCATTGAGAATTAAGCTCCAAACAGGAAACTTTAAGTCCCCATAAGGAACCAAAGTTCCTTGAAAGACCAGAGTGTGTCTGTTCATGTTTTGATTTTGGCCCATCTCTAACTTTTTTCCTGACAAAACCCCATTAAACTTGGATAGATGTTTTGCTTGAGGAGTCATGAGGTAAGGACTGAACCTGAGACTGAAAAATCTCATAATATGTCTGCAAGGGACACATTATTTTGTGATGTTTTCAGTAATTTTAATGATGGTCTTAGGAGTAAATTTGCAGTATGTACATTTGATGCTGATGCTAGCTTTAAATACTTGTGACAGCAGATTAAAGTTTCTCTTATGATTTTTTTTTGGTATCTTTTTTGATAAACAAGTGGTTCAGCACTTTGCAAACATAAAGATTTTCCTCCCAGGAGTACACTACAAACTGGATTTACTACTAGTATGAGCTTATCATAAACATTATGGATCAGAGAAAAACAAAGATGTAAGGCTCAGTTATGCCTCCATCACTACTTTTGCAGTGCTTACCAACACCTCAGATATTAGGATTTTTAATGATAACCAGATTGTTTTTAAATCCCTTGTTCCAGAGGCCATTGGAATATGAGACAATTGCAATCTTGCATTTATTCTTCAAAAGTAAGTGGTTAGCTGTCAGGCCTATGAAAAAATAAATTAAAAACACAAGCCTGGCATGTTCCTAAAAATTCAAGAGCTACCTGTTGAAGAATAAATAGTTTAAAAAGTCTTCCATATGACTTTTTCATATGCCATATTAGCAGTACTGCCACTGACTGTTTCTAACAGCTCTCTATGGCTTTATTCTGCTCCATCTCCTGCTTGGCACACAGAGCCAACACCATGGATCACAGCTGAAAGTCTGTCCCTACAGTCTTTATTAAAGAGTGTTGCATGTAGGTGAAGTGATACTCTAATTACATGTGTATGAAGGAGAAAAGTCATCCTCAGGGAGGAGAAGGTGATCTGAAACAGTGAACACCTCAATCTCCAATCAAATGCCCTAATTGTGTAACAGAGACTTTGACAATGGAGACTCTGTTTAAACCAGGACATGGTACAGATGGTTTCTCTGCATAACCTTCAGCAGACTCTCTCAATCCTGTGTTTCAAAGTCTAGTCCTTTTTTTNNNNTTAAAGTCTTGTTCTTTTTTTTTTTTTTTTTTTTTTTTTTCCCTGAGTGATTACTTTAAGCAGGAACAGGCTGCCCAGAGAGGTTGTGGAGTCTCCTTCTCTAGAGACTTTCAAAACCTGCCTGGATATGTTCCTGTGTGAACTACCCTAGGGGATTCTGCCTTGGCAGGGAGGTTGGACTCAATGACCTCTGGAGGTCCCTTCCAGCCTCTAAAGTTCTCTGATTCTGTGATATTGTTTAAGATACTGAACCTACCTTGAACCTCCTGTAAACACTTCCACTCAGTTTTGCAACTCTGGTGCAATGGACCTTTCTGCAGATAGGGTATATAGTCTGTGTGGAGAGGAGACAAAACTTTTAGGGCTGGCTCTAGCATGAACCAGATGAGGAACAAAGGACCACCAAAATGTTTACCACACCGCAGAACATTTTTCTGATCTGGTCTTTTGATGAGAAATGAATTGTTCCTTTCCACTTTTGCATTTCTTGTTATGTATGCTGGGTGAGCAGCCTGGAATGAGGTGACTGGAGTCAGGTCTGCTTCAAGGATTAGTTGTTTTCTAAACTGAAGATCAGTAAACAAAGCCAGGTGAAAACAAACAAAAATCATTGCAGGAGGAGAAAATCCCCAACTGACTAACCCAAAATAAAGCTTTTCTCCCCATGTTTGCAACTTCCCTGGGGAGTGAATGACAAGCTACCAACATAACAAAGGTTGTTTATGTAATAAATCATACAAGAGCACTGTGCTTGTACAGTACAGTAATAGTCATAAGGAAGAACTGAACAGAGCAGACAACTACAGATAGTGTGGCTGCTCCTCTGTGCTCTTACTCCTCAGCAAGGCCAGTGGCCTGCCACAGCTTTCCTAAATAGCTGCTAGAACTGCAGAAGTGCTGCTGGAGTCATTTTCTGCGGTTGGTTGTGCTGTGGAGCCCCTCATAGAAGAGCACTCCCAGGTGGTTTCTCTTCAATTACAATCCTGTGTGGGGAAAAACCCAAGAGGTGTGTTTCCTCAGGGGGTTACTTTCTCTTTCCAGTAAGTTTGTAAATAAACGAAGTCTAAAACGCAGGAGACTTTGCTCAGACAAATGGGAGAGGCTGAGGCAGCAAAGCCTGGGTCCTGCACCCTCAGCTTGCTTGCGCGGGAACACGAAGGGTATAGGTGAGCACCCGCAGCCCTGCCCAGGTCACTGCTAGGTTGGGCACATCTGCCAGCCCGGCTGCGTCGGTGCTCCCCTGCAGCCGTCACCGCTCCCGAACGTGCTGGAGGCTGGGGTGCTAGGCTGGCTTAGAACAACCGCGGGGCGGGGTCAGGCCGCGCTTCGGACCGCCACCGCCCCCGACGGGAGGGAGGGAGCGAGCGAGGCGAGTGAAGCGGCGCCGTCGTCGTCGATTCGAGGAGAGAAGTAGATGCAGAAACTTGGCCGGGAGCGCCGGGGAGATAAAGTCCTTGGGGCTGCGGCGACTCCGCACCCGCGGACAGGTAAGGCAGGGGCGGCCAGGCGCCGAGCTGCCAGTCCCGGCAGGAACTAGTGTCAGCCTGCCTTTATCTAGTGAGACCTGTCCGCTGCTGTTCACCTCTGCAGCCGAGAGCTGGCGGCTCGGCAGCTGCGGAACGGGGTCTAGCCGCCGTCCGGCTACGCGGGTTCCTGGCGACCCGTCCAGCGGGTCCGGCCGTCGGTGTCCGGGTCCTCCCCGGCTCCGCGGGGTGCGGCCGCTCCGGCCTCCGGCGCCGCCGAACAGAGAGCCGCGGGTGGGCACGGCTCCGCTCCCCGTGCGGAGCTCGGCGAGGGGGCCCGCCCTGAACCGCCGGAGGAGGCGTAACTGGGGCTGCAGCTGGAGCCCGGCAGCCAGCGAGGCCGTGTGTGTGTGGGTACCGGCCGCCGAGCAGCGGCAGCCGTCGGGGTCTTCGGCTCCGGGCACTTCCCTCCTCAGCTATTGCGGACGATGCGGGACACCTGGCCTTCTTTGGAGCTCCTGCAGCGCGCCTGGCCGCTAACACATGCCTGTGCCTGGCTCTTTGATGAGCGTCGGCTGGAGAGCCTACCTCTGTCGGAGGCAGTCCTTGCAACACCAAGGCTCAGCAGTTAGAGAAACCACAGATAGAAATTTTAGCAAAAGAAAAGGTCTTGCTGCTGCAGATGTTGATTTAAAGACGATTGGGAAGGAAGAGATTTCCAAGTAAAAAAATAAAAAGGGAAATATTTTAGTGAATAATGACAATTTCAAAAGGTTGAATTTGTGGAAATACTTTTAAGAGTGATGTAGATGGTTTAATGTTTCTTTTTGTACTGAGTTTTAATAACATGGAGTAAACGTTGCCCTTTTATTGTCTGCAGAGAGGTGCACCTATGAATGCAAGGGTGCTGTGTGTATTCAGAACATCTGAAATTAATTTAATGTTTTAAGTTAACAGCAGGATTAATGATAATTTTCTTTAATCAGCTTTCAGTAAAGCTATACAAGAAAATCCCACTAGAACCATTAGGATCTTTGTCTGTGTAAAAAATTTGAAAAGGAACCAGTACTTTCTTTGACTTTTTTTTTTTTTTAAATCAATCTTTAACTTGTAATGATGTGCTTTTATGTTTTTGGCATGCATAAAGCTTACAAGCCTGCAAATGTTTCTTGTGCTCTTTGGATTTACTTCTGTGACTGTCCCTGTGGGAGGCATCAGCTGCTCCCAAAGAGGCTTGCATTCTGTAGTTGGAGGAAATACGGACATCTTGCTCTGCGTGCTTTTGCATAAGCTCCTGTGGTCATAATTTGCCTTCTCTCTTAATGCCTACTCATCTGACCCAGTGAAAGGCCAGTTCTGGAAGCCAATGTAACAAAAACCTAACCAAGCCTCAGAGTCTCTTTATTTTTGCAGTCGTGTTTTGCGACTTTGTCTTCCCAGAGTAGAGTCTGGGGGAGCTGCTGAGCTCCAGTGTCAGGGTAGAGGGCAGGGAGATGCAAGGAGTATCATTCCTATCACACCACTGTCAGTGACAGTCAGATGAGTGTATCAGGGCTGAAAATACAGTGCTGGGGTGTGACTGTACTTTGGTTTAAGCTGGCATAACTTGGTGTCACCCTGGCAGCCCATGCCAACCTCTGCCTCCTTTCCCCATTCATACCAGCATTATGCTGCCCTGCGGTGAACTGGATCTAGGCACTGAGTGAAAACAAGATTTAATTTTAACCTGGATCAGTTCCATGATTTTGTTTACTGGGAGGTAAGAAAAGAGGAAAGAGGGTGTGTAGAAGTTAGGGCTGCTTTTTTGTGCTGCCAAAACTGCTTGCGGAGCTGCAGTGTGACTGTAGGTGCTCCCACCTGCCTCTTCCCCTCCTTGCATCCCCCCAGGAGCTTGTCCAGTAATTCTTCATGTAGCCTTGGGAGCCTTCCATCATTGGGTAAAAAGGAACCTTTGAAAATTAATCCATTAAGTGTAATGGAGTAGTTTGTAATGGAAAAATTAAGCAAGTGCCCAAGTGTTTGCATAATTGTTGCTTTGGACAGCAGTGAACACTATATAGCACAGTACAATATGAAGTGTGTGAGTGTGTAAGATCTTACCAGGTTTTGCTGTTCTCTCAAGAATGTCTGCCTACCACTTAATGCACAGGGTGAGCTAGAAGTTTTATGGGCCATCATGACACTTCTAATAATTCTCATATGGGCTTATGACAAGAATGGGTGCTGATCAGCAAGGTGAAATAATCTGTGGGTGTTTCTCAGCTCCAGCAGTGGTTAAAAAGTAGAATCTGGTTCTCAGTGTAAGGCAGCAAAGTCCTTGATGCAGCAGAAGGTGGAAGAATCTGTCCTTTCCCTTCCTGGTTATACTATTCCAATACGTCTCTTGCACTAGCACTAGTGGATACAAATCAGAACAAGCCACCAGTAAGCCTGAAAATCAGTACTCACAGTTAAGAAAACCATCAGTATACTGGCTGAACTGCTCCTGTTTCAACACTTGTAAGAGTATGGAAATCCATGGCCAGAGACAGTGGGTGTTCCTAGACCCTTCCCTTTTAGTGGTGTAGTTTGAAGTAATGTTGGTAGCTCAGTTGCACCTTTATTGCAGTCATTTGAAAAGCTGACAAGGGTATTCAGCTGGTGCTGAGGTCCTGAGGAGTACTTGCTGGCTGGTGTTAGATCCCTTCTGTAAATATTCTGACTGAAAGTAGTAACTGTTGCTGCAAGTGCAAATAATAGTTAGCTCTTACTGCTTGTTAGCTGCAGAAGAGAGGTAGGCAATATGTTTGCATGCAGAGCTTGATGGTGTAGATTTATGGCATCTTGGGTCATTGGTTGAAGGGCTTTGTTTTTAATAGCAGATGTGCTTTCAAAACTTGTATTTGTTAGTCAGATCTGAGCTCCTCTGTATTCAGCTGATGGTGTTACTACCAAACACTACTGAAGATGTCACAGAATTGCTTTCAGTGAGACGCTTGCAGAGGGTCATGTGAGTGCCCTGCCCACTAACTGCATTAGTGAGCTGTTTGCGCTATCTGCTTGCATTTGCAGTGACAAATGCAATACAGACCTTCCATGTGATAGTGAATAAGCACATTAATAAGGATCCCTCATGCTGCTGTGGAACACCCTTGTGGATTGGCAGGTCTTCCGTACCACTTTGCTACCATTAAAAACCTCACCTTTGTCTCTAAGTGAAGTGCATTGCTTCTGAAAATGTAATAATAATAGTAATGTTGCAGAATCACAGAATGGTAGGGGTTGAATGTGACCTCTGAAGATCATCTAGCCTGATTTTCCTGCTAAAGCAGTATCACATAGGAATCACCTAGGTACACATCTAGGCTGGTTTTGATGCTTCTAGAGATGGAAGACTTCAAAACCTCTCTGGGCAGCCTGTTCCAGTGCTCTTCCACCCTCAAGTTGAAGAACTTTCACCTTACCTTTATGTGGAACATCCTGTGTACCAATTTGTGCCCTTTTTTCCTGTCGTTGGGCATCACTGAAAAGAGTAGCTCCATCTACCTAACACTCACTGTTTAGGTATTTATAAGCATTAATGAGATTTCTATCTCAGTCTCCTCTCCTCCAGGCTAAACAGGCCAAACTTTCTCAGCCTTTCCTTGGTGTTCCAGTCCGCTAATCATCTTAGTATCTCTTTGCTGGACTCTCTCCAGTAGTTTCTTGTCCTTCTAGAATTGAGGAACCCAACATAGAATTGGATGCATTATTACAGATAAGGCCTCACCACAGGGCAGAATAGAGGGAAAGAAGATCCTCCCTTGACCTTCTGGCCACACTGTTCTTCATGCTGGCTCATGGTCAGTCCCTTGTCCACCAGGACTCCAAGGTACTTTTCCACAGAGCTGCTTTCCAGTAGGTCAGCCTCCAGCCTGCATGGCTGAGCAAGGAGCTCCTGAAGAAAGAAACTTACAATTCATGGAAGAAGGGATTTGTCATTTGGGACAACTATAGAGAAGTTGTCAGGGCATGTAGGAAGGCAACAAGGAAGGCAAAGTCCTCCTGGAACTGAAGCTGGCAAAGGAAGTAAAAGAAATAAGAAGGTAGTCTTCAAATTTATCAGCAGAAAAAGGAAGAATAAGGAAGGTGTGGGGCCACTGCTGAACGAGGAGGCAGCCCTGATAACTGAGGATGCAAAGAAGGCAGAGTTGCTGAATGCTTTCTTTGCTTCAGTCTTTACACCTAAGGCTGGACTTTCCTATGTACTCTAGATCCTGGATGAAGGAGAGAAAGGCTGGAGGAGGGAAAGCTCCCCACTGGTCAGTGCAGACTGGGTTAGGGATCAGTTACACAAATTGAACATTCACAAGTCCGTGGGCCCTGATGAGATGCACCCAAGGGTGCTGAGAGAACTGCCTGATGTTATTCCTCTGCCAGTCTCCATCATCTTTGCCAAATTGTGGCAGACAAGAGAGGTGCCCGAGGACTGGAGGAGAGCCAATGTCACTCTAGTCTTCAAAAAGGGCAAGAAAGATGTTCCAGGGAACTATTGACCATTCAGCCTCACCTCCATCCCTGGAAAAATGATGGAATGGCTCCTTCTGGAGGGCATCTCAAGGCACTTGGAAGAGGAGAAGGTTATCAGGAGTAGTCAGCATGGGTTTGCTAAGAGAAATTCATGCTTGACTAACCAGATAGCATTCTATGATGCCATAACTGAATGGGTAGATTCAGGGAGACCAGTGCATGTAGTCTACCTTGACCTTAGCAAGGCCTCTGACACTGTCTCCCCTGACATCCTAATGAGCAAACTCAGGAAGCGTGGGATGGAAGAGCAGACAGTGAGGTGGATTAGGAACTGGTTAAAAGATAGCGTTCAGAGAGTGGTGATCAATGGCGCCAGGTCCAGCTGGAGAGCTGTAACCAGTGGAGTCTCCCAGGGATCAGTGCTGGGTCTGATGCTGTTCAACATCTTCATCAATGTCATTGATGAGGGGACAGAGTCTGCTCAGCAAGTTTGCTGATGACAACAAACTGGGAGGCTTGGCTGATACAGCAGAAGGCTGTGTGGTCACCCAGTGAGATCTGGACAGGCTGGAGAGCTGGGCACAGAGGAACCAAATGAGGTTCAGCAAGGGCAAGTGCAGAATCCTGCACCTGGGGAGAAATAATAAACTGCACCAGCACAGGCTGGGAGGTGATCTGCTGGAGAGCAGCCCTGTGGAGAGGGACCTGGGAGTGCTGGTGGATAACAAGTTATCCATCCTTGTGGTCAAGAAGGCCAATGGGATCCTGGGATGTATTAAGAAGAGTGTGTCCAGCAGATCAAGGGAGGTTCTCCTCCCCCTCTACTCTGCCCTGATGAGACTGCATCTTGAATACTGCATTCAGTTTTGTGCTCTCCAGTTTAAGAGGGACAGGGATCTGCTGGAGAGGGTCCAATGGAGGGCTACAAGGATGATTAGAGGACTGGAGCACTGCCTTATGAAGAGAGACTGAGGGACCTGGGGCTTTTTAGTCTGGAGAAGAGAAGACTGAGGGGGAATCTAATAAATGTTTATAAATATCTTAGAGCTGAGTGTCAGCAATTGGGGACAGGCTTTTCTCACTTGCTCCCTGTGATAGGACAAGGAGCAATGGATATAAACTGCAGTACAGGAGGTTTCACCACAACAGAAGGGGGAACTTATTTACTGTCAGGGTCACAGAGCACTGAAACAGGCTCCCCAGAGAGGTTGTGGAGTCTCTGGAGACTTTCAAGGCCTGTCTGGATGCGTTCCTCTGTGACCTGAGCTAGATTGTATGGTTCTTGTCTGGCAGGGGGGTTGGACTCAATGACTTCTTTGAGTCCCTTCCAACCCCTGACATTCTGTGATCCTGTTATATATAGGGCTGCTCTTCCCCAGGTGCAGGACTCTACATTTGCCCTTGTTGAATTTCAGTAGGTTTCTTCCCAGCCAACTCTTCAGCCTGCTCAAATCTTGCTGAATGGCAGCAGTCTTCTAATGTGTCAGCCACTCCTAGTTTTGTGCCATCACCAAACCTGCTGAGGGTACTCTGTGTCTTTTCATCCAGCTCATTGACAAATATGTTGAACAGGACTGGACCCAGTATTGATCTCTGGGGAACACCAGTACCCACAGGCCTCCCTTCTGTACAGATCACAACCCTCTGAGCTCTGTCCTTCAGCCAGTTCTCAATCATCCAATCCACACTTCTTAAGCTTAGCCATGAGGATGCTGTGAGAGACTGTCAAGACCCTTGCTGAAGTCAACGTAGACCACATCCATTGCCTTCTGCATCTGTTCATCCAGTTATGCCATTATAAAAGGCTGTCAGATTGGTCAACCATGACTTCCCATATAATGATAATGGAAGAGAAAAGTTGCAGCTGTTTCTGTGTGTACTTTCAAATTCTCTGTAAGGATTTTTCCCCTTTTTTTTCTCACTCTATAAAGGAAATTGCAGCAACAGAAAGTAATGCACTGGAAAAGTTTGGAGAAATGAGATTATATAATACAATAGCAAAGGAATTTATTATGAAGCCTGTTCTGATTCAAAGCTGAAGGATTTTTCCCTGATGGATTGTGGATAGTTTATAGCTTCCTTTCCCCTCCCAAGAGCTTATGTGTCGTATTGTGTAGCTGCAGAAGTATACACTTACTCCTCTACAGCAACTGGTTTGTGAGGCCTTTAAGAGCAGCTGTAAAGCTTGTAGTTCTTTACTTGAGATATCATTACCGAAAGCAGGTGGTCATTAAAATATCAGCACTTTTCTGGTCTTTGTTTTGATTTCTTGGGAAGCTCTATTAAGTATTGTAGTATCTAGATTGAGAAGGGCTTCTGCTGTCTATAGATGGTGAGATAATGATTTCCTAGATCTCAGTGCCCCCTGCTTCTCTCTAGAATTGTCTATTTCTTTACTTTAAAATGGTTATTTGAAAAAGAGTAATTAAGAGTAATAAATAGGTTGTGTGTGCTTTGGTTTTATCACACCTGCCACTGGATCAAGTATGCTGTGGTATGCAGTTTGCAAAGCAAGTAAGTGATACTGAGAACTCTTAAAAGTTTTGGGATCATGGGGAAGATTGTAGCAAAGGAAACAAGCTTACTTTTCTTCAGATGCTATTCTTATCACTCAACTTTATTTTTTCATTCCTTTAATGCTTTGTCTGGTTTGTTTTTTTCTTTCTTCTTTAGCATAGGGTTTCTTTGCTCTAGGTTTTATGTGCTTATGTTCCCCAACATCAGGGAAGCGCGTTTCTATGCAAACAAAAATTGTCACTCCAAGGGATGAAGGATGGGAATAAAACCATCACCAGCTGCTCACCTGCTGAGTAAACAGCATTGTGGGCACTTGGTACTTTGCTTGTGGCATAGGCCAGCATGTGGTTGGGCACAGCATCATGGAATAGCACTCTGGCTTCTCGTTGCTCGCCTGTGAGCTCCTTTTCCCTGTGTGACTCTGTGACTGTGGTGGGGTCAGAGATCTGTGGAGTTACACAGTTGCCCCCTGCTCAGGTGTCCGTAGTCTGTCAAACTCAATGGTGATGGAGTGCTGCTGCAAGATGCCAGCCTGCTGGTGAGATGAAGAGAGTTTTGATTCTGAAGGTACCAGAACATGCCTTTGCTGCCTTGTTGCCTAGTTGTGCTGCATTGTTTGCTAATGTGGTTTCCTGCTTGCTGGCCTGCATCTTAATGGGGTTCTTCAACCACGCTAACTGATTGTGATAACTTTTGCCTGTCTAGACAGGGCCTTACTGTGTCTGATTAGGTCCTAGCCTTATGGCGTGCATCGCTGCCTGTTTCTTATAAATGCAATGAAGTAAAAAAAAAAAAAAAGTTCATGTTAATAGTGCTTAGTCTCTGTGGTTTTGCTTTGCAGTGTTAGTATAAAATGTTTATAGATGTTTACTTTTTGCCTGGAGGAAAATAGTTTTAGTTCAGATGTCTCTAAGATGCATTCTAATCTCCAGTTAGGAAGAAGAAGACAAATGTTCTCTTTGAGAGTATTAATTTGGGCTCCACTGAAATCAATTGCAGAATTTTGCTTTCAGTCCATGTCTTAAAGTTTGTTTTTCAGAAGTCAGCAACTTTTTCTCATGTATGTAAAGAAATTTATTTGAATCATTTATGAAAACTAAAACCACAAAAGCTGTTCTTGCCGCTTAGATTTGTTCTTTAGTGCTTTTCTTAAGTGACGTAAGTTGAATTTAACTTTTCCTCTACAGTGCTTAAATATTAAGAGTGAAAATACTGTATAAAATAGTTTTCAACTGTATTTTTAAAATTTTATTAGCACTGGGTTTTAGAGAAACTAGTCTTTATAAAGTATATGATTGAAGATAAATTTGGGGTGGCAGTTGGGTCTGTCTTGGGTTTTTCTTCCATGCCTCTCCCAGAAAAAAAGAGATACAGTTTTTAAAGTCTCTTAATTTAAAAAAAGAAAAAAAAAAAAAGAAAAACACATCTTGGGAGAAGAAATTAGTTTATAGTTCTGATTTGAAAAGTAAATCAGAAGGTAATACAAACCTACATGCTTTTTGGTAGCTCTTATTAGGGTTTTAAACTCTGCATTGCAGTAACAACTGCTTCTGTTTCCCATGCACTGTTAGGGTTGGATTAGACTTGGAGAAGAAAGGAAACATGTCAAGGAACTTAGCAGACGCTTCTGGTGTCTTAGAGCAATGGGAAATAAGGCTAATTTTTTAAATTTTTTTTTTTGAGCTAGGAAAAGCAGTCACAGCTTGGCTTGTGTGCAGTGCCTGCCCAGAGGAAATTCCTACTTTATCACGAGAGAGTGGCCAAGACTAGAGCATATTATTCTAATTAAATCATTTAGATTGCATCATCATTATTTGAAAGGCTCTGTGCATCTTCTCCGAGTACAAAAATGAGAGTTACAGATGTGTTCTGCAGGGATATTCTGAAGAGTTAGGATATTTGCATGACAAAGTGTCTTCAGTTGTTGCTGTCAGGTTTAAATTGCTGATTTATTTTTATATTAGTCTCTTGGTAGTACTCTTAAGCTGTTTCTCTTCAGACATAGGAAACAGAATTAGTTTTCTTTATGAAGCATCACAGTATTAATAAAATAGCTTTTACAAGGAAACACTAAGTGCTGTTCTAAAAAAATAGGACATTGACCTCTCACTCTATTCAAGAAATCAGTCTGCTGTGGAAAGACCTGGATCTGCTGTTGGTGTAGTTGTGCTCCTACCACAGGCCATTCCTTTAGGCCAGTTGGAGCAAATTTTATCTTGACTTCCCACACGTGACCTTTCTGTCTCTCTCTGTATAGAGAGATCCCATTTTAACATGGTAGTGGTACCAATAATTAGTGTATAATTATTGTAATTTCTCATAGAACTGTATCACAATTTTAATGCAACATACTTGGCAGTCTTAGCTCCCTATAATTAACTTGTGTGATCATTGTATATATGACAGCAGAAATAAGAGAAACTTTAACCATTAAGATACCATTGTTTGGAATACAAAGCTTCTTAAGTAATGACAAACTTTCAGGCTTTACCAACTGACTGTAAGGCATACTCTTTGAAAAAAAAAGAAACTGTTAAAATAATTTACCTTATTTTTTCCCCCCACTGTGGTTTTAAACCAACAGGAGTGTTTTATTTGAACTAAAATATTTTGTATATATTCCCCTTTATCAGATCTTAAAGGCAAAAATATTTGGTTAAAGATGTTCGAGTTTTCAGATAAGTAATACATTGCTTAGTTTCAGGTATTTTAGTCTAAATTAATTAAGTTGAAATTGTCAATGAATAGATGTCGCTGTTGGGCTTGACTTGATCTGAATGTGATCTTATAAAAATTGTTCTCTTTGTGTTACAAAGGTCTTATTAAGTTGATCCTCACACTTTTTCCTTTCAAGATGCTTGCAGGCTGGCATTCACCTCCACCCCACTGCAACCAGGAGGCACAACTGGATACAGTTTGAAGGGATTCGCCTTCCATGAGCTTTTTTTCTTTCTGTTGCTGAACAAATGTGTCATCTGACTTTGTAGTCCACTCTACTTGTCCGTTGTATTCAGCTGTCTGGTGGAAGAACAGGGTGTATTGAGAGATGCCTGCCCCTGCTTTTATTTTCTGTGTTCTCTTCAACTCGGCATAAGCTTTTGATGAAAGTGCTAAAAAAGGGAAGGAAATTCTGAGCCTGCTATATGCATGCAAATAAGTGGGCAAGCAAGTGGGCATATTGCCACTGGAAGTGAGCTTTTCTAACTCTTTGATTCTCAAAAATGGCATCTATTATTTCTGTAGGAGGAATGCATTTGCTCATTTAAGCACATCATACTTCTTGCATGCGAGCTTTGAAGTTCCAGTTGTGATAGTTCTGGTGCTAAAGCCAGAAAACAATGGTGGTACAAATACAGAGCTGCTTGTTTGGGATTCATTTTCACTGACAAAATAAATCAGTGTCACCTGACAAGAGTGTGTCAGTGTAGGTATTTATCCCTGTTTGGCATACTGTACCTCTAAAATCCTTTGCATGCGTGCAAATGTTAACTGGTTCTAAGTGCTATTATGCTTTTTCATTATCACAAAGCACAAATCACATCCAAAAAGCAAAGTTATTATAATAATATATATTTTTTTTTAAAAAGCATAATTACTTATGCTGGCTCTTTTAATCTCCATTTTTGTTTGGGTTTTCTTGCTGTGAGTCTTTCCCCTTCTTTTTTACTTTTTTTAATTTGGTGAGAGTTTAATTTTGTTGCTGAAAGTAAGAAAAAGTCTTTACCTTAACTAAGTGCATTGGGCTCATGGAGCTCTGAACTGGGATATAGTTTTTATGCTGTATCACAATCCAGTAGTTATCAGCAACATAGGGAAATACTTGCACAACACTTTCAATAGTCACCCCTCCATAATGTTTATCCATTTATATATTGCAAATAATGCATTAGACACTTGGTAGAAGAAAATGGTGCTATCAAGCAGCTTAATTTAGAGATATATCCAAAGAATATATAAGTTGCAGTCAGTAATAGGGACCAAACAGGGTTTTGGCATCATATCTTGGCTGTGACTTTTATTTCTTGTAATTACTCCGCAGGCCTCTGGTTTTCTCCACATCTGTGACTTGCTTGTCTCAGGTCAAGGTCAAGGTCAACACAACATTACTAGGATTATTATGATTCATCTTATGACTGGCAAAGTGATAAAACCATTATTTTTAACTTTGCAATCAACTTGACATTTCAGGGACGTGAAATGAAGTGAACTTTGATCCTTGGCGGTCACGATGCAGGCTACTGATGTGTGTTGATGCTCCCTTCTTGTGGAGCGGATTTGTCGTAGTTGGTGTATTATTGCTAATAGCTCTCAAATTCCCTGTGGTAGTCGTGGCCTACCTTTGCTCTTGTTATGAATAGCCAGTTCCTAGGCTGGCAGCAGGCAAGGAAATTGTAAGGTAATGGGAAACTAGCTGTAATATCAGCCACTTAAAAGTGTGCAGTAGATAGCAGGCGAGGCCTAATTAACAGCTGCAATTGCACCATTGGGAAGTATCTGCACATAGAGAGGAGTCTTACAGTCTGCTCAGGTTTGACTTGATTATTTTATTGGGTATTCTGAATGCTTGAACCCCAGTAAAAATACTGTGTATCTGATTACTTCTCCAGAATCAACCCCTTCATAGCCAGCACAAACACTTAAAATGCACTGTATCTTCTTAAGGACAAGTCAAAGGAGGTTTGAATTCAGATGATGAAAAGTGTGGTTTTTTTTTTTTTTTCTTTTTTTTTGTCTTGTCCAGCAAGAAGTAGGAAAAAGGAGATCTGTGCTGCTTTTTCCATTATTGAGAGAGACTTCACCAAAGCACCTATCTGAAGTAAAGTCAGTCCGTATTGGTTGCTTTTAAAACTCTGTAACTCAAGGACATTCTTTCATCAGTAGTAAAGGCTTTTCTTTATTGCTTACCTTCTACTATAATGAGCAAAACTATCTTTTTATTTTATTTTTGTTTCCCCGTGGTACTGACACAAACCTTAAAGCACAATGAAGTGATGAAAGGAATATAGAACAAAACTGGGAACGTGGGACCACTGCTTATGTAGTGCTTTGCTTACTGAGGTGCAGCTCAGCTATCGCTGGCAGTGTTTGCTTCTTCAAGTAATGTGAGGTGGGTGTTAGTATTGTCTACCAGTCTAAGGTGATTAAGTCTGCTTCATTTTTTAGGGTAGTAGAAGGCTTTCAGAAGGAAGTACCCCATGTGCATATATCGTTTAATCTTCCTGTATATATCGTTTAATCTTCCTGTTGAGAGATGCAGCAGTATTATCATCAGTACTGCCTAGTGAAGGAAAAGAAAGATATAGGTGTTATCAGCGTAACTGATACTCAACAACTAATAATAGTGTCTTAATGTAGTTATTTCTCAAGTACTGTGTTTTTCATAATGCAACCAAACCTGGGTGTTTGAGAAATGTTTTCTGTCACCATTTTTCCTCATGTGGGAGATACCTTCTAGATCATCTTTTTTCACACCTGTATTTCTTTTGGATCCTGACAGCTCCTACATTTGGTCATGGAAAAGACATTTCCCATAGCAAAGAACTACATTAGAAAAACAAATCACTGAACTGTTGCGGTTCTCTTGTTTGACAGTTTATGGAGCAAAAGCTGGCTACGCACCATTTAGCATTCTCTAAGACAAAGTACCCACACAGTGCTGCCAATTTCATTAGAGAGCTACACCAGCTACTTTTAAAATTTGGTCCTGTTTACATAGGAATTTCAGTTTTACTACCATACCCATCAAAAGGTTATTGTCTGCATACAGAGAGTCACTGTTTTTAGCAAATCTGCCTATAAATCTAAGTAACCAGTAATTAAATGGAAGTCTGAATACCAGGCAAGGAATAAAACTGAGGGTCTCCCTGTGGATTATGGAGTTATGTTTAGTATGGGCTGATTTTAAGCACCAGCCAGCCAAAAATATACTGCAATTCATCATTAGGACCTACCTCTCCAAGAAACCCAAATTTAAATTTCAACAAAAGGCAAGAGGACTCGAGGAACAAAATGGTCACCATGAAGTAATGGTTTCTTTTTCCTCTCAGAGAAACTTAACAGAAATTGGTGCTGCTTTTCCAGTTCATGACACGTGGGTATAAAACCTAGGTGCCTGAGAATGGTGTCAGGAAAAGCATGTCAAAGGCTTTGTTCTCAGTTACAGTGTCAGGCTCATACTGGTCCTCCACATCTATCTGCTTTTGCTCTTCGCTCTCGCTTCCACACAGCTCAAGATCAACAAGAGGACCTCAGCAGGTTGAGAAGCAGGGTGTAGAGTTCACATACTGTACACATGAATTATATGTCCACAGTGTATCAGGCTTTGCCAGAGTCTGTCTGCAGCCAAGACATAATGTATAGCAACACTTCTTTAATGAGGAACATGCATCTGTTACACGTTTAACAGAGGATATTTCTGGAGCTGTGTTAAGAAAATATGCTTTGGTTTTACAGTGCCATAGCCCTCTGTCTCTCTGCAGAGATGTCATTTTTGAGTCAAAGACCAGACACAAGGACTTTCAAAGGCTGTAAGTCTTAAAGCTAGATAGACTCCTGGCAGCTCTACCCACTGTAAACATGGTCTGATTGTCTCCTTTTCTGCTCCCCCACCCAACCTACTAAACAGATGTGCTGTTTGGAGGGTTGAGTAAGTATTTCCAAAGAAACACTTAAATAAGATTGCTGTTTTGTTTAAGAAGTCTTACACAAATTTGTAAAATCCTAATTTTCAATAGAAAACCTATTGTAAACCAGTATAATTACAAGCTAAAGTGTATTGGTTTAATTTGACTCCCATTTCAACACCTTTCATCACCTTCAGTTGAAAAACTTTTTCTGTGTCAAGACTCAGGTGTCAATACATCTGAGTCAAAAACTGGCCTGAAACTGGGGTTTTTTGGTTAGATTGATAACGCAGGTAATGGCTATGAACAGCCCCAAGACTGGAGTCAGGGCTTGAAGACAAAGCTGTGAGCATGCTAGCAGCTCTCTGTGTTGTGGTGAAAGTAGCTGAGAATCTTTGCTTGTGATCTGAGCCGGCAATGAAGCATTGTGAACTTTGCCAGCATGTGCCGAGCTGAAGGTAATGGCACAGAACTAAAGGTGATGTCCCTGCGGCTCAACAGAGCTTAGTTTGGCCCAGAGCCGTGCAAAGTGTTCAAAGGCTTTTGGTTATCTCCAAGCGTGGGCAGGGATTCTTTCAGTCTGTTTAAAACAAGTTTGAACCTGTTGGCATCATAACCTATAGACACATGCTGTGAATCTGTGTCTTTGATGAAAGGAAACTGACATCGCTTAGTATCTTGCTTCTCTTTGACTGCCTTTAGGTTCCTTAATTGTGTGTTGGCTGCTTTGGTGCTTTGTTGGTTGGTTTGTTTGTGTCAGCTTTTGTTTGTTTGTTTGTTTTTTAAAAAATTGTTGTTGCTTTAGTTTTTTAAAAAAATTGTATAGCTTGCCTCATTGCTTAGAAACATTAAAAGAGGAAGAAACAATTAGTTCCTTATTTGGTAGCCATCTAAGTCTAAAACACCGAAAGATTGTTCCTGGTCTGCATTTCACCCTTTTCATCAAGGCCCCTTTTTAAAGCTCGGTAGCCACAGACTCAGCAGTCTTCCGTATAAAGCTGTTTGGAAGCAACTGTTCCACTTGGGAAGGTTAGGAGAGGTGAAGCTTTTGAACTGATGTAGTCACTCCCAAGAGTTCCTGTGTTTCCTCTGCTATCTTAGTCTGGCTCAAAAGGAGCTTCTGATGAAAGATACAATGGTATATGAAATTTTTGTTCAGGTTCTGTCTGCTTCAGCTGTGCTTGGATGGCCTGCTACAGGTTCTGCTAAGAATGATTGCCAGGATGACCTGAAGAGAAAGAGATGACAGGCAGACCTCCTTACATGTGCAGTGGAAAAGCATATTGAGGGAATAACGGCTTAAAGCAAGTTATAGCCAGAAGCATCATCCTCATTAGGAGCACTAATCCAGGGCATTTTGTTGAAGGCAAGAATAAGATGCAGAATTCACATCTCAGGATTTCCATGACTCTCAGCTAAACAGCTACAGAGAAGACCCTTAAGAAGGTGATGACACTGAAGATTTTCCAGTGAGGCATCCTACTTGGATGACTTACGTGAAGCAGCCATCTGCACAGTGTCAAGAAGAAAGAGTTTTACTGAAGAGTTATTTAGGTCCTTGGTTAGACAGCAGAAGGCATAGCACAGTACATGGGTAACAGGAGGGAAAGTAGGTTCTTCCTTTCCTGAAGAGGTGGTGAGGGTGAATCTCCCTTTTACACTTGTTCACAGTTTGTGTGCATTTTTTACAGATTACTTTTCTATACATTTCCCTATGATGTCTCAGCTCTTGCCTCTGGGACTCCTCTCTGTGGAGAACTGTGTTTATATGGGCAGTGAGCAAGTGTCGTCAGCACAGGAAGCAGTAGGAAAAGTTAGGATGAGCCACTAATGACTGAAACTAAGGTTTGTTTTAAAAACAGGGGGAACCTTCTTGCTCAAAGTTTCAAAATATGTCATTTAAATTTGTCTTCAGACGACTAAGAAGGGGACAGTAATTAAGTATAGTTCCCTTATGCTCCTGTCCCCTACCTGCAGCAAGAGGAGGAGTGTGGAGAGCTTGTGTGAACAGTGTTAGTGATTGCAATGTGGTCTTGGGGAATAGAAATTATGCTTGGAAGGAGACTAATTTCTGTGGGCTGATGGTGGTGTGTAGAAGTGGGGAATGGCTAATCCTTGTGCTAGTTGTGTTTGGGTAGGAAGGTGATGGCTGCCTGAGCTAGGAAAACCATCCTGGCCCTGTCAGCCTTGTCCAATCAATACCACCTTCCTCTGGTCTTCAACCACCCAAATGCATGACTTGGGTTGCTACCTTTGCCAGAGGAGAATGCCTTTGTCCATTGGGAGTTGAAGCAATGGTTTCTTTACAGGCTTTGGATGTGACTTTACATGAGGGGGCCAGGGAGCAGTCCAGAGCCTGTGCCTCTGCTTAGCTCTTAGACAGCAGGGCTGGTTGCCCTACTCTGATGCTGCAGGTCATCCTCAGATATAGAAAGCTTCCTTTACTAGCTCCATTCTCCTGTGTCTTCCCTATCTCCCAGTCTGGGTGCAGTCTCATGTGGCAGTGCTTGTTAGACCTCGTACCACTCACCTCAGACTCAAGGCATAGTCTCTTTGACTTCTCAAGAAACAAAATGAAAGTGTGTTCAGGATGCTGTTCCAGTACATTATCAGAACACCTTGCAGTACTTTTCTCTTCAGATATTTTATGGCCTTTATACTTTGGCCTGTGCCAGGATAAAAATAAGTACAGGGCTATCAGACTTTCCCCGCAAGACAAAAATTCTGTTTTCCAACCACCTCTAATTATTTCCATTTTGCTGTCTGGGAAAGATCTGGAGACAATTTAGGAAGCCAATTTACAATTGACTTGGGAAAAAGTTATTTACCCTTCTGAGCCTTCTTAGATGTGCAACTAGTGGTATATAATCAATAGGAGGTCTCGTATTCAATGGTTTTGATGCTGAAGAAAGGACCTTGAGACCATGAAACTCACCCTGGGTCCTGCTTACCAGTGTAGACAATTCTTGTAGGTGTCATGGAGCAAGCTGCTCACTTGCTGAAGAGCCTTGTGTGGTAGAGGAAGGGCTGAAGTACCATAAAAAACTTAAAGGATGACTGTGCTCTGTAAAATGCTTTGTACTGAGGTGCATGGTGTGCTGTTACCTGCCTCCTTCCTGTGGGAGCTTGAGTGACCTTGCATCTTCTGGGCCCAGCAATGCTATCTCCCACTTGGCAGTGGGGCAAACTCCCAGCTCCTGCACCCCTGAGAACGCCTGTGAATAGCATCTGTAGCCCCAACAATGAAGGGAAGTACCAGGAAAGGACATATGTGCACCTCAGACACTGAGCTACTGCTGCTCCCAGAGCTTTCTACTTGATCCCTGCTCTGTGGACAGATCCAGATTTTTCTTTGGCTTTTCCTGCATACCAGGGCTACATACATCATCCTGCATGCCTCTTTAATCCTATTAGGGCTTTGTTTAACTGGGGATAGGATTTGTCACTAATGAGTGTGTTGAGGTTAGTAATTTTCAATTACACTTTTCTAACTCTCAATTAACAAGGTGGCTGACTTTTTATATGGAGAACTTAAATTTATTTTTTTTTCTTTTAGGCTGGCTGCAAATCATAAAATCAGAACTCATGGGTGTACAGAATTAATGTTCTTAAGAAATATTGTAAAAAGTGTTCTTTGTGGTTAAGCCTTAGAATTTTATTTTAAGATTTTTATATGCTCCATAGTACGCTGGCAAATTGAAACAACATTGGATCCTTGTGCAGAGAATCAACCATTTCCCAGAGCCCTGCTTTTACAGTGCTGAACACATTTCATTTTGTGTGTGATTTTCCCCAGTTGCCAACTGACTACATCATACAGTTTTTTGGGCTTATTTTTTTCTGTCTTATGACCATCAGCAGATATTTTGAGTGTCATATTATGAAGCCACAGATCCTTTTTGCTGCCTTGGATTTAGCTTGTTACCACTGGTAACGGAAAAGATTTTATTAATTTTGTGGTGTCAGTAAGTGTTTCAGACGAGGCTTTGAGAGAGCCTTGGTGCATGACCCAAATGCTGGTTGCCCTTCCTGTTGGCAAAGGAGGGAATGTGTCTGATGGTCTCCAGTGTGTTTTTTTTCAAAGTAACACGAGATTGCCTTAGAGAGGGATGAGGGAAACGACTGGTACTTGTAAACAGTTCAAGATGCTCTGCAAATCCTTCAGGATGATCTAAGTGTTGAAGAAACAGAGCTGAGTTTGAGTTGTACTGCCAAAGCTGAGAATAACTGGAGGAAGAAGATGGGTCCAGGCAAAGGGAGTGGTAGTAGTCATTGTAGAGATGTGGAATATTCTTGCATGGCAAACCAGGGTTTTATGGAAACAGACTGATAACCATAAATTGAATTACAGAAATCAGGTATGGGGTAAATCACTGCTGGTCTGTTGCAGTTGTAGAGCTACATTTGGATTATTGATTTCAGATCTGGCCACCACCATTAGTAGGAAGGAATATATAAATGTATATAAACGTATATAAACTATGAGGCTATTCACAGCAGTCTAAAAAAAACTATGGTGTTTAGAACATTGTTTTGGAGAGAGTGTGTAAGAGTAACAAATGATTGTGTACTGAGGCTGACTTGAGTGGAGTAAACTAAGATGTGAACATGGGACAGCTTAGCCTAATGGTCGCAGGGAGTGGGCGTACTAATTGGCATACCTGAAAGCTATAACCCTTGTGCAGAAGGGACTGGTACTTAAGATTCTGCAGGGGATTACAAGTGGTTAAAATTGGAAGTAGTAAACTCAGTAGCAAGTTTAATCTGAATAAAAGGGAGAGTGTCTTCAAAGTCAGATTTCATAAGTAGTAGAGTATTTATTTGGGGAAAGGACAGGGGCCCTCTTCACATTGATGCTTAAATTTAGGCTATGTAGAACATCAGAATGTGCACTGCTGGAAGACAGCCCTTCATTGGTGTGATGAGGATTGGCTGCAATGTTTGGCTGTCAGTGAGGTTATGATGATGAAATGTTCCCCAAATGATACACAGGAGGTTTAACACTAATAAAACATACAGGGTTTTGTTGATACAATACTCAGGGTGAAAATATCTTTGATGAATTGTCACTGTGAAATCTCTGAGCCAATGTTTTTATCAGAGAATGTGTCCTGCAAGATTACCACGTGCACAGTTATCTGTGGAGAGTGTGTCACTCAAGGGCAGTACTGATAGGTCATTCACTAAACCTGTTGTAAATGGCAGTGTGTATTGAGGGCTAAGAACAAGTGTGACTTTTATTGTTACTTTCAAATATTCCTTTAGCCAATTACTTTGGTACTCTTGCACTCTCTGAACATTGCACTCAAGTTGTGCAGGAGAGGAGATATTAATTCACTGAAGTCTGACTGAGACAATTCTTAATCAGTGCCTGCTACTTCTTTGTACAAAAGAAATGTACAAATTAAGACGTTCTGCCAGCTATGAAGAATAATAAATGGGGCTGGATTGTCACAAAAAGTGTCTGGGTTATTTAAAATAACTATGTTTCAGTAATTTTTTTTCTCCATCACAAGATGGTAATGAAAGATTTTTTTTTTTTCTATTTTCTGAACTGTGCTTTACCAATACGCTCATTTAAGCGTTTTGTTTCTTTTAGAACAATTAACTTTGGTTTGGAACAGTTATTTTATTTCCTCTGGTCTATGTTCTGATATTGTTTTTATTTCTCACAAGTGTTTCATCTTTCAGTGGGAATTTTTTGTTATAGGGAAGACAGTCCCCTAAATAAGACATGTCTGGTAAATACTTAAAGTTGCTATGTAGAGCTAACTGGTTTTGGATCTCAGGAAGGAAGCTTGACATTAACTTTTTGTCAGTGATATTCTCTGTGTCCTCTTGAGCTAGAAGGTTCTTATTGTGTGATTATCTTCCTTTGCCAAGGTTGTTGTCTTTGTTTTGATTTTGTTTATTTGTTTTGTTTTTTAATGGAGAACTTCTGTGCTTTGCTGGATTAAAAAAAAAAAATCATTCCATTAAAGTCTGTAGATTTCTTTGTAGAATTGCTGTAGTTGAGGGTGTTTGTTAGTAGAAGCTGACTTTGTAATATACTGTGCTTAGTATTACAGTACAAAGTATTACTGATAATCGCTTTAAGTTTTGTCCATTCATTAGTGGCATTTAAAAAATCTATATAATGGTACTTATTATTTTCTGTTATTGATATACACACATTTATAATAGTTATAGGTGTATATATAATACACAAAAGCTTGCCAAGAAAAGGTAGGAATGATTAAATGGTGTCCTCAAAAGTTCATGGGAAGTTTTTTGGGGAATGGTGCCAGTGTACAGCAGAGGTTCTCTCTACTGTATCTTATCCCAGTTTCTACCATGCTTTCTGGACTAGTTGTGGTGTAGGAGCTGTAATCTCTGGAGCCTTAAGTGCTAAACCCTGAAAATCTCCAAGTTTTCGTGGTTTAGCCATGTGAGTTTTTTGCTATCACATGGATAATAGACATTCCCTCTTGCATTCCCTGCATATCAAGTGAGTCAGCTGGAAGCATGTTTGTACTAAGCCACATCAGAGTTATCCTCTGATTTAAAGCTGTATAATAGGTCCTTTAAGAGTAAATTTGTACAAAAAGGTCAATTTTTTTTTTTGTTAGCTCAGATATAATTTGAGAACTCCAGTTTTATCCCTATTAAATTTGCTGGTTTATTTAATCTGAATTAATTGGAGTGTGGTTAATCTGTACGCATCTTCGTATACCACAAAAAAACTTCTGTATGTAATTTAGATTAGATAAGGTTCCAGGAAATGAGGAGCATTAGATGAGACTGACTGTAAACATTTTTAAAGAGTTATTATTTAAGAATTAAATAATGTTTAGAGTTAATTATCCTGATCTTTTTTTTTCTTCTAGAGAGCCCAGAAAAGTGTGATTTGAATCCTAAAATCCATATGCTTATCATTGTGATGCTTTGCTGCTCATTTGTGGACTATGCTACCTTACATAGTAAGGCAATAAGTGCTATATAAAAGAATCACAGAACCAGAGAGGGTCCTCAGAGATCATCTACTCCAACATCCTCATGGACAAGAAAACTCCTCAAGTAGACTTGACTGATCAAGGCATCAATCCAACCTGTCCTTGAACATCTCCAGGGAAGGGACATCCACAACTTCTCTGGGCAACCTATTCCAGAGTCTCACCACTCCTGTACTGAAAAACTTCTTCCTAAGATCCAGTCTAAACCTACTCTTCTTCAGCTTAAAACCATTCCTCTTGTGCTGTCTCTAGATGCCTTTATGAAAAGTCCCTCTCCAGACTTCTGGTAGGCCCCCTTCAGGTATTAGAATGCAGCCATAAGGTGGTCCTGGAATCTTCTCTTCTCCAGGTTGAACAACCCCAGCTCCCTCAGCCTGTTCTCATAGCAGAGGTGTTCCAGCCCTTGGATCATCTTTGTGACCTTCCTCTGGACTTGCTTCAACAATTCTGTGTCCTTCTTATGATGGAGCCGCATGCCAGAAATAGATGTAGTGTTCCAGGTGGACTCTCAAAAGAGCAAAGTAAAGGGGAAAAATCACCTCTCTTGACCTGCTGGTCACACAGTCCTCTTGATGTGGTCTAGGATATGGTTTACCTTCTGGGCTGCATGAAGGCACTGCTGGCTCATGTTAAGCTTCTCATCAATCAACACCCCCAAGTCTTTTTCTTCAGGGCTACTCTCAACCCACTCTGCACCCAGCCTGTATTTGTGCTTGGGATTGTTCTGACCCAGATGCAGAACCTTGCAGTGTGACTTGTTGAACCTCATGCTGTTTGTGCTGTCCCATTTTCTAAGCCTGTCAAGATCTCCCATATGGCATGTCTTCCCTCAAGTGAGTCCACCACACCACAAAGCTTGGTGTCACCAGAAAGCTTGATGAGGGTGCACTCAATGCCACTCTCCATGTCACTGGCAAAGGTGCTAAATGGCACTGCATCCAGAACAGACCCCTGAGCCAGTTCCTTGTCTACCAAGTGGTCCATCCATCAAATCCATTCCTCTCTATCTTAGAGACAAGGATGTCATGTGGGACAGTGTCAGTGCCTTGTACAAGTCCAGGTAGATGACATTAGTTGCTTTTCCAATATCTACCAGAGCTGTGAGCGTTGTAGAAGGCCACTGGATTTATCAGGCATGGTTTGCCTCTTGTGAAGCTATGTTGCCTGTCACCAATCGCCTTGCCATTGTTCATGTGCCATTGTTCAGTTCTCTGGAGGAACCTGGCACAGAGGTGAGACTTACTGGTTTGTAGTTCCCTGGGCTTTCTTTGCTTCTCTTTTTAAAAATGGGTGTTATGTTTTCCCTTCTCCAGACTGTGGGAACTTCACCAGACTGCCATGAGGATTCTGTGTCTGAGCTGACTGGAAGTAAGAAATGATGCCTTTGACTCTAGGTCACTGCTCTGAAGGCAGGGCACCAATTCACTTGGGTTCTTACTGTAATAAAGCCTTTTTGGTCAATCACCCTTCAGCGAGTGACTACACTCTCTGCCTGTCACATGGTAACACTGCTCTTTAGCTAAATCAGCTCGTTGGTTGTTCCAGTGAGCCTCATATATGCCCAGCATTATTTTTAGTAATTTAGTTGGTAAAATCATGGAATCGTAAAATTCACTGAGTTAGAAGGGACCCTTGAAGGTCATCTTGTCCAACCACCCTGCAGTATCAGGGACATCTTTAAGTAGACCAGGTTGCTCAGGTCCCCATCAAGTTTGGCCTTTAATGTCTCCAGGGATGGGGTCTCCACCACCTTTCTGGGCAACGTGTTTCAGTATTTCACTACCCTTATTGTAAATAACTTCTTCCTTATGTCCAACCTACATCTACCCTGCTCTAGTTTAAAATCACTGCCCCTTGTTTTATCACTGCATGGCCTTGTAATGGTTCCTCCCCAGATTTCTTGGAGGTCCCTTTCAGATACTGAAATGCTGCTATAAGGCTTCCCTGGAAACTTCTCTTCTCCAGGCTGAACAACCCCAACTCTCTCAGTCTGTGTTTGTAGGAGAGATGCTCCAATCCTCTGATCATATTTGTGGTCTTCGTCTGGACCCACTCAAGCAGGCCCATGTCCTTCTCCTGTGTTGAGGATTCCAGAGGTGGACACAGTACTCCAGGTGCAGAGTAGAGGGGCAAAATCACCTCTCTTGATCTGCTGGCCACACTTTTGACGTAGCCCAAGATACAGTTTGCCTTCTGAGCCATGAGTGAGCATTGTTGGCTCATGTAAAACTTCTTGTCCATTGATACCTCAAAGTCTTTTTCTGCAGGGCTGCTCTTGATCTCATTATGCCCTCCAGCCTGTATTGGTGCTGAGGATTTCCCCAACACAAGTGCAGGATATTACACTTTGCCTCTGCTATGAGGACAGGCTGAGAGAGTTGGGGCTTTTCAGCCTGGAGAAGAGAAGGCTTTGAGGAGACCTTATAGTAGCCTTCCAATATCTGAGGGGGGCCTACAGAAGGGCTGGGGAGGAACTATTCACAAGGTCTTGTAATGGGAAGATGAGGGGTAATGGGTTTAAACTGGCAGAGGGGAGGTTTAAAAGGGATGTGAGGAGGAAGTTCTTGACAGTGAGTGTGGTGAGACACTGGAACAAGTTGCCCAGGGAGGTTGTGGCTGTTCCCTCCCTGGAGGTTGTTCAAGGCCAGGTTGGATGAGGCCTTGAGCGACCTGTTCTAGTGGGAGGTGTCCCTGCCTATGGCAGGGGGTTGGAACCAGGTGATCTCTGATGTCCCTTCCAACCTAAGCCATTCTATGATTCTTATTGAACTTAGTGAAGTTCACCAGAGCCCACCTCTCCAACCTGTCCAGGTCTAGTAGCAGAATTGTACCTGGGGTTATGTCCATGCTCATTATCCTATTTTGTTTAAAGCTCTTGTGACAGAAGACTATCAGCTTGTTCTGCTGTTTTACAGTCCTAAGTTGGTTCATACTTATTTGGCAAAAAGAAACATATTTTCCCTTTATGTGTTTTGTTGGCCAAGTGGTTGTCAATTTGCTTTTATTTTTACTTTGGTAGGCAAGTAAGTGTTGTAATTAGAGTAGACCTCTTCTTTGCTTTTTGTTTCCCAGAGAATCTGTTTCATCAGATGCATCCTTTCTTTTCTTGATTGTGGATGTAATTTCTTGATATTTGATGTTAAAGCTGTGTGCAGTTCTATGATTACTTGAAACCACCAAGATAGTGGCTCTCTTTGTGCTAAAGTTCATTTCGAAAATTATTAGAATGGGGTCTGGTACAAAGCTGCTGGTTATGTTTTCAGGTTTTTAACAAGTTTATACTATGCTAAGTATTTATCTTTTTATGAAATGCAAAACCATAGAAGGGGGAAATTTCTGAGTTACGAACTGTGCTTTTAGTGCTTCATAAATTGCAAAAAGACAGGCTGTGAAGTGTAGATGGCTGGAAGTTAAGCAATGAAGGTTTATATTTACAGCTTAGCACAGTATACAAGCAGATATTTACAATATATTGCAGATAGTTACAGGTATATACAGTAAAAAACACAATGCCCCTCCCAGAGATCAGAGTCCCCAAGAGGGGTTCTCAACCACTGTTCCACCTCCTACCCACCCAACAATCTTATCCCAGAATCTGTCTTATGTGCCAGGTAAATGGAGAAGATTGGCCAGGGGAGTTAGAAGCAGAAATTGATTAGGTGGGTTGCACAGACCCAGCTAGAAGCCAAGGAGAGAGATCAGATTCTGCAGACAGAGAGCAACTGTCTTATCTATTTTGGTGTCCTTGCTTTTGTACATCTCAGCAAACCTATGAGAGAAGTAGATGTCACCATTGTTTTAAGCCTATAACCTTAAAATATTCCAGTTAGTCTCAAACCAGAACAGAGAGAAACCTCTTGGAAGAAGTCACTGTATCCAGTCATCCCTGACTGCTGAATTTCTTAATAGCTGTGACATTGCAGCCTGGTGCGCTCTGCAGACCAGCAACCTGAGCTTCATGGGACCTGTAATAAGTAAAGCTGTGAAAGAATAGGAAAACTCATGTGTTGGTTGTATTTTCATCCCTATTGCTTGAGACATATAATGTGTTCTAGTCCTCCTTTCCTGGCCATGTTCACATTTTGGCTGCTAAGTATTTGACACAACAGAAGTCTGCATCTGTGCCAGCAATGAAGCAGTCTGTGATGTCTTCTCAGTATATCATGTTATATTTTCATGCCTTGGGAGTATGACAAGCTGACTGAATGCAGATGAACTAGGAAGACTGGCAATCTGTGGCCATCATAATTTTTTTCTATGAAATAAAGAAATTTTTGTGGCTAAAATGGCACAACATTTTTTTTCCCATGCCTTCTCATAAAGATTCAGAAAACTGCAAACTTTTCTTGCTGTCCCTGCCTACATTGTTTTATGTGCAGTGTGTCTGAACACTTCCCTTTGTGCCTCTTGTATAAGTCACTAGAATACAGCTTCTGCAAAGTAGTATATGGACTGCAGGATTGTATTAAAAAAAAATAAAAATTCCCACTGCCAACAAGATTTGAGGAAGTCTTCTGTCCCCTGATAATCCCATGAATATTGAGTGGTTTCCAAGAGAAACCTGGGGACTTTTTTTTATTTTTTCCTCTTTTATACCCTATTGGCCATTGTGCTTCATTCATTAAAAAANTCCCCATTGGCCCTTTTGGTTCATTTATTAAAAAAAAAAAAAAAAAAAAAAGAGAGAGAGAGAGGTCCATTAGTGTGCTAGATGGGCAATTGCCATTTGCAATTTCTCAGATTATGACTTACCATAGTGGCATTGACACCATGATGTTAAAACCAGTAAAATGGAAGAGGAGTGGGGCTTGGGTCTCTAACTAAAACAAAGTGGATTTCATTACCAGGTCTGATACATCTTTTGTAGGTGCTATAATTTGCTCTGTGGGGAAGAGATCATATAAAATAATTTTTCTCTGCTGTTGCAGACTGTTGTAGAGCTCATTAAAATCAACAGAAGTCTTTCCATCGCTCTTCGTGAGCAATGCCCTCAATCTTTTTGTGAGGTATAACAAGGTAAATGCTGCTTATTTTTCTCTTGCTATTGCACAGAGGTTATTGGACAATCAGAACTAAGATAAAAGTGCTGAACAATAGTAGCAAGTAGTCCTGTGCTGATACCCTGATGCTGCTGCCGTGGGTCACCCTGCAGGGTGTGCAGGGGGAGTGACTGGTGGTTCCATTGGGCTGCTGCACTTCACCCAGTCCTCAGCTCTCCCTTGCCTTCCTCCTGGCTGCCAATGTGCTGCCACCAGCAAGTTTGTTAGTGACGGACTGAAATGTGCAGGATGAATGTGGAACGGTAAATTACAAGGGGCATTTAGGAACTGAACGTGGCTGAGACCTTTCAAATTTACATTAATTTATGGGCTACTGCAGTATACATAACAAGCATAAAAGCACTCTGTGTTTGGAAGATATTAAATGGTTAAGTTCAGAATTCCTTGTGTGCTGAGCATAGTCTAGATGGTTTATAGCTATAAGCGTGCAAAAGATTTACTTACAAAATTGATTTATATGTTCATTTATGTACTTGAATATTGAGAACGGGCAAGGAATTAGCAGTGCTGCATGAGCTGCACTAGCACATTTTTCACCTTATATGGAGAATTGCCTGCCACTTATCAAGCAAGGTCAGATTCGCTGTTATTGTCACATTCCTTAACGTTGGAAGAAATCACATTTGTCTGACTAGAGGGTTGACTTGTAAGCTTATGGTTTTGTAATTTGAATACTGTTCTGTTTTGTTTTTCATCCAGGAACTGTTGGGATGGGCAGCGTTTCTTCAGGAAAAACAGCAGTGCGCAAATTTCCACTGCCATGTTGCAGAGTTCATTCCTTAGGTCGGGTGGAGAAACTTAGGTGCTTGCAAGGGAAAATGTGTTTCTTTGCAAAGTCATCCGGAGTTCCTCCTGTATGGTTCTTCTGATGGTGAAAAACGCAGCAGGGAAGAAGGTCTCGGGGAACAGAGGGAAAGGTTTGCAAATTGTGTGTCCATGGTATTCAAGGAAGGAGCCTTCACTGCTTTGTGCCTGTTTCTGCTAGAGTGGCATTTTGTGGACGTGTTCAGACAGTGACTGACAGCTGTTGACTGTGAAGTCGTTCATCTGCTGTGGAAATGGCTATGTCCAAAAATCATCCTCTGGGGTTTAATAAGTGGAAAATGTGTATGTGAGGAATTGTTTGCTTAGTCGCTCATATGTCACATTAGAGAAGCTGGATAAAAACCTGCAAAACACCTGAAAGATGAAGAAGGTGATAGCTATAGAATTTCCTTTTGTGACAGCACAAAATCACAGCACAGAAGTGTCAGTGAAGGCTGCATTCACTGAAAAACATGGATTTAGAAGGCGGAATTGTCAGACCTGACTTAGTTAAGTCTTTCAAATAAAAAAAGAAATGCTTTCTGTCTGAAATAATTTCTGTGACTGTGGCACACAGTAGGTCAGTGAGTCCTGCACTCTGTCCAGCAGTAGGCTTCTGCTACTTGGATTTTGGGTGTGTAGATCATTATGTATTTTTAGAGTGTTTGCTCCACCACTCTTGTGACTTGAGTTTCTATTACAACTGTAGAGATGGTTTTCTATTGTAGTGCTTGGGAAATAAAACTGTTAAATGGCAGTGATTAGACACAATGAATAGAAAACCTGCCTTGAAATTGATGTTGTTGATTTCACTTCTATGCAGATTCAGAAGAGTTAACTAGAAGATGATACTTGGATTTTCTCTTGCTCCATAAAGGCAATGTTGGCTGTATTTTTTCAAATAATAAGATGTAAGGAGGAATTTGTGAGCCTGGGAACATTTGAAGCCAACAGAAACAAAAGGGTAGTTTATATGCCTAAATACTTCGAAAAACCAACATTTGAAACATTAAGCTAAGTGGTTGTGCTGAAGTGTCCATGCAACTTCGAGGGGGTAGAGCAAAAGATAGGGATTTTTATTTTCTATTCGCTTGGTTGTGGTTTTCCCCTTCTTCCCATTTTATGACTCACAAGGAAAGAACCACATCTCTTATCATGTGTGGATGTAAAAGATCTTAAACTACATATATTTACTTATAGGACTCCACCCTTGGGCACTGGATTTTGTGAACAGCTATTTAGTAAATTTACATCTATATAGGGAAACAGGCAAATTGAATACTGAGCAAATCTACGTTTTTAAAAAAGGCAGTAGCTATTATAGAAGGTAAATGATATCATAAGAAAGCCAAGGAGAAAGCATTGCATTTTTGTTTGCTACTAAGAGAATGATCAGTGCTTCCTGCTGGCTTTTACATCCTGCAATTGGAGATTCTGGCATTCAAATGGTTTAAATAATGCTAGGTTTTGTGATTGGCACTGCGTAATGCTGGGACTGGGGTGACTTAACTATAAAGACAGTGGGCCAATCCCAAAGTTCTTTCCCAGTCAGAACACCCACTGAAATCACATTTAAGTGTTGTCAATGAAAACTTTGCCAAGGAAATCACTATGGATTTCACCCCAGAGTTATGACTACTAAATTTTGTATGTAAGCCTTTCATTATCGTGTTTTTTAAGAATGGACTGCTTGAATAAATCCTGAAACTCATTATAAATTTTAAGTTCTTACGAAGGTATTGGCCTCTTAAGCTATGTTTTTAATGAAACACACAAGAGGAAAAAAAAAGTCCTTTTTTTTTTTTAATATTTCTCAAAAAGAGATAAAAAACCAGATACTCTGTGGCTCAGATTTGTTTCACCTCAGGCAAGCAATATACGGAGGTGCCTAAATTAGGGGCTCAGATCTTTCAGCCTCGCTTGTGTGTGTAGTGGAGAGGGTCAAATCCAGAGGGGATTTTGCTCAATATTTTCTTCTGTCTGTGACTCCCCCATTCCCCCACCCATCCCATTAAAGAATCACAGAATATTAGAGGTTGGAAGCAATCTCCAGAGATCATTGAGTCCAATTGCCTCTGCCAAAGGAGGATTCCCTAGGGTAGTCTGCACAGGAAGGCATCCAGGCGAGTTTTGAAAGTCTCCAGAGAAGGAGACTCCACAACCTCTCTGGGTAGCCTGTTTAAGTGCTACATCACACTTGCTGTCAAGAAGTTGCTCCTCATGTAGTGCAGCCTTAGTGTAGTGTAGGCTGCACTCATGTAGGAACACAGGGTGATGTGGTTGGTAGACAGAGGACTTGCTCTGATTTGTGATATAAGCCATATGTAATTTGTTTCAAAATTCCTTTGTGGGAGTTACCAGGCTGAACTGGATTTTATTTTTTTCTCTTCTGTGTGGATGATGTGGATTGGTGATGGAGCTGTGTCCTTTAGTAAAAGAAAATCCTGTGTTGTGCTATGACCCCTGAGAGGTCTTCAGTGTCTCTATCTCTCAGGTTTTGTGTCCCTTCCCACAGAATGCAGGCTTCATGTCTCATCTCATGAAGTGTTTTCGGAGTCATAATGTGGACGGAAGAGTTGCAGGATTCACAGAACCTTCAGACCAGGTGTCTGCATTGTTGGGTTGCTTGTGGTAGAAATGACTGAACCAGGTGGTCCCTTCCTTTCATTGGACCCCAAAAGAGCACAGAAATCTGGACATTTCTTTATATTGCTAAAACTGCAGTAATTCCATCTTCCCTTGTTTAAAATATTGAAATAATCACAACAGAAAGTGCAGGCCATTAGTTTTCCAAAGCTGTTTTATTATGCCTTCACATTTCCAATTGCATTGTCCAATTTTATATAGAGAGGTGGTAGGAGCACCTTTGATCGTGCCTCCCATATTCTAAAGTATTTTCATCTATGCTTGGTTCTTGACAGCCTGCAGTCATTCATACAAAAGGTTTTCACAGTGTTTTTTTTCTGCTTCAGGCTGAAACTTCTTGGAAAAGTTGTTGACAGAACTCCAACCGTTTTAAAAAGAATGCATTAAAGAAAAATAGAGAGGTTTGTAAACTTTATTTAGCCAGACTTTCCTTCAAAGAGTTGTTATACCTTCAGGGAGTGGGGGGCAGGTGGGATGCTTTTTGCAACCCCATGGAAATTAACCCAGATTTATTAACCTACAGGAGTTGGTAAAAATGATTACCTGCACGTGCTCACAAGAGTGGGTTAAGGACTTGGTGTGATAAAATCTTCAAATACTCTTACTTTATAAAACGTGCTTCAACCTTGCCAGCCTCCATCTGTGCCTGGGGTGATGAATGTGATGGGTGGTACTGAGCACCTGGCTGGCTAGCTCCACAGTTCCTGATGCCTCTGTTTTGTTGGAGAAAAAGGTATCTGGGCATTTAATAGTCTTCAAAATTCAGTAAAGCTTTATAGCTGTGTCAGCATTATTTTCACATTTGCTTCTTCCTATCTTAAGTCCTTTTTAATATATTCAGCTTGCTCAGAAGGCACAAAATATTCCTGGCAAAAAAAGTGCTTAAGATACTTATATTTTGAGTTGTAATCTGTGAAAGGCATCAGGAGCTTTTCTGGAAGGGAGAGTTTATATTTGAGCAGATGAAGTAGAAAAGGAAAGAGAAACACTTGCCACTCTTTAGTGCTGGCCACATAGTGGATTAAGTAGCTCAGGATTGCAACAAATAGGTAATAGCTTGCTGAGCATAAATATACAGCTTGATTTTGCAATCTTTCTGTAATCTGCCCTGCTGCTATGCAGAACATTTTGTGGCTCTCCAAGATTTGCATTCACATTTCACAGACGAAGGTGAAAGTTACCATGGGTGTCCTAGCAACCAGCAGCAGCCTTGTTACACCTTTTAGCATTTTCAGTCTATTCAGGCTGTTAGGATATTCTGTAAGGATTGTTCCTTNAAAAAAAAAAAAAAAAAAAAAAGGCCACTAAGTCAAACTTACCTAAGTGGAAATATTATCATCAGCATCAACTATATGCTCTTAATTTGGAAAAAAATCATAAGGGTTGTAGAGCAAACTACATTCAGCAGTTCAAGTTCCTAGGTCATAACATCTTAGTTGAGACTTAATCAGTGTGGTGAAGTACAGGTTTGCCTGTCTGGCAGCTGAAGTTAATGGTGGGTGACTTCCCAGGGAGTCTGGGTGCTGAGGTGAGAAGAAGGAACTTCAATGTTTCCCTTATATATTTATCTTGATGTGTTGAATTTATCACAAAGATATTTAAGTGAAAAGAGAGTATTTTAGCCTGTGTTTCAGGTTAGTATTTTGAACTAAATTTTCCCCTCCACGTCGGTTTCTTGTAGTTAATTATGAATGTTCAGGTGAAAATGCAGAGTTCAAATACAAAGGCTGTTTTCTAGTTCGATGAAGATACATGTGCTGCAAAATGGGAAATGAAGTACTTGGGAAAATATAAGATAATGCAATATATTCTAAAGCACTTGTTACAGCATGGTATCTGTAAAATGTAGATCTCTTAAGTGTGAGCAGTGATCTGTTGGTAACATTGCTAGCTTTACGAAAATCTGATGCTCACCTTTCTATGTGCAGCTGGGTTTGGTTGTTTTTTTTGTTCTTGTTTTTTTTTTTTTGTTAGCTTCATGGAGAATTTCAGAGAAATAATCTCTGTATCTTTTTCTGCAAAAGCTTCTTTGGTGATTTCCCTCTCCCCTCCTCTAGCTTCCTCTAATCCTGAACAGTAGCATAATTTGTGGGTTTTTCCTGGGATGTTCAGCCTGAGCTCTGACAGAGAATAATGCTGCTGTTGCTTTAAGCCCACAGCCTTGCTTTATATAGATGTGGTCTGGTTTATAGTGTTGCTTTAAATACACAATAAGAGAGTTCATCTCCTTTTCAGAAAAGGTTTATGACTGATCTCTGCCTGGCTAGGAATGTTTATTTTCTTAAGTTGCTTCGCTGCAAAAATGTTTTGAAATTCAGAATGCTGAGCTGGAGATGGGGCCTCACACTCTCTGCAGATCTAATTCCTTCACCATTAAAAAGCTGAGGTTTTGTTATGAACCTTGTATTGATCAGACTCAATTCTGCCATCTCTTTGTCACTTTCCCATCAGTCGCCCTCTTTTTAGATCTGCATCGTTCTGTAGGTCTTGGCAGGAGCATCAGAAGCGTCAGTAAGATCTAGTTACTTGTCCCAGTCCTTTGCAATAATATAGGTTTATTTCCTTTCTCCACAGCTCGTTGATGATGAAATAGCTTTGAAATAAGCAATTATAGAAAAAGTCTTTCTGCTAGCAGGCATATTGACAACAGAGAGGAGATTCACATCAGATTGATTCTGGATGCACTTTAAATGGAGTGCTGATGTAGGATCAGCTTTCTTACTTGACTTCTGCTCATGCCATGTATTGATTATGGACTCAGTTTCCAGAAACCAATGGAAAAAAATCCTTTCTAACTGCATGCCAGTTTTCTACATGATTGTGCTGTGTTCTGTGTGGTGGCTTATGCTTTGAAAGTGAATAATGCCAAGTATGGAAATAAGCATACACAGGGAGAAGAGATGATATGAAGAATGTAATTTAGGATGTGGAGAAGAAAGCTCTGCTTATTCCCTGCCCTGCCTAGCCTGGCTACCCAATCTGCATCATGTCTGCCTTCCTAATGTCACTTTCTGCTGACCAGGAGAAGGATTGGGCTGTTACTGTACACAGAGCTGAGTAACAAACTCTACCTACCACCTTACAGGGGACTTTCCTGGGCAAAGGGAGGTGGAACAGGAAGGTTATTTGATAGAAATCAGACAGGGATCAACAGTTTTGTCTCTAGACCTGTGGGAAGGAGATGATCTCTCCCTTGGTCACAGAGCAGTGGGCAGGGTCATGCCATGGGGGTACGTTCATGTGTAGAGACCAGATGGGAGTTTTCATGGGAAGAGAGAAGTTAGTTAGTCCTTGCTGTTCAGAGCATTAGCAGACAGGACTGTGACCCTAAGGGCAGGTGGAGAATGAGTTGTGGTGCACAGATATAGTCAAGAAAAGCTTACTTGTTCTTCAAGGGTGAGAGACTCGTGATCAGACTGCAAACCTGCCTGTGGCAAAAGAAATTTTGTTGAGAGCTTAAAAAGGAGTGAGGAAACCTTTAAATAAAGTTTTCTCTTTGGTTGTCTTCCTAAGTGAGAGCCACTTACTGGATGGGAGTGTACCTGGTTTCCATTGTAGTGTGTACTAAGAGTGAGCATTCCCATTGAGCATCACTGTAATCCTCCATTGCTTGCCCATGCCAGCTAATTCCTGTCTGCAGTTCTCTGGCAGGGCCTTGGAAGTGTGTATTGAGCCTCCATATTGGGTTCATTTGTTTTGTAAAGTCACAAGAATTAGATAGATTGCTCTGAAATTGAAGGCAAGAAAATGTGAGACTTCCTAAAGAACAAAGTAAAATAAAAGGTACGTCAGAAGTTTTACACTGAAATTTTGGGGTTTTGTTGTTGTTACTGATTTGTTTGGGGATTAATGGGCTGAGGCAGGAATTACAAAAATATTTTTATTTTCCCAAAAACTCCATCCCAAAACTATATAGAGAACTAGTTAAGGTTTATTTACAGGTTCTAATTCGGTCAGGAAATCTTCACAAGGATGCTTATTGGCAAGTTTAATAATGCAGGAAAGTCAGAAATTGGAAAGGCTAAGTTCCAAGACAGCTTTACCCCACTTATAAATCAGGCTAAGGGAACAGCAGACTTTTTACTCACGGAGGTGGAGTTAAGACTTTGGCAATGATCCCTGGTGAATTTCCCTGCTTGGCAGCCTCTGAAACTGCAAGTTATAGCCAATCATGGATTCACGTGGCAAAAGTCCAAGGTGAAATAAAACCCGTCAAAGTGTGTCAGACACAACTTCCATGAGGCAAAGATTGTGGACGCCACACTGCCTTGGCAGCACAGGGGAAAGCCAAACTGCTGGCATGATGCCCAGCTCGGGTAGTCAGCAGGAAGTCAGGCTGCACGGTGTGGTCCGAGAGAAGCTGGGTCTGGGTGCTGCTGGCAACTCTCTCTTGAATGGACCTAGGGACTTTGCTGAACTTGCAGACTTGCATGGAATGGTGCAGAAGCGGGGGACTGTCCAAAAGTTGGGATGGTGCAGAAACAGGAGCTGTGCAAAAGTGGGAACTTCAAAAGACAGGACTCTCCAAAAGCTCTGTAAAGGCAGGAATTCCATGCTTTTTTCTTCACTCAACTTATGTTTTTTCCTAGACAAAGTGTCCACTTGCCATATATACTGAGTGCAAAGAATCCAGCCAATCACCATCTGACTCCAGCATGAGCTTTTGCACCAGTACACAGTACATGTGTAGAAAAAGGCACCTTTGCTGTTCCCCCTTCAAGCCTGTAAGCTGGGGGAGAAAGCAGTTTTTTTGTGCTTTCTTCTTCCCCCGTTCAAACCTCTGGAGAAGAAGGGATTTGGAGTGCCCCACAACAGTTACGTTGTGAATTTCTGCCATTTTTCTGCCACAACCTGCCCCACTCCCCCCCGCCTTTTTTTTATTTTTTTTTTTTCCTTTTATGTTGAATAAAGAGGAAAGTGCTTTAATAGAGAACTAACTGGTGCACATTTCTCTGGAGTGGAGTAATCTCTGTTCAGTCACTCCTTCTTCAGAGTAACTCAAGTGAATAAATCAATGATCATCTTTTTCAGTAATCTGCTGAGTATATAGAGTTGGAGGCATTAAATCATGATCATCAGTTTTGTGTAGAGTCAGTGAATTAAAAGTAAGAAAATGTTAACAAGATGTTCCTCCTTTTCATAGGATCAGTCAAAGGTTAGGAAAAAGGTCAGCATTTTTGTTCATGTGCTGCCACTGAAACATAAATCAACAAAAGAAGAAAATATTTTCAACTGCCTTCAGGAATATGCTGAAAAAAACAAGAAAGGTGGGGAAAAAAGTGCCTTGGATGATCCCAGACACATACCTGCTTGGCTCAGTTCTGCATCTGACAAAGCAGTTAGAGTAGATCCTGAAATTCTGTTCAGGAATGTGAAGTTTCAGGAAATAGGCATCCAGGCACAGGCAAGTAAAGTCCAGTTTTCCTTGTGCAGTCAGCTTCTGCCTTGGGGGCAGAGCTGCACACTGACACAGTGAATGCACACCAGTAAATGGTCCCTTCCTGCTACCTTGAGGGGTTTACTTGCCTGTGAGCAGCTCTGGTGCTTGATGTGTCACTGGACAGCAAACAGCAGTTGTGCTTCTATTTACACAGAATCAGGCTTATATTCAGTGCGTTGGCACATTTAGAGCTGTTCAATCTGACTGAAAAAAATTTGTGGGATTTTTTTTTTGTTTGTTTTTCCCAGAGCAGCTTTCAGTGGTATCACGTTTTACCTCTAGATTATTCCCAAGTTTCTCTGGGGAAAGGGGAGGGGCAGAAATCCAAGAAAACCATGTGCAGTAAACTGATGGACTGTTGCAGGAAGCTACACCAGCTGCTGAGGGCTATTCACCAGTTGCTGATTGAATATAGATGACACAGAAGTTGTGATCTCTCTACTGTGTGATGATGTATGCAAGTATCTGAGGGGTGGGTGTCAAGTGGCTGGGGCCAATCTCTTTTTGCTGGCCAGCAGCAATAAGACAAGAAGCAATGGCTACAAATTGGAACATAGAAAGTTTCACCTCAACATGAGGAGAAATTTCTTCACAGTGAGGGTGATGGAGCGCTGGAACAGGTTGTCCAGGGAGATTGTGGAGTCTCCCTCTCTGGAGACTTTCAAAACCCACCTGGATGTGTTCCTGAGCAAACTACCCTAAGTGATCTTCCTTTGGCAGGGAAGTTGGACTCGATCTCTGCAGATACCTTCTGCCCTTTAGAGTTCTGTGATCAAGAGGTCAAGGTTTCGATACAGTGGAGAAGTGTTTGCAGTGCACTTCATAGCAGGGTACTGTGCTGTCATTAGTTTGTCTACAAGTGGCTAACCCTCCAGGGGAATCACATCAAAAGCTGTCACACCTCTGCTTCCTTCTTGCCAGACCTGTTGAGATTTGGTAGTACCTCATACCTTCCTTATGACATATTATATATGACATATTACAGCTGAAACTAATGGAGATGTTCGTAGTGTTGTGTTCCTGAATTGCTCAGCACCTGATCATTGTACACTGGCTTTGACCAGGGGCTATATTTTGTTCTGAAGTTAATCTGGCAACCCAGCAAAAACTGTTTAAACAGTTGGTGTTTGCTCCCTGATCGTGCAGATGGCACATACCCTGAGTTTGTACAGCCCTTCCCAGATAGCAATTGAAGAACTACTTCTGTAACCTGAATGTTGCTATTCATTGTATAATGTAATATGCTCTTACTTTACAGTAGAGTTGGAAGGACCCAGGGTATCTTTGTACTACTGTCTTCACTGCCATTCTGGCTAGCCATTTGCTGGTGCTTGTTTTGTGCAGGTATCACACAGCTGTCCCTTGATGAGAAGTTTGCATTCACCATAGCAAACTTCCTTCAGTATTTGAACTGTCTAGGGGGGAGCATTATGACCTTCCTGAGAGGTAGCTTGCTAGGAGTGCTGGAAGCACTACAGGAAATCTGACCGTTTTCCCTGGCCAGGAGGTTTTCTTCAAACAGAGCAGAGTTATCATCCTTTGTAAGCTTCTGAGTAAGATCTGACTGGTAGGGAATTCTTGCATTACTTTGCCTTAAATTGGTTCTTTTTGTATCAAAAGTAGTACTCCATCTGCCTGCTATAAACATTGAACTCTCATTTCTGCTCATTCTTCCACAGATTGAAATGTTTTAGCTGTACATTTTACAGATCTGAGTGACTGAGTGTTAGTGCTATGAGGTCACCACGGCTATAATTAGCCAACAGCCAGCTGCATTTCTCCTGTAGTTGTGGGCCAGCAAAATCCAGTGAAGTCAGGCTTGCCCATGAGGGTAGAGATTAACTCTATGTTGTTGAAATTACAGTATATACTGACACGAGTGCTGCATTTAGCATCGTACTAGGTGTCACTCCATGTCTACTCAGTGTCTGTCGACTCATCCGTAAAAATAACTCCATCTGTGAAGAGTTAGAAATGTGGTTCTGGCAGGAAACAGAATATGCACAAGCAGCTCTCTTCAGTGACCTGGAACATAGGAAGAAAAAGTACACTTCTGAGTTCAGACATTCTGGAATCATGTGGGTGAGAGCAAGCTACTGACCAAATCTTCTGAGTCTCAGTTGCCGGTGCCTGTGAGCTGGCTACCACGGTGAGGGAAGGGCTGTGTTTCTGAGGAGTGGATCCTTGCTCTGCTGTTGTGAAGGAAAAGTAAGAATGACAAAAAATACATCAGGTACAGTAGCTGTGTCTGTGCAATAGAAGTAGCAGTGAGCTGTGCAGTAGAAGGGACATGTGATACGTAGGTCACGGTGGTGTTATCTTAATGCCCTGCCCTGCAATGCTTGGTTCTGTGTCTGTTAGAGTGACAATAAAAGAGGTTTTGATGGTCTGTGCTCTAGATGGTCTGTGCAGATAGATACCCTTCCCAACCAGCAAAGCAAGTCTCTGGTTTGTATTTGGAGTTTCACAAATGATTTTATGGCAACAACTAAGAAACATATTACTTACACATTTTCTCTTCAGTGTAACTTACAGCCTCATACTGCTGTTTACTTAGCTAGCCCATTGTTAATTTGCCCTTTTTGTATGATAGTTTTGCAGTTTGTATTATTTGCTATTTTGTCTGCATTTTAAAATCATAGAATGGTTTGGGTTGGAAAGGACCTCAAAGATCATTTAGTTCCCATCCTGCCATTATGGGCACTGAAATCTTCCACTAGAACAAGTTGCTCAAGGCCTTATCCAGCCTGGCCTTGAACACCTCCAGGGAGAGTGCATCCATGACCTCCCTGGACAACCTGTTCCAGTGTCTCACCACCCTTACTGCAAATAATTTATTTCTAATATCTAGTCTAAATCTACCCTCCTCAAGCTTAAATCCATTCCTTCTCATCCTGTTACAAGCCCTTGTAAAACATCCCTTTCTAGCTTTCTCTTAGGCCCCCTTCAGGCACCAGAATACTGCTATAAGGTCTCCCCAAAGCCTTTTCTTCTGCAGGATCATCAACTTTGTGGCCCTCCTCTGGAGCTTCTCCAGCAATTTGGTGTCCTTCTTATGCTGGAGGCACCAGAAATTGATGCAGCACTCCAGGTGGGGTCTCATGAGAGCAGAGTAGAGGCAGGGAATCATCTCTCTCATCCTGCTGGTCACACTCCCTTTGATGTAGCCCAGGATATGGTTGGCCTTCTGGGTTGTAAGCACAAATTGCTGGCTCATGTTGATTTTCTTGTCAATTGGCACCTCCAAGTCTTGAGCTCTTGAGTCGCTCCTTACCCAGCCTGTATTTGTGCTTGGGATATCCCTGACCCAGGTGTAGGACCTTGCACTGGGCCTTATTGAACTTCATGAAGTTGGCTTGGGCCCAGCTCTCAAGCCTGTCCAAGTCCTTCTAGATGGCATCCCTGCCCTCCAGCATGTGAACCAGACCACACAGCTTGGTGTTATTGGCAGACTTGCTGAGGGTGCACTCAATCCCACTGTCCATATCTCTGAAAGAGATGTTAAACAGCACTGGTTGTAGTACTGACCCCTGTGGGATACCACTTGTCACTGGTCTCCGTTTGGACATTGAGCTGTTGACCGCAAGTCTCGCAGTATAGCCATCCAGCCAATTCCTTATCCAGTTATATGGTCTTCCCCTCACGTCCACGCTTTTCTAATTTGGTGACCAGGATATAATACAGAACGATGTCACATGCTTTACACAAGTCCAAGTAGATGACAGCAGTTGCTCTTCTCTTATCCATCATAAAATGCCACCAAGTTTGTCAAGCATGATTTGCCTTTATGAAGTCATGCTGATTACTACCAGTCACCTCTTCTTCAATGGGGCAGTCTTGGCTCCAGTTCCATGAAGTAATCTTAGAGAAAGAAAACTTCTAGTACTGTGTTGCCCTGCTGGTACACCTGGCAGCTTTGGTAGGAGCGGTAATCCCTAGTTTCTATTTTACGTGTTTGTGTGTAACATTTTATTTGAGAATCTGTTCTGTATGCATCACCAGACTTTTCAGTAAGATCTGCCTTCTGAAGCAAGAGCACAATAGAATTCTTGTGTTAGTTTTAATCCTGTGGTATGTCAGTTTAAGTGTTGTAGAAATAAGGATGTTTTTATGACAAGGTGCTGTGTGCTATGAAGAAGCTGTTGAAAATCAGCCGTGCCAATTTAAACATTACAAAAATATTGCCACGCAGTCTGACACTTTGCAGCATGAAAATGACAGACTTTGAAGAGCACAAAGCTCTGCTTGCCAGCTTTTGGAAGCTCAGTTAGACACCATCTTCAATATATTTGCATTTGAACAAGAAGAGTGGCTATGTCTTCTGTCTTGCCATTTTCAGGTGGTGTGGGCAAAGTGGCAGCTGGTTATGCCGTGCTGGTCTGCCTGATTTGACTGCTGCAAAAACAGTTCCATGGGAAAACTTTGCAGCTGATGCAGGGCTTGGTGTTTTACTGAGGTCCTGGCTGGGATTTGGTAGCCTGTCCAGGGCTGGGATTTGAGAATTTTTAAATGGAGCAAACCTGAAGGTTCTCATGTGGATTGCATTCTTGTGGTGCAGGCAGTGTTCAGAGTCAGTGCCACCATTGTAGAAAAAAAGGACTGTGGTGGTGCTGCTTTCCTTGTTGTGTGTTTTCCAGATGTGAGCCTGGACAGTGTACCAGAAACTCAAACCATGTGCTTGTAATATGTTGCATTACTGGTTTCTAACTTCCCTTTGTAAATACAAAGAAGTTTTTAGCAGCTGTGCATGAGTGGTCCATGCAGAACACCTAAGTGAGGTATGAGCTGAGCAGAGATATTTCTGGCTGCTTTGTTTCACACAGTTGTCGGCTTTGCATGGGAGAGCTTAACAGTTTAGTTGCAGTGGTTCAGAACAAAACTTATTTCTAATGTATCTAGAGATACACAAAGTAAAAAAGCACTTTTTGTTTTTCAGATTGTCAGTGCTACGAAACTGGAGACTGCCAGCAAAAAATTCTGCAGCTCATGAAGTGGTAAGGACAACGTTAAGAACACATCTCACCCTCCCTCAGTGCTTTCACCCCAGGATGCAGAGGGAAACAAAGCAAGCAGAGAGCAAATAAATTATGCAAGGTTTGTTTGGTTTTCATATTGTCGGTTTGTTTCTGAATGCATAAATTGTATTATGAAGCAGTTATAGGCCAAGGTCCAGATACCACCAGCTTCAAATTTGCTTTGGTCTCAACGTCTTAATGTTTTGAATTGGCTGAGTGCCTTCAAGGTTTTAGAATCAACCAATAGTGAACACCAGCACTGGGGGAAATGTGGGCTAACTTGGGGCACTCTTCCAGCTCTTTAATGCTTTTGACTTCAAAACAGGTTGTGTTTGCAAATCTTCAGACCAGATAAGCATCCAGATCTGTAAACAGTGCAATTTTCTATACTTACTTCAAGGATAGAAAGGGAAGAGTTTAGGCTTTTTTGTACTCAACGATTAAGAGTATTATCACAGAATCAACCAAATTGGAAAAGATCTTTAAAGTCATCTAGTGCCTCATCTAGCCTTCTCTTAAACACCTCCAGGGATGGTGACTTCCCCACCTCCCTGGACAGCCCATTCCAATGGCAAATCACTCTTTCTGTGAAGATCTTCTTCCTAACATCCAGCCTAAACCTGCCCTGGCACAGCTTGAGACTGTCCTCTCGTTCTGTCACTGGGTGCCTAGGAGAATAGACCAACCTCTGCCTGGCTACCATCTCCTTTCAGGCAGTTGTAGAGAGCAATAAGGTCTCCCCTGAGCCTCCTATTCTCCAAGCTACACACCCCCAGCTCCCTCAGTCTCTGCTCACAGGGCTGTGCTCCAGCCCCCTCAGCAGCCTTGTTGCTATTCTCTGGACACATTCAAGCCCCTCAGCATCTTCCTTAAATTGAGTGGCCCAGAACTGGACACAGTACTCAAGGTGTGGGCTAACCAGGGCTGACCACAGGGGCAGAATGACTTTCCTGATCCTGCTGGTCACACTATTCCCGTTACAGGTCAGGATGTTATTGGCCTTCTTGGCCACCTGGGCACACTGCAGGCTCCTGTTCAGTTGGCTGTCAACCAGCAGCCCCAGGTCCCTCTCTGCCTGGCTGCTTTCCAGCCATTCTGTCCCCAGTCTGTAGCTCTGCATGGGGTTGTTGTGGCCAAAGTGTAGAACCCAGCACTTGGACTTGTTAAAATTCGTGATGTGATAGATGCCTGTTTATCAGAGGAGAGGGAATGGATGAGCAGTTTCTGATGTAGACTACATGATTTCAAAGTCATACAGAAAATTACCAGCAAAGAGATGCCCTACTCTTGATAGCTCACTGGCCCCAAAGAACAGAATTATATTAAAAATTTAATTCTGGTGATCGTCAGATACCTTTCTGCTGTGGTCACAAATCTTAACGTTTGGCATGTGAGAGAGAGAGGTTTTGGTTGAGAGTTTGGAAGACTTGATTCAACTGAGATTATGAGAGAACAGGTTTCCTCCACCCCTTTTAGTTTTCTTATATGAAGTAAAGGGTTTGTTTTAGAGATTTTAAAAGACTTAATCACAATAAAAGGGTAATGAGAGTGTTTATTCAACTTTTCACTGTTTTCAGTTGTTGCAGCATTGTTTTCCATTATTAACTGAAGAAACCCCACATTTTTGTCAGAGCTGTGCTGTCTGCTATACCATATGTGCTATTAACACAAAATCCAGACGTTTTTGAATGTTGTAGCAGGAGTTCATTGTGCAATCCTGGTGAAGCTACCCTCTAGGAAGTTTAAGCCATAGGCAGTTCTGCACACCACAAAGTCATAGGGAGCAAGGTTGGACCTCAGTACATCCAGTTCATCCTCATTCCCTGGGAGTTTGTCTGACCTGATCTTAAGTACATCCACTGGTGAGGGCTGCAGTTTCAGAGGGATTTGATCTCATGCTGTGCTAGAACAGGATTGCTCTTCTTGCCTGACGAAATACTTTGAGGCAAAATTGTGCTCAATAAAGAAAGGAACTCTCCAAGTTGTAGGTTTTTTTCCAACTGACACACGTTTGTTGGTTTTTTTTTTTTTTAAGGAGATAAATGTATTTTGTAACTCACTCTTGTCTTTTATAATCAGTACTTGTAATGGAGTACTACTACATTTTGTAATGACTTTACTCTTGAAGGGAACTTAGTGCATCAGTGACACAGAAGTAAACATGCATGAGCTCTGCTTTGGCTGTTGCTTGGTTAGCAGAGTATTTGGCCCATTCTTTCCTAAACTAGGTTATTTTTGATACTGTCTTACACATTCAGGATATACTATAAAATGACTTTGCAGGAGTGATCAGCATTATGTTGAACGTGATTATAACAGTCTAGAGGCTCTTCTGAATTTTGGAGTTTTCCCTCCTCAAAAAGGTAAAGTTAATACAAACCTCAAAATAGTCAACTTCTTAGTGATGTGGATAAAAGGACATCTGTGATGCTCTGTGTTGTGATTGATAAGAACTAGATCTGGTGTATTGTGCCATGCTGTATTGTCTCAGGTTAAGAGTATCACTGCAGCACTCAGAAAAAGCCTTAATTTGTCAAGTTAGTCAGTGTGTTGGGGGCTTGCCTTTTGTTTTGTGTGTGCATTTTAGTTTGATCTCTATCAGTAAAATGAAGTTTTGGACCTGGTTCTAAAATTCACCAAGGCTTATATTTCTTGGGGCATTGGTCCCATGACCATCAGAGCCTGCTGGTGTTTTTTTTGCCAAGTTTCAGTAAGGTGAGGTAGATGCATAATTTATTAAATTGCAAGTTCTTCAGCTTTTTAGCAGTCAGTATGTTTTGTTTCATTTTTAACTACGGCTTTTCAAAAAAGCAGTGAAAACCCAGAGCGAATTCGTCAGTGTCAGAATGTGAATTTGAGAGCTATGTGAAGACATGGGAAATTATGGCATACAGATTCCTAATGATAAACATACCAAGAGCATCCTAGAATTATGAAGCAGTGTGGTGTATTAAAGCATTAATTTGCATTTTGGCTAAGGCGTCACTGCATTTTTAGGCTATCCCTTTAATTCTACGCTTTTAATTGCCTGCTGATCAGTTCCTGGGGTGGAAACTGCAGGAGCTGGGCCTGCAGCAGTTCCCTGACGTAGTGGTTTCTGTCAGAGCAATGGGATTCCTAAGGTTCCTTTGAATCCTGGAATCTCCTGCTGTAGACCAGCAGACTGACCTGGACAAAAATCTAATTAAAAAGTTAAAGATAGTGAATAAACCTCAAAAGTGCCATCTGTTCGGTTTCACAACCTGAAATTACTTAGTGAATCACAGTAACAAGTGTGGATGTTCCTATGTTTGTGTTGTAGGTGACTTTTCTTACAGTAGCCAGTCTGTACGGGCAGAGTTGTGCAGATTCTGTTAGTGTTAATAACTGCTTGGACTTCATTACGTATTTGAGGGAAGTGTGTTCTGGAGATAGAAGTAGTTTAAATCTGGATCTCATGAGGAAGGCATTGATACCTGGCAGGCTGTATCCTTGGAAGGGGCACTAAGAAAGTGCCTGGCAAAACATTTCCTTGCAAGGGCAAGCCCTTCCTGGCTGGCTGGAGTTCCTGCTGGATGCAGGCACATGGAATATTTCCTTTGCAGGGTGGTGGACTCAGATTCCCCAGGTCCAAAAGCTCTTGGTTCATGCAATTGAAGAATCTGCTCGCTCTGCATTTTACAAAGGCTTCCAAGTGTCAGTTAAGTGCCACTCTGCCTTTGGGTTCAGACCACTCAGAAGACAAAAGCACAGATGCCCATAGTACACACAAAGTCTCAAGTTGCTCTGGAGAGTGATTTGTTGCCTGTGGAGGAAGTGTAGAAATCCCAAGTTAAGCAGAGAGCTGGTTAGCACAAGATATGGACTTGCTGTAGGTGGCAAGAGTGAAGTACCTATTGGTATTTGTTCATGCTGGATCTTCGGTGGTGGCATAGCCTGAGGAAGACAGACACCTGATTTTTCAGAAGAGTCTCTTCTGAAGCAAAGCTGATGTATAATTGAGATAAGTAGGTCACTGTGTGGTCACTTTAATAGCTGTTTAATTATGACCCAGCGTTGCTGGCTTAGGCAGTAAGACTGGTTGATTGGAGGAGAAAATAGCAAACAAAAATTTTAGACCCAGAGGGAGGAAACCCCAGATTTGTGATAGAATGGTCAGGAAGCTAATCGAGTGTGAGAAGAGTATGCATCAGTGGCTTCATGTAAATGATGGAACAGAGCAATCTTAAAAACTCTACCGGTAAGTGTTGGTACTCAGCAGTGTACATTCAAACTTCATGTGAAACAAGATAGGAACATGGCAGAAAGAAGCCTTGGGCAAGCTCCTGTGACTGATGTTCAGGCAAAGTGTACAGAAAGAAAAGTGCAAAAAAGGTTGAGGAAGTAAAAGAAAGTGGAAATCTACTGAAGGAAGCTTTGTGGGCTGCTGCTCAAGCAGGAGACAAGGTCTTATGTCTTATGGAGTTAATCTCTTAAACATGTTACATTATCACATTGGAGAATTACATATTTTAGTATCATTGACTAAGTAATATGGAGGGGTTGGACTTGATGACCTTTGGAGGTCCCTTCCAACCCAAACCATTCTATGATTCTGTGATCTTGGAAATAGAAAATCCAGAGAAGAAAACAATGGGTAGTGGGTATCAAGTATACTCACTTCAGAACAGAGTTAATGTTGTTTGTGCTTAGGCCTTGCACAGCTTTTGGTGCCTTAGAAAAGCATTGTAAAGAATAGCAAAAAAAAAAAAAGGTGTAGGGTTTTTTTTTTCTCTCTCTAAAAGACAACATTTAAGAAAATGTTACTTCATCATATTTACTGTTACAAGCAAATTTTTAATGCTCAAGTCCAGTCCAAATGTTACATGACCTAAAATTTTAATCACTATTTTGTCTGGCCTGTGGGCATTAAAAAAAAAAATAAAATGGAAATGAACGAAACAGGTGTGCTAAATTAGATTTTTATAAATGTAATTAAAATACTTCTGACAGGTGGAGATATGGTGGTTTTGTGTTGATGGTTGGACTTTATGATCTTGGAAATCTTTTCCAACCAAAATAATTCCATGAATCTATAATTCAATAGTTCTGGAGTTCAGTGCATGTTCCTATGTCAGTACTGATGCAAGTCTCTAAGCCAGTAAATGTAACCACAGCTTGTTCATTAAGGTCTTCATGGAAGCACTGATTTTCATATACTGATGCAGTTGCTGTTTAGGTGGATCAGAAGTGAGTATTTTGAGTATGAATAACAGCTGTTGTTAGAGTCCAGTGTCTTATGAAAGACTTTTGGCCTTTTGGTATATTTCTGCTTTTGCATCTACCAAGCCATTTGATTTCAAAGGAAGAGCATTTAGGGAAGTTTCTGCAATATATCTGAATATAATTACAATATAATTACACAGAATCACAGAGTGTTAGGGGTTGGAATGGACCTCAAAAGATCATCTGCAGCAGGATCACCCACAGTAAGTCACACAGGAATGCATCCAGGCAGGTCGTGACTGTCTCCAGTGAAGGAGACTTCACAACCTTTCTGGGCAGCCTGTATCAGTGGTTTTGTCAACCTCACATTTAAAAAATTTTGGCTTATGTCCACGTGGAACCTCCTGTGCTCCAGCTTGCACCCATTGCCTCTTGTTGTGTTTTTGGACATCACTGAGATAGCCTGGCTCTGTGTTACCAAAAATTGCCCTTCACACATTTAAAAACATTAGTGAGATCACCCCTCAGTCTCTTCTCCAAGCTAGGGAGACCCAGCTCCCTCAGCCTTGCCCTACTAGGGAGATGCTCTACTCTCTTAATCATCTTTGTGGTACTGTGCTGGACTCTTTCAAGCAGCTCTCTATCCTTCTTGAATTTAGGGGCCCAGAACTGGGCACAGTATTCCAGATGTGGCCTCACCAGGGCAGAGTGAAGTAATTGCAAAACTCCTTTTTGTTTAGAATTCAAGTGGAATTCAAAGGGAAATCAAGTGGTGCCACCCACTTTCCCGCATTGCTGATAAGAGATCTTGCACACCAATTGTTGAGGAACTTTTCCTCTAACCTTAAAAAAACAAACAAACAAAAAAAAAAAAAAAACCCTGAAAAATACCCAAATTTTTGGAAGTGCAGGGCTCTGGATTGAGTCACTGTAAAACTGAGCTTTAATGTTGCGAATCTTTCCCTGCACTTTAAAAATCTGACTGGTGTAAGAGCTGCTAAGTTGTGTTTTGTGGGC